>CAWUFW010007520.1:600000-999499 GCA_963921515.1 Calotriton arnoldi | reverse complement strand
GAGTCCGATGGCCCTGGTGTCTATGTGTCGTGTAGCCCTAGTGGTGTGTCTCCCTCATATGTGTCACGTCGCCATGACTCACATGACGGTGTTGAACTTGCTGTGGCAGTTAGCATGCACAGTGTCATTTAGCAGATCATAATCTCCATGACAAAAACAACGTTGGAATCACAACAGAGGCAAGTATGGTGTATTAGTGAGTTTATTACATACATGTGTGAGGATAGTGCACAGGATGGTGGGTGCTGTACATTGGTATTGTAATCCAAAGTTCCCAGATGAGTTGGAAGTGTTGGTAGCAGAAATGTCCTGAGTAAAGTCCACAGTCATCTGATACATTAGTCCAACTTAAACTCCCCATGTCATGTGGGAGAGTTGTGTTGCATTCGACAGGGTGAACAGTTTGCACACAAAGGAGAATTTCCAGAACAGGTGTTGGGTTCCTGGGGGATGTACATGGCCATCGGCCTCTCAGTTGTCCTTCCTCGGACGACCCCTCTTCTTTCTGGGTGGACCCTCACGTGCAGGCCGCTGCGGTGCAGAGGACTCTCCACCAGAGTCATCCTCCCTCCCTGTGGCAGTTGCAGTTGTTGCAGCACCAGATGTTGTGGGCACACAGGGAGGTGTGGACATGTTGGTGCTAATCTGGCGGAGGCATGTCAATATGTCCCTCTGCACCGCTGTCAGTTCTTCCAATGTGTCCCACTTGGACTCCATGCCAGACATGTGTGTCTCCACACGGGACATGTGGGAGTCCAAGCGGGCATGATGGGCAGCCTGCTGCTGTTGAATGTCCTTGAGGATCCCCACTACCTGGCTGACCTCTCCGGTGCTATTCTGGTACGCCTCAGCAATGCGTGCCAGTTGTGGGTCATCATGCAGTCCAGACCCCTCTGCAAACAGCGACCTCTGCCTACCACCCCTACCACCACCCCTGGACACATGTGCGGGAGCTGCCGTGGCACGCACAGGTGACCCTCAGCCCCCTTGGGGGTTGGTACTGGGGTTGTTGTCCGTTGCTTCACGGTGGGCTGTGGTCCCTGTGCTGTTGTCATTGAGTGTCCTTGGTCTGTCTGTGTCGGCGGGGGTGGTCTGTGTGTTGGCAGATGTTGGAGGAATGGGTGCAGGGGGTGCAGATGGTGGTCCTGCTGGTGCTGCATGATGACTCCCACCGGAGGTGCCAGGTTGGTCTTCGCCATCCGATGAGGGCAGAGGCTGTTCCACACCAGAGAGCTCAGGGTCCCCCGGAGCCTGGGACAGGGACTCCTCCTCATCTGCTGCTGTGTCCCCATCATCATCTGTTTTTGGAAGAGACACACAATGTATGTTATGTTTCTGCAGGCATCACTGGTTCAAACACATGACAGTTGTGACTGTACCTCTGGATGCGACCCTGTACATTGCATTGTCCTAAGTTGGCACAGTCAGAGGTTGATATTGGTGTGGCTCATTGTCCTGCCAACCTGATGCATTTCTATGTGGATGCGAGGTGTGTGCATGACCAGCATTGGTGGTATTTGGTTGACATCCGGACCTCCTTCTTCCCCCAGCACAGTTGTCCCACCATGAAGCATGCCACACTTGCAGTGGGTGCAGGTTGACTCTCAGGATGTCAGTCAGTTGTGTCCTGCTGTTGGTTGGTGCACAGTTCCCAGCAGGGCCTTGTGCTCCCCATAACAGAGCACCATTGTCAGACATCTTGGAAGTGGCTTTTCACTCACTCTCTTGTAGGGCACGGTCCCAAGTGTGTTGTTTGGAGTTAGTGGAAGTGGTGTGTTTGTAAGGGCCTGCTGGTAGCTGTATTCAGAGCTGGCACTCCTCCTCCCCCCAGTCCAAACATCCCACCATGAAACGTGCTTCCATTGCAGGGAGTGCAAGTTGGCTTTCAGGATGTTAGTCAGTGGTGTCCTGCTGTTGGTTGATGCACAGTTCCCAGCAGGGCCTTGTGCTCCCCACAGCTGAGGCCAGTGTCAGACATCTTTGAAGAGGCTTTTCACTCCCTGTGAGGTGTGCATGCTTCAGTGTGAGCTTGCTGGGCCATGTGGGTGGGGGATGTTGAGCTGTGACTACCACTCCCATCATGCTATTGCCTACACCCCCCTTCCCAGCATGCCCATACTTCCTTCCTTTTGACTCTGCTTCCCTGTGGGGTAGTGTGCCTGTGCTGACAGGATGGCTGACAGTGTTGTCCTGGCGTTTGTTTGGCTACAAGTCCCAAGAGTGTCCCTGTGCTTCACACAGCATAACCCAGGGTGGTGGTTCTTTGTGGGATATTTAATTAGAGTGTGAGGCATTGCATTCTCCCAGGTGGGTATGTGGAGTTTGTGTTAAGGGGGTGTGTGGGAAAATCTGCTTGTAACTATGGTCAGAGCTGTCAGTCCTCCTTCCCACCCAGCCAGATATCCCACCATGGAACGTGCTTCCATTGCAGGGAGTGCAAGTTGGCTTTCAGGATGTCAGTCAGTGGTGTCCTGCTGTTGGTTGTTGCACAGTTCCCAGCAGGGCCTTGTGCTCCCCACAGCAGTACCCAGTGTCAGCCATCTTGTCAGTCCTTTTCCACTCCCTGTGATGTGAGCATGGTTCAGAGTGGTGTTGATGGGCCAATTGTGAGGGTGACCAATATCTGTGACTACAACTCCCATCATGCTATTGCCTACACCCCCTTCCCAGCATGCCCATACTTCCTTCCTTTTGAGTGGACTTCACTGTGTGTGAGTGTGACAGCAATGGCAAGATGGCTGACAGTGTGGTCCTGTTGTTTGTTGGTGCCCAGTTCCCAGCAGGGCCTTGTGCTCCCCACAGCTGTGGCCAGTGTCAGACATCTTTGAAGTGGCTTTTCACTCCCTGTGAGGTGCGCATGCTTCAGTGTCAGCTTGCTGGGCCATGTGGGTGGGGGATGTTGAGCTGTGACTACCACTCCCATCATGCTATTGCCTACACCCCCCTTCCCAGCATGCCCATACTTCCTTCCTTTTGAGTCGACTTCACTGTGTGTGAGTGTGACTGCAATGGCAAGATGGCTGACAGTGTGGTCCTGTTGTTTGTTGGTGCCCAGTTCCCAGCAGGGCCTTGTGCTCCCCACAGCTGAGGCCAGTGTCAGACATCTTTGAAGTGGCTTTTCACTCCCTGTGAGGTGTGCATGCTTCAGTGTGAGCTTGCTGGGCCATGTGGGTGGGGGATGTTGAGCTGTGACTACCACTCCCATCATGCTATTGCCTACACCCCCCTTCCCAGCATGCCCATACTTCCTTCCTTTTGAGTGGACTTCACTGTGTGTGAGTGTGACAGCAATGGCAAGATGGCTGACAGTGGTGTCCTGCTGTTTGTTGGTGCACAGTTCCCAGCAGGGCCTTGTGCTCCCCACAGCAGTACCCAGTGTCAGCCATCTTGTCATTTCTTTTCCACTCCCTGTGATTTGAGCATGGTTCAGGGTGGTGTTGATGGGCCAATTGTGAGGGTGACCAATATCTGTGACTACAACTCCCATCATGCTATTGGCTACACTGACTTCACCAGCATACACAGAATTCCTTCCTTTCAGTGAGTTTCCCTGTGAGGTGGTGTTCTAGTGGTGGCAAAATATCTGACTGTGTTTGTTGGTTAGATTTGTGCCACTGCCTTGCTGTATTTGTTGTTAGGTTTGGACATGTCATGACACAGTTACATATCACTATGAGATGGCATGTATTGTGTTTATCTGACTGAGAGACACATCTTGGGGTGATTATCTTTTGGTTGCTGTGGATTTGCTAAGGGTGCATGGTTTGACTATCCCCTTGACAGTGATGTGTGTGTATTGTCACACAATATTGTGTATATTTGTTGTGTACTCACCAGGCTCTGGGATGTTTGATAGTCCATATACGCTCACTGGTGGTAGGATGGCCCGCACCTTCTCCTCCCAGGGCCTGAGGTATAGTGGTTTGGCAGGAGGGCCACTGCCAGTGCGCTGACTCAAGATGTAATCCTTCTTTAGTAGGTCCTTGACCCTCCTGCGCACATCATACCACCTGTTCTGGATGTCTTCCTTTGTGCGCAAACATGGTGATTGTGCGTTCACCCTGTCGACGATCCTCTCCCACATCTTGGTTTTCTGCGACATGGGGGTCTGTTGGACCAATGTACCAAACAACTGTGGCTCTACCCTGAGGATCTCATCTACCAGGACTTCCAATTCACTGTCTAGGAACTTTGGATTCTTCTTTGGGGGCATGGTGATGGGTGGTGGTGGTGATTGATGTGTGTGTGTGTGCAAGTGAGGTTGTGTGAGTGTAGGTTTTGCTGGGTGTATGTGAGGGTGCTATTTGTTGAGGTGCTAATGGTGTGTGGCTTGTGTGATGGATGAGCTGTGAGTGTGTCTGTGGTTGCTGTCTGATGGTGTTCTGTGCTGGCAGGTCAGTTGAATTTGCAAAGGATCATGGTAGGGATTTGTGGCCTTTATATGGGTGGAGTTGTGGGTGTGTCTTTGTTCCATGTATCCCCCACCAGTATTTATTGGCTTTGTAATTGCTTTTTTGGCCCTTTTTTTTGTATTTTTTCCTTTGTATTTTTTGTGCATGTAGGAGACGTTCTTCTGACCGAGTAGGACGCTGCAGTTGTCTCGTGCGAGCTTCTCATAGTCGTTCACGCTGTGTTTCTGCTAGGTTTCATGTGCGGCGTATGCGTCGGTCGCGGAGTATTGGGTTGCTTCGGCTGGGTTTTGTATGCGTGTCGGTCGTACGGCTTGGGCTCCGTGCGACTCGGTCTGGTTTTCCACGCATTGCATCGTACTGCGCGGGTCGGAGTTCGCGGGTACGTTTCGGTCGGGTTCATTCCTGGTATGTGTCGGTCGGTTCGATTCGCGTGGTTTCCCGGCCGGATAGCTGGTTTCCGTGCGGTTCGGTCGTTCGGCTTGTGTTCCGTACGAGTCGGTCGTGATTCACATGCATTTCATCGTACTACGCAGGTCGGGCAGCGCCGGTATGTGTCGGTCGGACTATATTCCCGTACCGAGTCGGTCGGTATGTTTTCCGGCCCGAATCGGAATCGGCCCCTTAGTTGTTGGTAGCTTTGTTCCCTTTGGAAGCATTGTAGTAATTTATGTAGGGTTGGTTGGGTTCTGCCTGCTGTGGCTTGGAAAGCATTATGCCATCCTTCCACAGCGTGATTAGTTTTTGCTTCTTTGTTTAGGATAATGTTATATACATTCCAGCATGGTATGTGGTATTTGGGCGGTCTCCTGTGTCCAGATCTGTGTAGCCTTCCCACCCAGGTGTCCTCGAAATAGTCTAGTAGGGGACATAGGGGCACATTACGATGACGGGCGGACTAAGTCCGCCCGCCACCGTAGCGGTGAATGGGACCGTCCGCCATTGGAGCGGCGGTCCCACCGCGAGTATTAGGATGCCACTGCCACGGTGGCATCCCCTATTCCCAACATTGTGTCGGGCGGTGTTCACAGCACCGCCCGCCACAATGCTGGGAATGCACGTTGTGCATTGGCATGCACAAGGTGACAGGCACCGCGCGGTGCCCGCCACCTTGTCCATGCCAATGCAGGGGGGTATCATAGGTACCCCCCATGTGCACCCCCACCCCCCAACACTCTGGGGGCCCGCAACGGGCCCCCAAGAGCGAAGAGCGTATGCCTTTCCGAAAGGCTGCTCTTTGCAACCATCCTAATATGGATGGCGGTGTCTTGCAGACACCGCCACCATATTAGTGCCCTTTTCTGCCCGGTCATCTGTGTGACCGGCAGAAAACCGGCGGACGGTCTTTCCGTCCGCCGGGCTCCCCCCGCCATCGTAATGTGGCGGGGGGGAAATGGCATGCGGGCGGAGGGGAATGGCGGGCAGATCGCCACCGCCATACGGGCGGTGGCGATCCGCCCGTCATCGTAATGACCCCCTTAGTTTTTGTTCATTTGTTTAGTAGTAGGGGCTTTCTAGTAAGAGATTGTAGTGTGCTGCTACATCAGTTATTGGGACGTATGCTAGTGCAATGATTTTTTTTAATTTCATATGCAAAATTGCTATTAGTTGCATATTCTACACTGAGCATAGATTTTTGAAGGTGTCTCTAAATGCATTGGTTTAAGTAGTAATAGCAACCTTGGATTGCTGTGTGAGGGTAGTTTTTCAGGATGTATCATTGACTGTTCAAAGTCTATGATACTTTTTTGAGGGTAGTAATTATTAGTTTCTTGCTTTACTTTTGTTAAGAGTTCCATATAGGTGGTGGTTTATTTGTTTGGTAACAGGGCATATATAAAGGTGATGTTGGTATAGTGATATAGTCCATGGATTGTATATAATTAGTAAAATGGTTTGGGACATATTTGAAATGTTCCGTCCATCATCCATGTCTCACAATTCTGTAATTTAAGTACGTTTGTGGGAGTTGCATATATAATAATTCTTTTGTCATTAGATGTATTGTCATAAAGTAGAAATTGCTCTTCATTATGACTTACGGTGAGTTCAGGTGGTATTTGTATTTCACTGAAAGTTTTGGGGGTAGGTGGGGTGGTAGCAGTTGCTTTTTTTGTTCTAGCTATTAGCCTTTTCAATGTTGAGACAGAGGGTAATTCGCCAGTTACTCTGGGGAGTACATCCTTTAATATTTCAGTAGTAGGTCTTTGAGAGCTAGTGCTAGCTTCTTTCAGAGTGTCTAAAGCGTCTCTCACTTCTATTTCAGCTATGTTAGGGGGTGGTTATGTTCCTTAACATGTATTACAGTCGTTTCTTTAGTTGTAGCCCTCCCATAACATGCATTTGAATAATATTTGCTGCATTTCCAATTAACTTTGTACCCTGTCTGTTTCTCCTGGGTGTAGACATATCCCATATAACATAATACAAATTTTCCTTTCTGGCAAGTTATGAATTTGGCACCTTCAGTCATTCTGATGTTTCAAATTCTATGAGAAATGTATATAAAAAATATTAAATGTATTGTAATTGTTTTAATTTTAATACAGGTTTTTATATACAACATTATACTTACATGTTTGAATATGTTGATCTTTTTTGATGCTGAGGGTTTCTGTTGGTGCTTGCCTTTAGTGTTTACTTTGATTTCCTGTAGAAGAAAAATGTAAATTTTAATAAATGTATTTAACAGCATTTATTTCATTTTGGGGTTTGTGTTGTTAGTGGGCTATTTGGTTTGGGAATTTTACTTATTTTAATATTTTAATTGAGTTTTATACTTACTTTTTTGGCAAGGTGGTTTTTGGATGATGTTTGAAGGTAGTTGAGTATTTGTTGAAGTTTCTGTAGAGGAGATATAATTAAGAAAAAATATACATTAATTACTTAGGGGCCTATTATGATCACGGGCGGATCGCCACCGCCGGGCCGGCGGTGTCGATCCACCCACCAAATGTCCCTGTGACACCCCCGCCATATTAGTATGGCGAGGGGCACCGCGGCGGACGGAAAGACCGTCCGCTGCTTTTCCACTGGTCGGATTGCCGGCCGGAAAAGGCACACAATATGGTGGCGGTGCCTTGCAGGCACCGCCATCCATATTATGATGCCTGCGGTTAAATGCTTTTCTATGGCATAGACTCCGCCATGGAAAGGCATGCAGTGAATGGCTTTGGGGGCCCGTAGCGGGCCCCCGGGGGGTATGGGGGTGGGTGGCTGCACTTGGGGGGTACCTATGGTACCCCCCTTCATTGCCACGCACAAGGTGGCAGGCACCACGTGGTGCCTGTCACGTTGTGCATGCCAATGCACAACATGCAGCATTTACATTGCGGCGGGTGCTGCTTACAGCACCGCCCGCTGCAATGTAATAGATGCGGGATGTGACCGCCAGGGTGGCGGTCGCATCCTAATGGGCCTGGCGGGATCGCCGCACCTCTGGCGGTTGGTCCCGTGTACCGTTACGGTGGCGGGCGGACAAAGTCCGCCCATTATCGTAATACGCCCCTTAGTTACTATAAAAAGTGCTTTACGATTATTTTATGCTGTTGTAACATTAAATAGATATTTTACTTACTTTTTGAAGTTGTATTCAGAGCTTTCAATGATGAAGTCCAGTGTTGCAGCAGCAATCCGGCAGAGCTTCCCCTTATTCTTGGTTTTGTTGTTGGAGTATAAAATAATGTTACATTTTCTTTTGTTTATATACTGTTTGTTTAATTGTGCTTTCAATCTTATTGGGTTATTTTAGTTGTAGGTATTTTTTATTGGTTGTTACCAATGTTTTCAATTAATTTGGCAGTGTTTTCCTTATATGGAAAATGCTAATTAATGTTCAGTTGAACTTTCTTTTATTCTTACTTTATTTAAAAGTGTAGTAGTACATTATTTGTATTTGATTTTGCATTCATGTATATTAATAAATATTTATTTCATATATTGTGTATGTAAGTATAATACATTTGTTGAGTTAAAATATGTTAAAGTTATTTTTTTGAATTAGAATGTGTTTAGTGTAAAATTTATTTATTTAATGAGTGTGTGTGTTTGTGATATTGTTTATATTATTTTTGTTATATATGATGTTGTAAAAAATATTTTTAAGGTGTCGATATATTTTTTGGGGCGATATTAATGTGATCTATATTTTTGTTTTTGATATTTGTGTCATTTTGTATGTTTGTTCAATGGTTTCGATATTAGTTATTAAGATATTTTTGTGATCGATATTAGTTATATCGATGTTAATGATTGTCGATAATTTGTGTCAATATTTGTGTATTTTTTTAAATAAGTATATAGTATCAATATTTATGTGATCAATATTTATGTGTTGATAATTTTGTAGATCGATATTTTGAGTGTCGATGTTATGACAGTGATCCCCACGTTTGCTCCATCCAAAGTACTTTTTCAGGGAGACCTGCATGAGTCCTGTAGCCAGCCTACCCTCCATCGCGGTCCGCCTGAACTTTGAATTTACCCCGGTCCAGCACGACCTCAAGTAAACCCTAAGCGCTATTTGCTTCAAAGCACTTTTTAAAAATGTGTTCTTTAAAAATTCATAACTACGGTTCTACTTATTGGATGTTTGTCGTTTTGACCTTCGTTTACTCATAAAAATATAATTTATTTTTCTAACCCTGTGCAGAGTATTAATGTGGCGTTTTCATTGTGATGCTGCATGTCTGTGTTGCAGAAATATTTTACACATTGCCTCTTTAGATAAGTCTGACTGCTCTGTGCCAAGCTACCACATTTTGAGCACAGGTTATCTTTTAGTGCATATCTAGCTTACCCTGACTAGAGTTGTGGTTCCTGCTTGTATAGGGTGCATACTCTGACAACCAGAAACCCCATTTCTAACAGCCTGGTTTCACCTATTGCTGATTTTATTTCTGTTTTTATGTCTGTTTGGCCATATTTCTCATCTTCTTCCATGTCCCACTGATTTCTTCTTTTCCCTTCACCTCTTACACTCGTCGTCTTATTCCTCCTATAGCTACTCTAGGCTTTTGTTACCTATCCATTTTCTTGTTCTTCTTTTGATTACCTCTTCTTCTTTTTATTCAATAATTTCATTTATGCTTCATATCTTTGCAGCTTCTCACTCCCAATCGTATATTTCAGCCTTCACCACTATCTATCGCTTTGCCCATCTCTTTCCTCTTGTGTCTCCATAACTAAGGCAGGTAAATATGAAATAAGATTGAAGCACAGAGTGCTGTTACAGATACAAGCAACATTACAAATAATAGACAGGCCGGTATAAAATTAGAATAGTCTAAACCTGTAATGGATTGTAGGCTGGTGGTTATATTTTGGGAGGAACCACAAGGTACCTTCACTGTCCCAATGCAAATGTCAGTCATTGCATCAGAGCACTTTACATCTGGAGTCATTACTTTGTTGTAAGTACTTCACGATTACCTTTACATTGGGAGTCGAATCTTTGAAGGTAAATACTGTTTAAAATATATATATATATATATATTATCTACTGGCGGTCGCCAGTAGATAGTTATAGTTACAACCTATTATCCATAGGAAATCCGCGACATTCTATTTGAAATAACTCTCTTGCCGGTTGACGTATCTTCGCGAAATTTTCAAACTTCGTGGGGCGCTCCGGTCCGCTCCTACCCTGAAAGTCTCGGGGTGATACATCAAGCGGGGGCCGAGAAAAAGGGGGTCCCAAAACGCGTTTTCCCCATGCATTTTCCCATAGGAAACTTTAGACACGGCTACAGCCCGAACTGCTGAACGGAATTACACCAAATTTGGCAAAGAGGTAGTTCTTGGTTCAGAAAGAACCCTTTTTGTTAAATGGTGTAAATCCGTTCAGTAGTTGCTGAGAAAATGAAAAGTAAAAAGTTAGTGATATCTAGGGACGAGTAGGGTCCGCGTACCCTCCCGATCACGAGCTGCATGTTAATTGGCTGTCAGCTGGCTGTCAACATTCCGATTCAGGAAATGTTGGCAGCCATTTTGTCCTCGGTAGAACCGAGGGACAGAAACAAGTGCGCAAAGCGCACAAAGGGGGCAGGGTAGAAACACCCTGACCCCCTAGGTTTGCTCAGGGGTCCCACAAGGACCCCTGGGCAAAAAAAAAAGATTTTTTAAAAAAATCGGCAGGATGCGCTCAGGGTGCGCGAATCCTGCCGAAAAAAAATCGAAGCGCGGTCTCCCGCGCTTCGATGTTAATTGGCCCCCGGGTGGCCCAAGTCCCGGGGGCATGGTGGGGGATAATTTAATGTGTGGGGGCCTCAAAGGGCCCCCAAGCCCGGGGACCGCCACCCACCGGGGCTTTTTAAAAATGGTGCGGGAGGGCTCTGAGCCCTCCGCAGCCCCGAGGACCACCACCTCCCGGGGCT
Organism: Calotriton arnoldi; assembly: GCA_963921515.1. NCBI lineage: Eukaryota > Metazoa > Chordata > Amphibia > Caudata > Salamandridae > Calotriton > Calotriton arnoldi. The sequence goes on along the minus strand of CAWUFW010007520.1, from coordinate 988,716 downwards.
TTTAAAAAAATTATTATTAAACCAGTGTGGGGGGCTCCAGCCCCCACACGCCCAGGGACCACCACCTCCCGGGGCACTAAACATTTTAATATGGGGGTCCGTTACGGACCCCAGAGCCCGGGGACCACCACCTCCCCGGGGCTGTGTACTGAATGGGAGGGGGCCGCACGGCCCCCTCCTGGAGCCCTTGATGGCCCTGGGGACCACCACCCCACAGGGCCGGCTCCTGCAGTGTCCCGGGGTGCCTACCCCGGGACACTGTAGTTTGCTATGGCAGGACGGGAGCCTCGCGGCTCCCGTCCTGCCATAGCAAACTGCTTGGATATTGGAAGAGAGAGCAGGGAAACCTGCTCTCTCTTCCAATATCCAAAGCGATTGCTTTTCCACATGGGGAGCAGCATGTCAGCTGCTCCCCATGTGGAACAGCAATGCCGGCTCCCAAGGGACGTGGGGAGCCGGCGGGACTGTGGGGGGATTGGGGACCCCCCCACAGTCCCCAACGGAGAGGGCCAGCCCCGGGGGATGGGGTCCCCGGGGCAAGTAGTGGCCCGGGAGGGGGGCCACGCGGCCCCCCTCCCCAAAAAAGAGGAAAATTTTTAAAAAAAAAAATGGAAAGGCCGGCCCCGGGAGATGGGGTCCCCGGGGCCTTAAAATGGCCAGAGGAGGGGGGCCACGCTGCCCCCCTCAAAAAAATAAATATAGAGGCCATGCCCCGGGGGATGGGGTCCCCGGGGCCAATACAGGCCCAGGGAAGGGGGGCCACGCGGCCCCCTTCCCGTTTTTCTTTTAAAGGTAATTTAAAAAAAGGTGTAAGGCCCTGGGGGATGGGGTCCCCAGGGCCCAAAAGAAAAAAGGAAGGGGGGCCACACAGCCCCCCTTCAGGGAAGAAAAAAAAAATGATCGGGCCCGCAGGCCCCGCCCCTTCCTTCACCACTCTGCAAACGCGCCCCTGGCGCGTTTGCAGAGAGGGAACAATTCCCCTTGAATACTGGGGGTCCCTGAGGGCCAACTAGCCCACCAGGTACCTCCAGTATGCGCCAGGGGCTGCCTTGCAGAGAGGTGTACAGAGGCCACGCCCCTTTTACACCTCTCTGCAACGCAGCTCTGTGGCGCTTTTGGAGGTATATGGTGGGCTAGTTGGACTCCGGGGACCCTCAGGATTCAAGGGGACTTAATCCCCAACTTAAAACGCGCCACGGGCGCGTTTGCACAGTGGTGAAGGGAGGGGGCGGGGCTTCAGGTGACATGTGTGCAAACAGGCCCCGTGGCGCGTTTTAAGATGGGGAATTAAATCCCCTTGAATCCTGAGGGTCCCTGAGGGCCAACTAGCCCAACAGGTACATCCAGAATGCGCCACAGAGCTGCGTTGCAGAGAGGTGTAAAGGGGTGTGGCCTCTCTACACGTCTCTGCAACGCAGCCCCTGGCGCATATTGGAGGTTCCTGGTGGTCTAGTTGGCCCCTAGGGACCCTCAGGATTCAAGGGGACTTAATCCCCCAACTTAAAACGCGCCACGGGCGCCTTTGCAAAGATGTCACCTCAGGCCCCGCCCCTCCCTTCACCATTGTGCAAATATTCCTCTAAAATCAGCCGAAATAGGAATTCCGATTTACTCACCTGTTATCAGGAGAGACCTCAGTGCTGCATCTTTCAGCCCAGTACTGATCCTGAAAAGTAATTTTAACCGTACTTACCGGTAACTTGAATTTCCTTCATAGGCTAACATTGACTGGTTTCACTTGGAAATTCTTCTAAGTGTGGAGTTTTGGAACTTTAAAATATTCCTCTAAAATCAGCCGAAATACGAATTCCGATTTACTCACCTGTTATCAGGAGAGACCTCAGTGCTGCATCTTTAAGCCCAGTACTGATCCTGAAAAGTAATTTTAACCATACTTACCGGTAACTTGAATTTCCTTCATAGGCTAACATTGACTGGTTTCACTTGGAAATTCTTCTAAGTGTGGAGTTTTGGAACTTTAAAATATTCCTCTAAAATCAGCCGAAATACGAATTCCGATTTACTGACCTGTTATCAGGAGAGACCTCAGTGCTGCATCTTTCAGCCCAGTACTGATCCTGAAAAGTAATTTTTACCGTACTTGCCGGTAACTTGAATTTCCTTCATAGGCTAACATTGACTGGTTTCACTTGGAAATTCTTCTAAGTGTTGATTTTTGAAACATACAAATATTCCTCTAAAATCAGCCGAAATCCGAATTCTGATTTACTCACCTGTTATCAGGAGAGACCTCAGTGCTGCATCTTTCAGCCCAGTACTGGTCCTGAAAAGTAATTTTAACCGTACTTACCAGTAACTTGAATTTCCTTCCATAGGCTAACATTGACTGGTTTCACTTGGAAATTCTTCTAAGTGTGGAGTTTTGGAACTTTAAAATATTCCTCTAAAATCAGCCGAAATACGAATTCCGATTTACTCACCTGTTATCAGGAGAGACCTCAGTGCTGCATGTTTCAGCCCAGTACTGATCCTCAAAAGTAATTTTAACCGTACTTACCGGTAACTTGAATTTCCTTCATAGGCTAACATTGACTGGTTTTCAGCAAAAAAGTTTCAAAGTGTTGATTTTCACAAACTACAAATATTCCTTAAAAATCGACAGTATGACTTAAACGCATTCTTTCAACTGTTTACAGGGGATGCACCAGTGCTGGATCCGTGATCCAACACTGAGTAAGAAAAAGTAACGATAACAGTTTTTACCTGCTAAGTGAATTTCCTTCCATAGGATAACATTGGTGATTCTATGAGAAAAAGTTTCAAAGTGTCAACTTTTAAAATACAATAATATTCCTTAAAAATCACGACTGTAACCAAAACGCTTTTACTCAACTGTTTACAGGAGATGTACCAGGACTGAATCTAGGATCCAGTCCTGCGGTTACAAAAGTAATCCATAAAGTAACTAATTGCATTTAACTAGAAATTCACATTGAGCTGAATGTTGCATTGTGTTTGAAAATGTGTTGCCCATTGCAACAACTGTAACTACTGTACTTAAAAGTCTATTGCCTATCTGCAAAGTATTTAAACTAAAGTAATTCATTCTGAGAAAGTATTTTTGTAATGTAATGTATAATGTAATTACAATGTAATTTAAAAAATAAAATATGTAAAAAAAAATAGTTTCTAAAAATGTAGTAAATCAGTATGAAAAAAATTAATATAACAATTAATACATTTAAAAATTGTCATTTACAAAACCTTTGAAATTCACTGAAAAAACCGTAGGTTTCAGGCACGTTATAGTTAGAAATTAGCATTTAAAAACCTTTGAAATTCACTGAAAAAACCATAGGTTTCAGACACGTTATAGTTACAAATTAGCATTTAAAAACCTTTGAAATTCACTGAAAAAACCATAGGTTTCAGACACGTTATAGTTACAAATTAGCATTTAAAAACCTTTGAAATTCACTGAAAAAACCATAGGTTTTAGGGACAGTTATAGTTACTTGGACATTGCACTCGTACAAAACCCGTGAAATTCCCTCGTTATAGTTAGTTCAGCTAACTATAACTCGCGCCCGTAATGCACTGCTGATGACGTCACATATTACATCACTCATGACATGGTCAGTGACATCACTGATGACATCACTGATGACATCTCAAATGACATCACTGATGACATCATCCACGTGATAATCTGATGCACCTCCTCACACCCTAATATAGCCTTTGATACACCCACTCTAAATTACAGACTGCCATTCGCAAAACCATAGACACTCCAACACCAATAACTACATACCCACTCACTGATTCTTAGGTCTACACACACACATCCACTCACTCACCCGTACAGTCACTCATACTTACGGTCACTCAGTACAGGACTATCATATGCACTCTTACTCCTATATAGACACTCAAACAACGCCACTCATCCATAGAGATACTCACACACCTAGTCAGTCATGCAAATAATTAAACACACTGCCATTTACTCACCTATACAGTTATACACACACCAGCTCACTTACTCATACAAATAGTAGCACATTGTTACGCTCTTATACAATCACTGATACAAGCACACAATCATCCATACAGCCACTATCACAATCACTCACTCTTGCTTATAGCTATTTATATACTCCAACACACATATATACTGCCTATCACATATGTAGTTACTCACACATGTACCACTGGGACATACATTCACTCACTAACACACTCTTACACACACTTACCCACCCATACAGTCTATCACAGATGCACTCTTGAAACCATCCACCCAGTGAATCACCCACTCACACATCTATGCACAGAGTTGCACACACCCTCCCACACAAACACTCAGGCACCCATACAGATACTCAGACAAGCATTCAATAACTCATATAGACACTCATTTAGCTATTCACAAACACATGCAGCCACTTACACAGCAACAGACAGACGGATACAGACATACACCCAGTTTAGTCACTAACCCATGCATTCAGTAAGATACGTTAAATCACTCACTTATAGAGTCAGTCACGCACCTACTAAATCATCCATACAGACACTTACACACCCACTCATTCTTCAATACGTCTTTTCCTATATATTTTAAAAATATTTAAACTTTACAGAAACACACAGTCACTGGATGATGTCATCAGTGATGTCATTTGAGATGTCATCAGTGATGTCATCAGTGATGTCACTGACCATGTCATGAGTGATGTAATATGTGACGTCATCAGCAGTGCATTGCGGGCGCGAGTTATAGTTAGCTGAACTAACTATAACGGGGAATTTCACGGGTTTTGTACGAGTGCAATGTCCAAGTAACTATAACTGTCCCTAAAACCTATGGTTTTTTCAGTGAATTTCAAAGGTTTTTAAATGCTAATTTGTAACTATAACGTGTCTGAAACCTATGGTTTTTCAGTGAATATATATATATATATATATATATTCACTGAAAAACCATAGGTTTTAGGGACAGTTATAGTTAGTTGGACATTTCACTCGTACAAAACCATAGAAATTCCCCGTTATAGTTAGTTCAGCTAACTATAACTCGCGCCCCACAATGCACTGCTGATGACGTCACATATTACATCACTCATGACATGGTCAGTGACATCACTGATGACATCACTGATGACATCTCAAATGACATCACTGATGACATCACTGATGACATCATCCAGTGACTGTGTGTTTCTGTAAAGTTTAAATATGTTTAATATATATAGGGAAAGGTGTATTGAAGAATGAGTGGGTGTATAAGTGTCTGAATGGATGATTTAGTACGTGAGTGACTAACTCTACAAGTGAGTGATTAAATGTATCTTACTGAATGCATGGGTTAGTGACTAAACTGTGTGAATGTCTGTATCCGTCTGTCTGTTGGTTTGTAAGCGGCTGCATGGCTTTCTGAATAGCTACATGAGTGTCTACATGGGTTATTGATTGATTGTCTGAGTATCTGTATGGGTGCCTGAGTGTTTGTGTGGGTGGGGTGTGTGTGACTCTGTGCATAGATGTGTGATTTGGTGATTCACTGGGTGCATGGTTTCAAGAGTGCATCTGTGATGGACTGTATGGGTGGGTGAGTGTGTGTATGGGTGTGTTAGTGATTGAATGTATATCTCAGTGGTACATGTGTGAGTAACTACATATGTGAAAGGCAGTATATATGTGTGTTGGAGTATATAAATGGCTATAAGTGAGAGTGTGTGATTGTGAGAGTGGCTGTATGGATGAGTGTGTACTTGTATCAGTGATTGTATAAGAGCGTAAGAATGTGCTAGTATTTGTATGAGTAAGTGAGCTGGTGTGTGTATAACTGTATAGGTGAGTAAATGGGTGTGTGATTACGTTTTTGCATGACTGACTAGGTGTGTGAGTACCTCTATGGATGAGTGGCGGTGTGTGAGTGTTTATATAGGTGTATGAGTGCATATGATAGTCCTGTACTGAGTGACTAAGTATGAGTGACTGTACGGGTGAGTGAGTGGATGTGTGTGTAGACCTAAGAATCAGTGAGTGGGTATGTAGTTTTTGGTGTTGGAGTGTCTATGGTTTTGAGAATGGCAGTCTGTAATTTAGAGTGGGTGTATCAAAAGTTTTATTAGGGTGTGAGAAGATGCATGAAATTATCACATGGATGATGTCATCAGTGATGTCATTTGAGATGTCATCAGTGATGTCATCAGTGATGTCACTGACCATGTCATGAGTGATGTAATATGTGACGTCATCAGCAGTGCATTGCGAGAGCGCGAGTTATAGTTAGCTGAACTAACTATAACGGGGGAATTTCTATGGTTTTGTACGAGTGAAATGTCCAACTAACTATAACTGTCCCTAAAACCTATGGTTTTTTCAGTGAATTTCAAAGGTTTTTTAAATGCTAATTTCTAACTATAACGTGTCTGAAACCTATGGTTTTTCAGTGAATTTCAAAGGTTTTTAAATGCTAATTTCTAACTATAACGTGCCTGAAACCTATGATTTTTTAAGTGAATTTCAAAGGTTTTTTAAATGCTAGTTTCTAACTATGCCTACAGAGGTAGGACATGTGAAGAAAGAAGAAAAAACGCACAGAAAGAAGCAAAAGATGTGCAGAAAGAACCAACAGAGGAGCAGAAAGAGGCCTTGTTGCAAAATCATCCTGTGCCCACAACTTTTTCAGGCGGGTACTGGTGGTAACTGACTCTGACTAACCAGAGCCAGTGCTATGCTAAAAGACACTTAGAATACAGTGAAAACACCTACATACACTAGGGAACACTATGCGTTGGGGTACCCCTGTGATTAGCATGACCTCCTCTGCAAGTCCCTAGTACATAATAGGGCAGGGGATTAAAACTACCTCTTAAAACGCGCTACAGGGCGCGTTTGCACAGTGGTGAAGGGAGGGGGCCTGAGGTGACATGTGTGCAAACGCACCCCGTGGCGCGTTTTAAGTTGCGGGATTAAGTCCCTTGAATTCTGAGGGTCCCTGGGGCCCAACTAGCCCCCCAGGTACCTACAGTTAGGACCACAGAGCTGAGTTGCAGAGAGGCGTTCCGAAGCCACGCACCTTTTTCACCTCTCTGCAACGCAACTCTGTTGTGCTTACTGAAGGTACCTGGTGGGCTAGTTGGCCCCCAGGGTCCCTCAGGATTCAAAGGGAATTAATTCCCCAACTTAAAACGCACCACAGGGCGTGTTTGCGCACATGTCACCTGAGGCCCGCCCCCTCCCTTCACCACTGTGCAAACGCGCCCCGTGGTGCGTTTTAAGTTGGGGATTAGGTCACCTTGAATCCTGAGGGTACCTGGGGCCCAACTAGCCCACTAGGTACTTCCAGTAAGCACCACAGGCCTGCGTTGCAACGCCTGTAACAAATTGTGCAGTTGTGTTTAGGTAGTGAAGAGGGTCGTGCTGGGGGTAGTGTTTTAGGGTTTAGGGTAGTGCAGTGGTGTTTGTATAGTGTAGGGGGTCATGCTGGGGGTAGATTTATGGTTTAGGGTAGTGCAGTGGTGTTTGGGTAGTGTAGGGAGTCGTGCTGGGGGAGTGTTTTAGGGTTTAGGGTAGTGCAGTGGTGTTTGGGTAGTGTAGGGGGTCGTGCTGGGGGTAGTGTTTTAGGGTTTAGGGTAGTGCAGTGGTGTTTGGGTAGTGTAGGGGGTCGTGCTGGGGGTAGTGATTTAGGGTAGTGCAGTGGTGTTTGGGTAGTGTAGGGGGTACTGCTGGGGGTAGTGTTTTAGGGTTTAGGTTAGTGCAGTGGTGTTTGGGTAGTGTAGGGGTACTGCTGGGGGTAGTGTTTTAGGGTTTAGGGTAGTGCAGTGGTGTTTGTGTAGTGTAGGGGTAGTGTTTTAGGGTTTAGGGTAGTGCAGTGGTGTTTGTGTAGAGTAGGAGGTCATGTTTTAGGGTTTAGGGTAGTGCAGTGGTCTTTGGGTAGTGTAGGGAGTCGTGCGGGGTAGTGTTTTAGGGTTTAGGGTAGTGTAGGGGTCACGCGTGGGTAGTGTTTTAGGGATTAGGGTAGTGCATTGGTGTTTGGGTAGTGTAGGGGGTGATGCGGGGGTAGTGTTTTAGGGTTTAGGGCAGTGCAGTGGTGTTTGGGTAGGGTAGGGGGTCGTGCTGGGGGTAGTGTTTGAGGGTTTAGGGCAGTGCAGTCGTGTTCGGGTAGTGTAGGGGGTTGTGCTGGGGGTGGTGTTTTAGGGTTTAGGGCAGTGCAGTGGTGTTTGGGCAGTGTAGGGGGTAATGCTGGGGGTGGTGTTTTAGGGTTTAGGGCAGTGCAGTGGTGTTCGGGCAGTGTAGAGGGTCGTGCTGGGGGTGGTGTTTCAGGGTTTAGGGCAGTGCAGTGGTGTTCGGGCAGTGTAGGGGTGGTGTTTCAGGGTTTAGGGCAGTGCAGTGGTGTTCGGGCAGTGTAGGGGGTCGTGCAGGGGTGGTGTTTCAGGGTTTAGGGCAGTGGTGTTCGGGCAGTGTAGGGGGTCATGCTGGGGGTGGTGTTTCAGGGTTTGGGGCAGTGCAGTGGTGTTCGAGCAGTAAAGGGGTCCTGCTGGGGGTGGTGTTTCAGGGTTTAGGGCAGTGCAGTGGTGTTCGGGCAGTGTAGGGGGCGGTGCAGGGGGTGGTGTTTCAGGGTTTAGGGCAGTGCAGTGGTGTTCGGGCAGTGTAGGGGGTGCTGCAGGGGTGGTGTTTCAGGGTTTAGGGCAGTGCAGTGGTGTTCGGGCAGTGTAGGGGGTCATGCAGGGGGTGGTGTTTCAGGGTTTAGGGCAGTGCAGTGGTGTTCGGGCAGTGTAGGGGGTCGTGCTGGGGCTGGTGTTTCAGGGTTTAGGGCAGTATAGTGGTGTTCGGGCAGTGTAGGGGGTCGTGCTGGGGCTGGTGTTTCAGGGTTTAGGGCAGTGCAGTGGTGTTTGGGCAGTGTAGGGGGTCATGCTGGGGCTGGTGTTTCAGGGTTTAGGGCAGTGCAGTGGTGTTCGGGCAGTGTAGGTGGTCGTGCTGGGGCTGATGTTTCAGGGTTTAGGGCAGTGCAGTGGTGTTCGGGCAGTGTAGGGGGTCATGCTGGGGCTGGTGTTTCAGGGTTTAGGGCAGTGCAGTGGTGTTCGGGCAGTGTAGGGGGTCTTGCTGGGGCTGGTGTTTCAGGGTTTAGGGCAGTGCAGTGGTGTTCGGGCAGTGTAGGGGGTCGTGCTGGGGGTGGTGTTTCAGGGTTTAGGGCAGTGCAGTGGTGTTTGGGCAGTGTAGGGGTCATGCTGGGGCTAGTGTTTCAGGATTTAGGGCAGAGCAATGTTGTTCAGGCAGTGTAGGGGGTTTTGCTGGAGGTGGTGTTTCAGGGTTTAGGGAAGTGCAGTGGTGTTCATGCAGTGTAGGGGGTGGTGTTTCAGGGTTTAGGGCAGTGGTGTTCAGGCAGTGTAGGGGGTCTTGCTGGGGTTGATGTTTCAGGGTTTAGGGCAGTGCAGTGGTGTTCGGGCAGTGTAGGGGGTCATGCTGGGGGTGGTGTTTCAGGGTTTAGGGCAGTGCAGTGGTGTTCAAGCAGTGTAGGGGGTGGTGTTTCAGGGTTTAGGGCAGTGGTGTTCAGGCAGTGTAGGAGGTCGTGCAGGGGTGGTGTTTCAGGGTTTAGGGCAGTGCAGTGGTGTTCGGGCAGTGTAGGGGATCATGCTGGGGGTGGTGTTTCAGGGTTTAGGGCAGTGCAGTGGTGTTCGGGCAGTGTAGGGTGTCGTGCTGAGGGGTGGTGTTTCAGGGTTTAGGGCAGTGCAGTGGTGTTCGGGCAGTGTAGGGGGTCGTGCAGGGGTGGTGTTTCAGGGTTTAGGGCAGTGCAGTGGTGTTTGGGCAGTGTAGGGGGTCGTGCAGGGGGTGGTGTTTCAGGGTTTAGGGCAGTGCAATGGTGTTCGGCCAGTGTAGGTGGTCTTGCTGGGGGTGGTGTTTCAGGCTTTAGTGCAGTGGTGTTCGGGCAGTGTAGGGGGTCTTGCTGGGGGTGGTGTTTCAGGGTTTAGGGCAGTGCAGTGGTGTTCGGGCAGTGTAGGGGGTCGTGCTGGGGCTGGTGTTTGAGGGTTTAGGGAAGTGCAGTGGTGTTCGGGCAGTGTAGGGGGTCGTGCTGGGGCTGGTGTTTCAGGGTTTAGGCAGTGCAGTGGTTTTCGGGCAGTGTAGGCGGTCGTGCTGGGGCTGGTGTTTCAGGGTTTAGGGCAGTGCAGTGGTGTTCGGGCAGTGTACGGGGTTGTGCTGGGGCTGGTGTTTCAGGGTTTAGGGCAGTGCAGTGGTGTTCATGCAGTGTAGGAGGTCGTGCAGGGGTGGTGTTTCAGGGTTTAGGGCAGTGCAGTGGTGTTCGGGCAGTGTAGGGGATCATGCTGGGGGTGGTGTTTCAGGGTTTAGGGCAGTGCAGTGGTGTTCGGGCAGTGTAGGGTGTCGTGCTGTGGGGTGGTGTTTCAGGGTTTAGGGCAGTGCAGTGGTGTTTGGGCAGTGTAGGGGGTCGTGCAGGGGGTGGTGTTTCAGGGTTTAGGGCAGTGCAGTGGTGTTTGGGCAGTGTAGGGGGTCGTGCAGGGGGTGGTGTTTCAGGGTTTAGGGCAGTGCAGTGGTGTTCGGCCAGTGTAGGTGGTCTTGCTGGGGGTGGTGTTTCAGGCTTTAGTGCAGTGGTGTTTGGGTAGTGTAGGGGGTCGTGCTGGGGGTAGTGTTTTAGGGTTTAGGGTAGTGCAGTGGTGTTTGGGTAGTGTAGGGGGTCGTGCTGGGGGTAGTGATTTAGGGTAGTGCAGTGGTGTTTGGGTAGTGTAGGGGTACTGCTGGGGGTAGTGTTTTAGGGTTTAGGTTAGTGCAGTGGTGTTTGGGTAGTGTAGGGGTACTGCTGGGGGTAGTGTTTTAGGGTTTAGGGTAGTGCAGTGGTGTTTGTGTAGTGTAGGGGGTAGTGTTTTAGGGTTTAGGGTAGTGCAGTGGTGTTTGTGTAGTGTAGGAGGTCATGTTTTAGGGTTTAGGGTAGTGCAGTGGTCTTTGGGTAGTGTAGGGAGTCGTGCGGGGGTAGTGTTTTAGGGTTTAGGGTAGTGTAGGGGGTCACGCGTGGGTAGTGTTTTAGGGATTAGGGTAGTGCATTGGTGTTTGGGTAGTGTAGGGGGTGATGCGGGGGTAGTGTTTTAGGGTTTAGGGCAGTGCAGTGGTGTTTGGGTAGGGTAGGGGGTCGTGCTGGGGGTAGTGTTTGAGGGTTTAGGGCAGTGCAGTCGTGTTCGGGTAGTGTAGGGGGTTGTGCTGGGGCTAGTATTTTAGGGTTTAGGGCAGTGCAGTGGTGTTTGGGCAGTGTAGGGGGTAATGCTGGGGGTGGTGTTTTAGGGTTTAGGGCAGTGCAGTGGTGTTCGGGCAGTGTAGAGGGTCGTGCTGGGGGTGGTGTTTCAGGGTTTAGGGCAGTGCAGTGGTGTTCGGGCAGTGTAGGGGGTGGTGTTTCAGGGTTTAGGGCAGTGCAGTGGTGTTCGGGCAGTGTAGGGGGTCGTGCAGGGGGTGGTGTTTCAGGGTTTAGGGCAGTGGTGTTCGGGCAGTGTAGGGGGTCATGCTGGGGGTGGTGTTTCAGGGTTTGGGGCAGTGCAGTGGTGTTCGAGCAGTAAAGGGGGTCCTGCTGGGGGTGGTGTTTCAGGGTTTAGGGCAGTGCAGTGGTGTTCGGGCAGTGTAGGGGGCGGTGCAGGGGTGGTGTTTCAGGGTTTAGGGCAGTGCAGTGGTGTTCGGGCAGTGTAGGGGGTGCTGCAGGGGGTGGTGTTTCAGGGTTTAGGGCAGTGCAGTGGTGTTCGGGCAGTGTAGGGGGTCATGCAGGGGGTGGTGTTTCAGGGTTTAGGGCAGTGCAGTGGTGTTCGGGCAGTGTAGGGGGTCGTGCTGGGGCTGGTGTTTCAGGGTTTAGGGCAGTATAGTGGTGTTCGGGCAGTGTAGGGGGTCGTGCTGGGGCTGGTATTTCAGGGTTTAGGGCAGTGCAGTGGTGTTCGGGCAGTGTAGGGGGTCATGCTGGGGCTGGTGTTTCAGGGTTTAGGGCAGTGCAGTGGTGTTCGGGCAGTGTAGGTGGTCGTGCTGGGGCTGATGTTTCAGGGTTTAGGGCAGTGCAGTGGTGTTCGGGCAGTGTAGGGGGTCGTGCTGGGGCTGGTGTTTCAGGGTTTAGGGCAGTGCAGTGGTGTTCGGGCAGTGTAGGGGGTCTTGCTGGGGCTGGTGTTTCAGGGTTTAGGGCAGTGCAGTGGTGTTCGGGCAGTGTAGGGGGTCGTGCTGGGGGTGGTGTTTCAGGGTTTAGGGCAGTGCAGTGGTGTTTGGGCAGTGTAGGGGTCATGCTGGGGCTAGTGTTTCAGGATTTAGGGCAGAGCAATGGTGTTCAGGCAGTGTAGGGGGTTTTGCTGGAGGTGGTGTTTCAGGGTTTAGGGAAGTGCAGTGGTGTTCATGCAGTGTAGGGGGTGGTGTTTCAGGGTTTAGGGCAGTGGTGTTCAGGCAGTGTAGGGGGTCTTGCTGGGGTTGATGTTTCAGGGTTTAGGGCAGTGCAGTGGTGTTCGGGCAGTGTAGGGGGTCATGCTGGGGGTGGTGTTTCAGGGTTTAGGGCAGTGCAGTGGTGTTCAAGCAGTGTAGGGGGTGGTGTTTCAGGGTTTAGGGCAGTGGTGTTCAGGCAGTGTAGGAGGTCGTGCAGGGGTGGTGTTTCAGGGTTTAGGGCAGTGCAGTGGTGTTCGGGCAGTGTAGGGGATCATGCTGGGGGTGGTGTTTCAGGGTTTAGGGCAGTGCAGTGGTGTTCGGGCAGTGTAGGGTGTCGTGCTGAGGGTGGTGTTTCAGGGTTTAGGGCAGTGCAGTGGTGTTTGGGCAGTGTAGGGGGTCGTGCAGGGGTGGTGTTTCAGGGTTTAGGGCAGTGCAGTGGTGTTTGGGCAGTGTAGGGGGTCGTGCAGGGGTGGTGTTTCAGGGTTTAGGGCAGTGCAATGGTGTTCGGCCAGTGTAGGTGGTCTTGCTGGGGGTGGTGTTTCAGGCTTTAGTGCAGTGGTGTTCGGGCAGTGTAGGGGGTCTTGCTGGGGGTGGTGTTTCAGGGTTTAGGGCAGTGCAGTGGTGTTCGGGCAGTGTAGGGGGTCTTGCTGGGGCTGGTGTTTCAGGGTTTAGGGCAGTGCAGTGGTGTTCGGGCAGTGTAGGGGGTCGTGCTGGGGCTGGTGTTTGAGGGTTTAGGGTAGTGCAGTGGTGTTCGGGCAGTGTAGGGGGTCGTGCTGGGGCTGGTGTTTCAGGGTTTAGGCAGTGCAGTGGTTTTCGGGCAGTGTAGGCGGTCGTGCTGGGGCTGGTGTTTCAGGGTTTAGGGCAGTGCAGTGGTGTTCGGGCAGTGTACGGGGTTGTGCTGGGGCTGGTGTTTCAGGGTTTAGGGCAGTGCAGTGGTGTTCGGGCAGTGTAGGGGTCGTGCTGGGGGTGGTGTTTCAGGGTTTAGGGCAGTGCAGTGGTGTTCGGGCAGTGTAGGGGGTCGTGCTGGGGCTGGTGTTTCATGGTTTAGGGCAGTGCAGTGGTGTTCGGGCAGTGTAGGGGGTCGTGCTGGGGGTGGTGTTTCAGGGTTTAGGGCAGTGCAGTGGGGTTCGGGCAGTGTAGGGGTCGTGCTGGGGGTGGTGTTTCAGGGGTTAGGGCAGTGCAGTGGTGTTCGGGCAGTGTAGGGGGTCATGCTGGGGGTGGTGTTTCAGGGTTTAGGGCAGTGCAGTGGTGTACGGGCAGTGTAGGGGGTCTTGCTGGGGTGGTGTTTCAGGGTTTAGGGCAGTGGTGTTCGGGCAGTGTAGGGGGTCTTGCTGGGGGTAGTGTTTCGGGGTTTAGGGCAGTGCAGTGGTGTTCGTGCAGTGTAGGGGGTCGTGCTGGGGGTGGTGTTTCAGGGTTTAGGGCAGTGCAGTAGTGTTCGGGCAGTGTAGGGGATCGTGCAGGGGGTGGTGTTTCAGGGTTTAGGGCAGTGCAGTGGTGTTCGGGCAGTGTAGGGGTCGTGCTGGGGGTGGTGTTTCAGGGTTTAGGGCAGTGCAGTGGTGTTCGGGCAGTGTAGGGGTCGTGCTGGGGCTGGTGTTTCAGGGTTTAGGGCAGTGCAGTGGTGTTCGGGCAGTGTAGGGGGTCTTGCTGGGGGTGGTGTTTCAGGGTTTAGGGCAGTGGTGTTCGGGCAGTATAGGGGGTCTTGCTGGGGGTGGTGTTTCAGGGTTTAGGGCAGTGCAGTGGTGTTCGGGCAGTGTAGGGGGTCTTGCTGGGGGTAGTGTTTCAGGGTTTAGGGCAGTGCAGTGGTGTTCGTGCAGTGTAGAGGGTCGTGCTGGGGATGGTGTTTCAGGGTTTAGGGCAGTGCAGTAGTGTTCGGGCAGTGTAGGGGGTCGTGCAGGGGGTGGTGTTTCAGGGTTTAGGGCAGTGCAGTGGTGTTCGGGCAGTGTAGGGGGTCGTGCTGGGGGTGGTGTTTCAGGGTTAAGGCCAGTGCAGTGGTGTTCGGGCAGTGTAGGGGGTCGTGCTGGGGGTGCTGTTTCAGGGTTTAGGGCAGTGGTGTTCGGGCAGTGTAGGGGGTCTTGCTGGGGGTGATGTTTCAGGGTTTAGGGCAGTGCAGTGGTGTTCGGGCAGTGTAGGAGGTCTTGCTGGGGGTAGTGTTTCAGGTTTTAGGGCAGTGCAGTGGTGTTCGGGCAGTGTAGGGGTCATGCTGGGGGTGGTGTTTCAGGGTTTAGGGCAGTGCAGTGGTGTTCGGGCAGTGTAGGGGGTCGTGAAGGGGGTGGTGTTTCAGGGTTTAGGGCAGTGCAGTGGTGTTCGGGCAGTGTAGGGGGTCGTGCTGGGGGTAGTGTTTTAGGGTTTAGGGTAGTGCAGTGGTGCTTGTGTAGTGTAGGGGGTCGTGCTGGGGGTAGTGTTTTAGAGTTTAGGGTAGTGCAGTGGTGTTTGTGTAGTGTAGGGGGTCATGTTTTAGGGTAGTGCAGTGGTGTTTGGGTAGTGTAGGGGTCGTGCTGGGGGTAGTGTTTTAGGATTTAGGTTAGTGCAGTGGTGTTTGGGTAGTGTAGGGGGTCGTGCTGGGGGTAGTGTTTTAGGGTTTAAGGTAGTGCAGTGGTGTTTGTGTAGTGTAGGGGGTCGTGCTGGGGGTAGTGTTTTAGGGTTTAGGGTAGTGCAGTGATGCTTGTGTAGTGTAGGGGGTCATGCTGGGGGTAGTGTTTTAGGGTTTAGGGTAGTGCAGTGGTGTTTGTGTAGTGTAGGGGGTCATGTTTTAGGGTAGTGCAGTGGTGTTTGGGTAGTGTAGGGGGTCGTGCTGGGGGTAGTGTTTTAGGATTTAGGTTAGTGCAGTGGTGTTGGGGTAGTGTTTTAGGGTTTAGGGTAGTGCAGTGGTGTTTGTGTAGTGTAGGGGGTCATGCTGGGGGTAGTGTTTTAGGGTTTAGGATAGTGCAGTGGTGCTTGTGTAGTATAGGGGGTCGTGCTGGGGTAGTGTTTTAGGGTTTAGGGTAGTGCAGTGGTGTTTTTGTAGTGTAGGGGGTCATGTTTTAAGATGCAACGCTCCAATACCTGACCAGTCTGCACTACATAAAACTGCAAAAAAACTAAAAATAAAAAGTGTTTTGCACACTTTTGTCATTGGGCTATATGTGGGCTACATCTCGGTACTATTTGTGCTACATTTGGGCTCTTTTTTCACTGGTGGCCATCTTAGAAGACTTCTTTGTTATGAAGTTTCCTAATTTCCTCATTTACTGCGGTCTCCTCAGTAGGAAATGCTTTCAGTTTTTTACTTTGATTCCATCAAGAAGGCATTCAGATGTGTCACACATTTGCCATAAATTCAGAATGTTATTACTCTAGTTGTTCATTAGATCACTGTAGTAAAGCTACTGCTCACCAAGGAGTTAACTGGAAGTCTACTGCTGGTATTGAAAGTGATTGTTTCAGTCTGCATGTCAGAATTTTCTAATGAAATAGAAGAGGATTTGAGATCTCACTTAAAACATGCACTAAATTTTCTTTTTGCAGCACTAACCATAATTTATATGGCAAAATGAACCCCCTCATTTTGTTCCTTTTTAAATTAAATGTTTTAAGTGTTACCAGTTTATTCCAATCAAGATGGCTTCAGGTGTGCCATACTTTTGTCATAAGTAAGGTTGTTAGCACTCTAGTTGTTCTTTAGAACACTCTGGGAAGCTGCAGTAGAACACAAAGGCATCAACTGACAGGCTGCTCCTGTTGAAATATAACAGGAAGATATTTGAGATCTCACTTAAAACATGTCCTAATTTTTCTTTCTACAGCACTAACCATAATTTCTATGGCAAAATGAACCCCCTCATTTTGTTCCTTTTTAAATTAAATGTTTTAAGTGTTACCAGTTTATTCCAATCAAGATGGCTTCAGGTGTGCCATACTTTTGTCATAAGTAAGACTGTTAGCGCTCTAGTTGTTCTTTAGAACACTCTGGGAAGCTGCAGTAGAACACAAAGGCATCAACTGACAGGCTGCTCCTGTTGAAATATAACAGGAAGATATTTGAGATCACACTTGAAACATGTCCTAATTTTTCTTTCCAGAGCACTAACCATAATTTCTATGACAAGATGAACCCCATCATTTTGTTCCTTTTTAAATTAAATGTTTTAAGTGTTACCAGTTTATTCCAATCAAGATGGCTTCAGGTGTGCCATACTTTTGTCATAAGTAAGGCTGTTAGCACTCTAGTTGTTCTTTAGAACACTCTGGGAAGCTGCAGTAGAACACAAAGGAATCAACTGACAGTCTCTGCCCTTGTTGGATGTACATGTTTTACTGAGAATGTCAGACTTCATTCTCACATGACTGAGAAAGATAATGTGAATTTACAGAAAATATGCTCTCATTTTAGCTTCTGGGGCACCTTCCAAAACTGTATGGGACAAGCATGTGAAAATAGTTTTCTCTCAAACATGATTCATGATATCCCAGCAGAAGGTTTTTCACAGGGTAAAATCACCTTAGAACACACCACAATTCCTGAAATTAGTATGGTACCATCAACAAATGAATTCTAATGTAACTAAAGTCTGTTATCACCCTTTATAGTTCTCCTTTTGGTAACACTCAAAATCTTCGATTCACTACAATGCATTTCAAAGGGGTACTATCATTTATATTGGTCCCAAGATGGCTGCCAGCAATTCCAGGATGAAGTGCTGACAGCCAATCAGATCTCACGATGACATGTGTGGTTAGGCTCCGCCCAGATATATATGTGTTTTTACTTTTGATTTTCTCAGCAACTACTGAACGGATTTACACCATTTAACAAAAGGGTTCTTTTTGAACCAAGAACTACCTCTTTGCCAAATTTGGTGTAATTCCGTTCAGCAGTTCGGGCTGTAGCCTTGCATAAAGTTTCCTATGGGAAATTGATTTTTGGCTCTTATTTTTTAATTTCTCCGCAACTACTGAACGGATTTACACCATTTAACAAAAGGGTTCTTTCTGAACCAAGAACTACCTCTTTGCCAAATTTGGTGTAATTCCGTTCAGCAGTTCGGGCTGTAGCCGTGTCTAAAGTTTCCTATGGGAAAATGAATGGGGAAAACACGTTTTGGGACCCCCTTTTTCTCGGCCTCCGCTTGACGAATCACCCTGAGACTTTCAGGGTAGGAGCGGACCGGAGCGGGCCATAAAGTTTGAAAGTTTCGCGAAGATTCGTCAACCGACGCAAGAGTTATTTCAAATAGAATGTCGCGGATTTCCTATGGAAAATAGGTCCTAACTATAACTATCTACTGGCGACCGCCAGTAGATAATATATTTGTGTTTATGTGACTGTTTATATATATATAGCAAAACATAATCAATACAAAATAAATATTTTACATTATATGAATTTTTTAATATTCTAAGTTTATTACTATGTAAACATATATGTATAGACATATATGTATAGGTAGCTATCTACATCTCTATTCTTATCTATGTATATATACATATATGTGTTTATTGTGTTTGTATGTATATATATATATATATATATATATATATATATATATATATATATATATATATATATATCCAAACAATCCTTTCGGTGAGAAAAGAAGGCGGCACACCAATATCACACCAGGGAGGATTTAATGTGCAAGAAAAGAACAACGCGTTTCAGCCTGTCGGCCTTCGTCAAGTTCAAAGGTCATAGCTCAGCATTACGTTTAAATGCACTCTACGTCAACAAAGGACATTGAAGACATACTATTCCGTTTACCACATAATACAATTGTAATTCAATTAATCCTTAGTGAAAAACAAGCATTTCATTATTATTCACATTAATAAAAATGAAAAAAAATTTAAGGAAATTCGAATCTCGGAAAGATCAGCATGTCACGTGACCATTATCATACTCGTAAACATCTTCAGAGTTACGTAATTTGATGAACATAAACAAAGACAAAATATACCAAATATATACAGAAATCGCTTGATCATGGTAATGTACCTGAAAGAACACCTAATCCCCAGCCAATGGCTTAAAATTCGTGTTTTGTATGCACAATATCTGTCAATAAAGCAAATTGAAACCTTTCAAATTAAGCCAAATATTCAGAGCAGCGCACAATTACCTATATATATTAATGCGTGAACTAACAATACGTGGTCCACTTGACATTACATATGTCATCATTTAGATTAGGTCACGTATTGGTATAGAGTGATTTCATTAGAAACAGTAAATGCAACAATGAGCATGACCAGATATTTCATGTACATACCGTAGAAGTACATATTTAAAAACCACAATTCGGTGCATAAGTGAAGTGTAAAGTGTGCTAGTGCCCAATTTAAAAATAGTAAATTGTAACCAATTCCAGTATTGGGGGATAACCAGCCGGTCCCCCTCCTGCATAATATTGCAAATGGCATGGAAAATACTCACATCAACCCCCAATGGGGACCATATTCTAATCCATAATGGGCCAATGCCCCAATTCTAGCCACTTGCTCAGGATTATACTAGACTGGAAAGTGTATGTGAACCACCTTACCTAATTACCAAAATACCAGATAAGTAATCAAACAACTAACTAATGTATGTACAATGATGCTACTGGGAGATTAGAATACAGCTTACAATTTTCTAAGAAATAATGGCAGTAAGGATTATACTCCTATATGTGTGGCCAATTCTTCTTCCCTATTCATACCAAAGGGTGCCCTAGTATTCAAGTCTATAATATACCTGGATTCTAGGATGCGCAGTTGTTTTTCTCGGTCACCACCTCTGATATTTTTCAAAATTCGATCAAGTCCCATATAGCTCAAGAGCTGACTGATGCTGTTGTGGACATTATAAAAATGTCTGGCAACTGGATAATTAAAATCACGATTAGTTATAGCTCTTGTATGCTCTAGAATACGTCTTTTTACAGGTACCTTTGTGCTGCCTATATAACGAAGGCCACATGGGCACTCCAGGCAGTAAACGACAAAATCAGTCGTACAGGTGATGAACTTAGATATAAATCTTTCTTTGCCATTGGATGTCTTGAAGGTTTTACAACTCCGGCTATTAGTGCAAGCCTTGCAGGCATTACACTTGAAAAATCCTTTACTGCTTTCAAGCCAATTAGGTTGAACATCAGTTTGATAATAACTGTTAACCAATTTATCCCTAAGGGAAGGGGCTCTCTTGTATGTTATCGTAGGAGAATGACCAACTGCCTGACCAATTATGGGATCCGATTGTATTAGACCCCAATGTTTTCTCATGATGGATTTTAATTTGTTGGATCTCGCATTGTACATGGTGATCATTCTCGGAATACTAGAGGATTTCCCCTTATCCATGACAACATTAGATTTAAATAGGACATCTTCCTGTTTAATATCTTTTAGTTTTAAAGCTGTCTGTGTCAAAACCTTATCTGGATAGCCTCTAGCCTTAAATCTGCGTAGCATAAGTTTTTGTTCATTCTCAAAACTCATATCTGTGCTGCAGTTTCTGCGTGCCCGCAATAACTCCCCATATGGTATACTATTTAACAGGGACTTTGGATGATAACTTCGGGCATGTACAGTACTATTGCCTGCTGTTTCTTTTCTGAAAAGATTTGTAACCAGCCTGTTATTCTGGACAGCTATATGTACATCAAGAAAGTCACATTCAGTTTCACTAGTCACATGTGTAAACGTTAGATTTAGATCATTGCATGATAAACTTTCTATAAATCTTATGGCTAGCTCCTTACCACCATCCCAGATGATAAAAAGATCGTCGATATAGCGTAGCCATAATGGCACATGACCTGTGAATACTTCATTGATGTCTGTCCATACCACCTGCTCCTCCCACCAGCCCAGGAACAAGTTCGCTAGGCTGGGGGCGAAGCAGGTTCCCATAGCCATACCAGACTTCTGGCGATACAATTTCTTATCAAAGAGAAAAATATTCTCATTGAGGCAATATAGCATCATAAGTTTTAGCATCACAGTATGCTCATATAGATCAATAGACCTGCGTTGTAAATAATACAGACATGCTTCCACCCCTTTGTCCTGATTGATACAAGTATACAACGAGCATACATCTAAGGAGATAAATAGGAAACCCTTGTCCCATTTAATATCATGTATTCTCCTTAGGAAATCAGTGCTATCCTTACAATACGACCTTAAATCCTTGACAAATGGGGCCAAAAAATGATCCAGATAGATTGATGTATTTTCCAAGAGTCCACCATTAGAAGAAACGATGGGCCTCCCTGGAGGTCTGGTGGCATGCTTATGTATCTTGGGTAATAAGTACAAACTGGGAATACGAGGGTTATCGCTTCTGAGAAATTTCAGTTCATCGTCATCAATAAGACCAGCTTGCCACCAATTCTGAAGCATTTCATAATATCTCTTGATAGTGTTCTCATACATGCCCCAGGAAATTTCCTCATAACAGGTAGAATCATTGAGTTGCCGCATGGCTTCTGCTTTATAGGAAATCGTGTCCATCACTACGACATTCCCCCCTTTGTCAGAGGGTTTGATCACTAGCGTTGAATCAGTTAATAGTTCTTCCAATGCTTTCCTTTGATCTTGAGTTAAATTGTCTTTGATGCAATATTTTTCATCCTTCCTCATTGTTCTTAGTTCATGCATCATTACTGAATGGAAGGCTTCCACATTGTCATACGGGACATTAGGGTTATATTTGGATTTGTTTTTTAAACCACTTTTGCCGCATGAATCACTTGTAAAGCCCAGAGTATTCAGTATATCAGGCAGGCGTACGGCGTTGGGCAAAATTCTTTGAACACACATATATATATATATATATATATATAATATATATATATATATATATATATATATTTCAAAACTCCTTCTCCTTCTTGTGTCGCCAAGGAAAAACGGAACGGACACCACTTTCTTTGTGCAGCGTTATTTTATTTTTCGTGCGTTGTCCACCATGACGCGTTTCTGGCTTCACAGAGCCCTTGATCACATGACCCGCCACGTAGTTTCTCCCATTTTTAAAGTGACAATGTGCTTAATTATTAGAGTGGACATAAAAAACATACTACCGTCATCAAGTACTGCATTACATACAAATTATGTTGCAATTTGTCTTGTTTCATTAAATTAATTCATTAATTCAAATAAATCAACAATTCAATTTATAAGTAGATCAACATACTAAAAATGAAAACTGGGGTTTTTTGGCTATTATCCCTGTAAAATACATTAGATAAGACACTGTAAAACCTGTACGACAAAACAATTATCCTACAATGACTAATGAAATATTAATGACATATTTTCATCAATATATTGCAAGTATACCCTATTTTATATATGTAAATTAGGGTGGTATGAAACCGATGCTATGTGCAAATACGCAAAATAAATAACAGTATAAATACCTATAAAAAAACAATTAAAAAGCATGCCTTGATCACATTAAAAGACATTAGTTTTGTTACTTATATAATATGCTAACTGGATTCCTTAATGTGCATATCGGTTATTAAGTTGCAACTGTTTTGCCGTTTACCATGTCAGTAGATGATTACATATTTAGCCAAACCCTGACTATTTAGTCGTTTTTCTAATCATCATGTCATTTTATACATTACAATGATAAAGTGCAAGATAATGCAAAAAAAGTGCAAACAGTGTTATTGTGCAAACCAGCATGTACGTTACAATACATAAAGTGTCACCGTAGGTATGTGCACTGTCATTGTGCCATGAGCCCATGAACACTAATGACAGAGAAACTAATATGGGAGGGAGGAGGTATATTTAAAAAAAAAAACATTATATAAACCTTTTTATTTAAAATCCAATGTTATATTGTTAAATATTAAAAAACCTTTTCATTGCCTGACTTACAACCAAGTATATAAATCTTCAGTAGTATTTAATCCATGTGGATTTTTGCTGTCCAATTCTAAAATCAGTTTTGTTTCTAATCGTCTGAGTATGGCTTCTCTGTTCCCTACTCTGCGTAGAGGGGGAACATGATCAATTACGTAATACTTCAACTCTGTCAAATTTTTGTTATGTATCTCGTTGAAGTGGCGGGCAACCGGATATGAACTATCAATATTAGATATAGCCCTTAGATGTTGTAAAATTCTCTTGTGTACTGGGAGACGGGTACTACCCACATATTTAAGTCCACAAGTACACTCTAATACGTATACTACATTCTCTGATTTGCATGTTAGAAACTTATTGATTTTAATGGGATTATCCTTAAAGCCTGTATTGTAAGATGTTTTGTTCTCCCCATATTTACAGGCTTTGCACGTAGTGCATCTGACAAAACCCTTACGATTGTTAAGCCAACTCGTATTTTTGGACAGCTCTGGACTACTACTGACTAAGTAGTCGCTTGTACTACATGCTTTTCTAAAAGTGACTACTGGTGATGAAGGCATTTTATCCCCAATTATGGGGTCATTTTGAATCATGTACCAGTTCTTTTTGACAATTTGTCTAATATTATCTCTTTGTTTACTGTAAGTAAGGATTAGACGTGGACTGCTAAACTTATCTTCACTCCTAGCGGCTAATTTCAGTTTGCTTTTAGATGGTTTAAAAAGTAGGTCTTCACGTGATTTGGCATTTGTACATTCTATGGCTTGATCTATACTATGTGCCGAATAACCTCTAGCAAGAAATCATTGTTTACAACTTTGTTGTGCTCGGTATGGGTCGCTATCAGTACTACAG
Source organism: Calotriton arnoldi (assembly GCA_963921515.1). Classification (NCBI taxonomy): domain Eukaryota; kingdom Metazoa; phylum Chordata; class Amphibia; order Caudata; family Salamandridae; genus Calotriton; species Calotriton arnoldi. The sequence goes on along the minus strand of CAWUFW010007520.1, from coordinate 965,649 downwards.
ATCCTACGTATTCTTAAGAATTCTCCATACGGGATACTGCTTATAGTGTGTTTCGGATGAAAGCTGCTGGAATGTAATATAGTATTACCAGCTGTAGGCTTACGATGGAGACGTGTCTGTATGGTATTATCTTGAATATATATCTCTACATCCAAAAAGCAAATACTATTGGTACTTATTTCTTATGTAAAATGCAAATTTAAATCATTCACATTTAATCTGCTTATTAGATTTTCAGCACCCATTTTATCCCCCGTCCACACAATAAACAAGTCACCAATATATCTAATCCACTTAACGATATTTTTTGACCATTCATTTATATACGTTGTTCTTACAGTGTTCTCCTCCCACCATCCCATGTGGAGACAGGCGTAGCTGGGCGAAAAACTCGCGCCCATAGCTACGCCTCTCTCCTGGTGGTACACTTGTTGTTGGAACATAAAATAATTATTGTATAAACAAAATTTGGTCAGGTCCAAAAGCATCCTATTATGTGTATAGAATTCTATAGATCTTGTGTTCAAATAGTATTCTAGTGCTCTCATTCCATCTCTATGTTGGATGGATGTATATACATTTGAGACGTCCATAGATATTAAAAGATAGTCCTCTTGCCAATCAATTTCTTGTATTTTCCTTAGGAAATCTGTGGTATCTTGTACATATGATGGGAGTGTTCGTACATGCTGTTGAAGGAAAGAATCTATATAAATTGATACATTTTCCAACAAACTCTGGTTGGCCGCAATAATTGGTCTTCCCGGAGGTCTGTGTCTGTCTTTGTGAATCTTGGGGATGAAATAGATGACAGGCATTGTAGGATGATCATTTTTCATAAATTTAAATTCATCTTGATTAATCAAACCGAGACTTTTCCATGCCACTAATTTTTTGCATAGCTCTTCCTGAATGGTTTTGATTATTCCTCTGGAATTTATCTTATAACAATCCCTATCACCCAATTGTCGTAGCGCCTCCTCCAGATATTGACTCTTAGGCCATATGACGACATTTCCCCCTTTATCAGAGTTACGGATTACGATAGAATCGTTGTCCTGTAATTTTTTCATAAGTGAATGATATTTTTGTAATCTCGAGTTATATCGGTATTTTTGTTTGTTTATTTTGACATTGAGTTTTCTTATTTCAGTAGTTATTGTCTCATTAAATGTATCTATTGAGTCACGCGTCATTATAGGCACAAACTTGGATTTTGGTTTGAAATTGGTGACTGGGGCAGCGTTAGTACTAATGCCTAATCTTCCCATTAGCTGTTCAGTGGAATTACCTTGATCATTCTCCAATTCTTCGTTTTGATTCTGTAAAGCGTTTAAGTCAGACAGTAGATTAACATCTCCAGCAGTTAACGCTGCCTCTCTATTAGAACCCACTGTAGTTGTTATAGGTGCTTGTGTTTTATGTGCGTTTATTAGATGGAACTTTTGGAGTTTAATTTTTCTAATGTATTTATAAATATCAGCCCGTGTTTGCGGGTAGTTGAAATTACTTTCCGCACAATATGTCAATCCTAAGGACAGAAGCTGTTTTTCCGCTAGGTCGAGGTCTATGTTGGCCAGATTGACAATTGAATTTTCATTTGGCATGTCATTACTTATTTGTTGTTGCGCCAACCCTTCTTGCTCGATTTCTTGTTGTTTTTGTTCTTTGGTGTGTTTCCGTCGCTTTTTTCTTCTGTCGCGGCGCTTAGCATTTCTCCTTTGTTTTGATAAGAGTTTTGCTTCCTGGGACGAAGAGTTTGGCGCCACTCCTCTCTTAAAAAATTAAGCTCTTCTACCAGAGTATGCTTCCTTTTTGTGAATGTTATACCTCCTGATGTCGAGGGAATTGTTTCTGATTCTGATTCTGTTTCCACAGCTGAGCTTAGGTCCGATATTGAGGATGCAGATTGAATTTCTTTGCTTGTTCCTGCTGTTACAATGGTATCACTGCGATATTTACTTGATTTGTTCGCCGCCTTTGCAGCGTCATATTTTCTTGAGAACGTGAATATTTGTCCTTGTTCATAATCATTTCTGTCGCGCTGAAATTTAAATGCCTTTCGTTGTTTGATGACGTCTTCTTCCTTCTTCAAGCGCGACAACATTTCCTCTCTCATTTTATGCCCCGCATCTGCTCCTTCAAGTACGCCGATTTTTGACTCAATCACCTCTATTTCCTTCTGTATTTCAATTCTATCGATTTCTGCGTATTTTACTAATATTTCCACTAATTTCCTGGATGAATCAAGATTGCATTCTCCCCAGTCTTTTAACATATTTGGGTTCGGGTTATCATAGCTCGGAGCTAACATGATTTGAAGACCCCTGGGAATCCGACCCACCTCTAAGTATCTCGTCAGGGATCTATGTTCCCACCATTTTTGTTGTTCAGTTTTCATTAATTTTTCTAATTTCTTATACAGGTCCTTTAAGTTACAGTTGCCTCCATTATCCATTCGTCTGTTGAAAGTCGTAATTGGCACATTGGTAGTGTCAGCAAACATTTCATCAGCTGCCTCCGCCCTCCCTCGTAGCACGTCTGCGGCCATAGTATAGCACTACTTGTAACGAGCGTTTAAACTGTTATATATTTGCCCAGATTAACACTCGTAAGCACACCTCTCACCGGACTGATTTTCGGATATCTCCTACCTTTCCGGCGTCCGCTGTGCTCCCTGCGTCTTCCGATACAGAGTTCACCTCTTTTGCCGTAATCCGTAAATTTATTCCGTCTTCCGGGGGCTTGCAACTATTCTCCTCCTGGAGATTTTGTATAATCCAGTTCCTACCGGATTTGGTTTCTTGTCGCGTTGCCCAGGTTTGAGAGGGGGTCCGTTAAAGCCAGGGAAGCCTCCTTAGAAATGAATTTCAAAACTCCTTCTCCTTCTTGTGTCGCCAAGGAAAAACGGAACGGACACCACTTTCTTTGTGCAGCGTTATTTTATTTTTCGTGCGTTGGCCGCCATGACACGTTTCGGGCTTCACAGAGCCCTTTATCACATGACACGCCACGTAGTTTCTCCCATTTTTAAAGTGACAATGTGCTTAATTATTAGAGTGGACATAAAAAACATACTACCGTCAACAAGTACTGCATTACATACAAATTATGTTGCAATTTGTCTTGTTTCATTAAATTAATTCATTAATTCAAATAAATCAACAATTCAATTTATAAGTAGATCAACATACTAAAAATGAAAACTGTTTTTTTTTGCTATTATACCTGTAAAATACATTAGATAAGACACTGTAAAACCTGTACGACAAAACAATTATCCTACAATGACTAATGAAATATTAATGACATATTTTCATCAATATATTGCAAGTATACCCTATTTTTTATATGTAAATTAGGGTGGTATGAAACCGATGCTATGTGCAAATACGCAAAATAAATATTTTACATTATATGAATTTTTTAAATATTCTAAGTTTATTACTATGTAAACATATATATATTCACTGAAAAAACCATAGGTTTTAGGGACAGTTATAGTTAGTTGGACATTGCACTCGTACAAAACCCGTGAAATTCCCCCGTTATAGTTAGTCCAGCTAACTATAACTCGCGCCCCCGCAATGCACTGCTGATGACGTCACATATTACATCACTCATGACATGGTCAGTGACATCACTGATGACATCACTGATGACATCTCAAATGACATCACTGATGACATCATCCAGTGACTGTGTGTTTCTGTAAAGTTTAAATATGTTTAATATATATAGGGAAAGGTGTATTGAAGAATGAGTGGGTGTATAAGTGTCTGAATGGATGATTTAGTACGTGAGTGACTGACTCTACAAGTGAGTGATTAAACGTATCTTACTGAATGCATGGGTTAGTGACTAAACTGTGCGAATGTCTGTATCCGTCTGTTTGTTGGTGTGTAGGTGGATGCATGGATTTGCGACTAGCTACATGAGTGTCTATATGGGTTATTGATTGGTTCTCTGAGTATCTGTATGGCTGCCTGAGTGTTTGTGTGGGTGGGGTGTGTGTGACTCTATACATAGATGTGTGAGTGGGTGATTCACTGGGTGCATAATTTCAAGAGTGCATCTGTGATGGACTGCTTGGGTGGGTGAGTGTGTGTATGGGTGTGTTAGTGAGTGAATGTATATCTCAGTGGTACATGTGCGAGTAACTACATATGTAAAAGGCAGTATATATGTGTGTTAGAGTATTTAAATGGCTATAAGTGAGAGTGTGTTATTGTGAGAGTGGCTGTATGGATGCGTGTGTGCTTGTATCAGTTATTGTATCAGAGCGTAAGAATGTGCTAGTATTTGTATGAGTAAGTGAGCTGGTGTGTGTATAACTGTATAGGTGAGTAAATGGGTGTGTGATTAATTTTTTGCATGTCTGACTAGGTGTGTGAGTACCTCTATGGATGAGTGGCGGTGTGTGAGTGTTTATATAGGTGTATGAGTGCATATGATAGTCCTGTACTGAGTGACTGTAAGTATGAGTGACTGTACAGGTGAGTGAGTGGATGTGTGTGTAGACCAAAGAATCAGTGAGTTGGTATGTAGTTTTTGGTGTTGGAGTGTCTATGGTTTTGCGAATGGCAGTCTGTAATTTAGAGTGGGTGTATCAAAAGTTATATTAGGGTGTGAGAAGATGCATGAAATTATCACATGGATGATGTCATCAGTGATGTCATTTGAGATGTCATCAGTGATGTCATCAGTGATGTCACTGACCATGTCATGAGTGATGTAATATGTGACGTCATCAGCAGTGCATTGCGGGGCGCGAGTTATAGTTAGCTGGACTAACTATAACGGGGAATTTCACGGGTTTTGTACGAGTGCAATGTCCAACTAACTATAACTGTCCCTAAAACCTATGGTTTTTTCAGTGAATTTCAAAGGTTTTTTAAATGCTAATTTGTAACTATAACATGTCTGAAACCTACGGTTTTTTCAGTGAATTTCAAAGGTTTTGTAAATGACAATTTTTAAATGTATTAATTGTTATATACATTTTTTTCATACTGATTTACTAAATTTTTAGAAACAATTATTTTTACATATTTTATTTTTTAAATTACATTGTAATGACATTATACATTACATTTCAAAAAATACTTTCTCAGAATGAATTACTTTAGTTTAAATACTTTGCACATAGGCAATAGACTTTTAAGTACAGTAGTTACAGTTGTTGCAATGGGCAACAGATTTTCAAACACAATGCAACATTCAGCTCAATGTGAATTTCTAGTTAAATGCAATTAGTTACTTTATGGATTACTTTTCTAACCACAGGACTGGATCCTAGATTCAGTCCTGGGACATCTCCTGTAAACAGTTGAGTAAAAGCGTTTTGGTTACAGTCGTGATTTTTAAGGAATATTATTGTACTTTAAAAGTTCACACTTAGAAACTTTTTCTCATAGAATCACCAATGTTATCCTATGGAAGGAAATTCACTTAGAAGTTAAAAACTGTTATCGTTACTTTTTCTTACTCACTGTTGGATCCTGGATCCAGCACTGGTGCATCTCCTGTAAACAGTTGAAAGAATGCGTTTAAGTCATACAGGCAATTTTTAGGAATATTTGTAGTTTGTGAAAATCGACACTTTGAAACTTTTCTGCTGAAAACCAGACAATGGATTCCTATGGAAGAAAATATAAGTTACTGGTAAGTACGGTTAAAATTACTTTTCAGGGTCAGTGCTGGGCTAAAAGATGCAGTACTGGGTTCTCTCCTGATAACAGGTGAGTAAATTGGAATTTGTACTTTGGTTGATTTTAGAGGAATATTATAAAGTTCCAAAACTGCACACTTAGAAGAATTTCCAATTGAAACCAGTCAATGTTAGCCTATGAAGGAAATTCAAGTTACTGGTAAGTACGGTTAAAATTACTTTTCAGGATTAGTACTGGGCTGAAAGATGCAGCACTGACGTCTCTCCTGATAACAGGTGAGTAAATCGGAATTCGTATTTTGGCTGATTTTAGATGAATATTTTAAAGTTCCAAAACTCCACACTTAGAAGAATTTCCAAGTGAAACCAGTCAATGTTAGCCTATGGAAGGAAATTCAAGTTACTGGTAAGTACGGTTAAAATTACTTTTCAGGACCAGTACTGGGCTGAAAGATACAGCACTCAGGTCTCTCCTTATAACAGGTGAATAAATCGGAATTCGTATTTCGGCTTATTTTAGATGAATATTTTAAAGTTCCAAAACTCCACACTTAGAACAATTTCCAAGTGAAACCAGTCAATGTTAGCCTATGGAAGGAAATTCAAGTTACTGGTAAGTACGGTTAAAATTACTTTTCAGGACCAGTACTGGGCTGAAAGATACAGCACTGAGGTCTCTCCTTATAACAGGTGAGTAAATCGGAATTCGTATTTCGGCTGATTTTAGAGGATTATTTGTATGTTTCAAAAATCAACACTTAGAAACTTTTTCAGCAAAAAGCAGGCAATGATATCCTATGGAAGGAAATTCAAGTTACTGGTAAGTACGGTTAAAATTACTTTTCAGGACCAGTACTGGACTGAAAGATGCAGCACTGAGGTCTCTCCTTATAACAGGTGAGTAAATCGTAATTCGTATTTCGGATGATTTTTGAAGAATATTTGCACAATGGTGAAGTGAGGGGCGGTGCCTGAGGTGACATCTGTGCAAACGCGCCCCGTGGCGCGTTTTAAGTTGGGGATTAAGTCCCCTTGAATCCTGAGGGTACCTAGGGGCCAACTAGCCCACCAGGAACCTCCAATATGCGCCAGGGGCTGCGTTGCAGAGACGTGTAGAGAGGCCACACCCCTTTTACACCTCTCTGCAACGCAGCTCTGTGGCGCTTTCTGATGTACCTGTTGGGCTAGTTGGCCTCAGAGACCCTCAGGATTGAAGGAGATTTAATCCCCATCTTAAACGCCCCACGGGGCCTGTTTGCACACATGTCACCTGAAGCCCCGCCCTCCCTTCACCACTGTGCAAACACGCCCCGTGGCGCGTTTTAAGTTGGGGGATTAAGTCCCCTTGAATCCTGAGGGTCCCCAGAGTCCAACTAGCCCACCATATACCTCCAAAAAGCGCCACAGAGCTGCGTTGCAGAGAGGTGTAAAAAGGGGCGTGGCCTCTGTACACCTCTCTGCAACTTGGGCCACCCGGGGGCCAATTAACATCGAAGCGCGGGAGACCGCGCTTTGATTTTTTTTTTTTCGGCAGGATTCGCGCACCCTGAGCGCATCCTAGGGGGTCAGGGTGTTTCTACCCTGCCCCCTTTGTGCGCTTTGCGCACTTGTTCCTGTCCCTCGGTTCTACCGAGGGACAAAATGGCTGCCAACACTTCCTGATTTGGAGTGTTGACAGCCAATTAGCATGCAGCTCGTGATCGGGAGGGTGCGCAAATCCGACGCGGCCATAGATATATATGTACTTTTACTTTTGATTTTCTCAGCAACTACTGAACGGATTTACATCATTTAACAAAAAGGGTTCTTTCTGAACCAAGAACTACCACTTTGCCAAATTTGGTGTAATTCCGTTCAGCAGTTCGGGCTGTAGCCGTGTCTAAAGTTTCCTATGGAAAAATGCATGGGGAAAATGCGTTTTGGGACCCCCCTTTTTTCTCGGCCCACGCTTGACGTATCCCCCCGAGACTTTCAGGGTAGGAGCGGACCGGAGCGCCCCACGAAGTTTGAAAATTTCGCGAAGATACGTCAACCGGCAAGAGAGTTATTTCAAATAGAATGTCGCGGATTTTCTATGGATAATAGGTTGTAACTATAACTATCTACTGGCGACCGCCAGTAGATTATATATATATATATATATATATATATATATATATATGTTTTACTTAAGTATGTATATTTTCATGCAGTTCTAATTTATAATTTAATTTATTTATATTTAAGGTTTCATTGTTAAAGGCTTGAGGAAGGTCTACATTAGGACCAAAACACGTCACCACACGCATGATTTTTCAAGAATTGACTGATTTAATCAAGATGAATCAAAGACAAAATGCTCCAAATGCAGTTTTTTTTGGGCTGCATATGACACAAGCTATTTTCTTCAACATCTCAGTAAACACTAGCAGGAGGTCTATCAGGCAACAGCTCACTAGGCACGTTGGACATTCCTTTAGGCTGCAGCTGAACCAGAAATGAAGGCAGAAAAGAAAAGTGAATGATACTTGCTGTATAATTTTTACAGCATATCTACAAAAATATCAAAATCACGTGTCATGAGATTGCGAATCAAAATTTACATTTCAGAATTGCGATCTACGCATGACTGGCATATTTTTAAAAATATTTCTTCAAAATTGATGTTTGAGCCAACACTATAATTGAGTCAATTATTTTTAAAATTCCTCCAAATGCGAAGTATTTATAATAAATTTTATGAAAGGGCATGCAGCTGCGGAATCACTGTGTGCAGCAGAGTATTGTCGCTCACTGTGGTTTGGCCATACAGTCTGTCTGCAGGCCACGCCCTGTGCCCAAATCCTGTTGTACAAAACCAAAGGTCATGAGCAGGATGGTTTGGGTTCTTGTGATGGCTTGGATCCACACCATGACCATATGCAAGGCCCTGCCTCCAACCTCCAGTGCGCATGATAAAAGGATCTGTGCAAGGAGAGTTTGTCTGCCCGTAACATGTTGGGAGCACAGCCTCGCCACAGACCAGGCCCAGTGCAAAACCATGCTGACAATATAGTGAAAGGCCTAACAGACAATAGACTCAGCATAACATGTAGGAAATCTAACTCCTTAAAAGACAATCTATTACACAGTGACTGTAGAAGAACAGACATAAGAAAGACAGATTCGCTGACTCAGCAGAAAGGATTTTTCTGTGCAGAAATTGTAAGGCATGTAACAATAACAAGGAAAGGACGAAAATTTTGGTGCCTTACCAGAAACACAGAGAAAAAATCCATTCCTATATCATTTGTATTAAAACAATATGTTATATATTTTATAAAATGTTCATGTTTGAAAGCTATATAGTGAGTACAATTGCTCCAGTTAAGGAACAGATTCTCTAGCATAAGAGAGTAAGTGAAAACAAAGACTTCTCTTATCCAGTGGCGAGGCACTACTTCAAAGAACGTGATAGCAGTATGCATCTTGTGTCATTTTCTGACATGGACCAAGTCAAGACTGATATATGTGGGGGTGACAGAACTTTGAAATTATGTCACCTGGAATCAGAATATATAATCTCATTATAAACAAAAAAATGAGTGATAGTAACTGCAGTTTACAATAACTGGAGAATTTCAGTGGTTTTTATAGTTTAAAATGTTACGTTTTAACTGGCATTGTCACCTAACTATAACATCATTTTAACCTTTGTTTTTTTCATTGGATATAGATATAAGTAGATATAGATATACAGATGTAGATATAGATATACAGCCATAAATATGAGGATATAGATATATTGCATAAAATATATACTTATATTTTACAAAATTCAGACCATGAAATATGGGAAATATTTCATGCTTCCCTATCAAATATGGATTTCATCGTGATAATGATGGCCACAAAACAACTCTGCAGAACTTTACAAATGTCTTGTCTACTACTATGTAGCACGAAGGATCAACCAATGCGGCAAGGTTTTTTTAAATTTTGCAGCACATGCCGTGGGAGTAATATTTAGCTAGAAACAACATGTTTTGTGAAATCTGCAAATCTTGCAAATTATGTGGGGTAGAATAGAATAGCGTAGAGTCAAGTGGCTTTAAGTGGAGTAGGTTACAGTGGAGTAGTGTAAAGCAAAGTGACATAGAGTGCTATTGCGTACAGAGGAGTGGCATACAGTGGAGTGGCATAAATTTGAGTGGCGTAGAGTGGAATGGCATAGACTAGAATTGCATACAGTGGAGTGGCATACAGTGAAGTGTAGAATGGAATAGTGTAGAGCGGAGTGGTGTAGAGTGGAGTAGTATGTCGTAGAGTAAAGTGGAGTGGCGTACGGTTGAGTGGCATAGACTGGTGTGCCATAGAGTCAAGTAGCATGTTGTGCAGTAGAGTAGAGTGCGCTAGAGGGGAATACTGTAGAGTGGAGTGGCATACAGTAGAGTGGAGGAGGGTGTTGTACAGTGAGGTGTAAGGTAACTGAAGAGTCACTGACAATTTAACACTGCACATGGAGGAAGACATGTTTATATATAAATTTAAAAAATAATTTAAAAAAGCCATTTTGTGCTAAAATACTATTCAAACCTTTTCCATTTCCGTCCCAAGCTTTGCTTTCAGAGTTGACTGCCTAAGACATTACTAAACGTAAATGCTCTTCATTTCTCAAGTATCAAAATGTACCAAAGTTTTAAGGGGCAGATTTACAAGAAACCGACGCATCTCTGCATTATATCAGAGATGCGTCAGTTTACTTGCGTCGCGCAAAAAAACCCTTGCGCCACCATGGATGCATCGCATTTACAATGCGGGGCACCATGGCGAAGGATTGACAGATGCGTCAGTCATCTGTTGGCGCAAAGGTCACACATTGCTGGAGTCATGTCACAAGCGAATCACTGACATAATATCGACAGACACAATATCGACCTACATTTTTATCGACACAAAATTATCGATAGCATTAATATCGACACTACATACTTATTAAACAAACATCAAAAATATCGAAACGAGAATATCGTAAGTAAAAAATATCGAAATCAAAAATATCGTACACATTATTATCGTTTTAAAAAATATCGAACATTATTAAAATACATACTCCATGTAAAATATATCGAACACAAGCAAATCGACAGCAACTATATCGTTATTTTCTAATTATCGACTAACCAAAACATAAAAAACAAACAAACGTATACTTCATAAATACAAAGAAATACCTAAGAACACATCACATATCAAATTAAATACATATTATTTACACATAATAAATATATAACAAAAATGAAACTATAAAATACACTATTTAAAAAATTAATAAATGTAAACTTTCATCATATAAATTCATTTTCTTTATATTCATATATATTATAACACACAAACAATTAATGGTAATTAGAAACACAAAAAAAAATCAAAATCTTAATTAGCGTTTTCCATATACGGAAAACAACTTACAAAACAATTAAAACATTTGAAATAAAGCAATAAAAACACACAATATTAAGAGCGACCAATGAAATCAAACTAACAATTTCTAAAACACTATACAAAGCCACAAATATAACTCTTTTTTTACACCTCAAACCAAGAAGACTAAAGAAGGCAAAACTCTGCTGGTTTTCTACAGGAATAAACAACATCATCAAACCAAAACCTCTATAAATCTACAACAAGTAAGTAAAATGAAGTATACTAAATAACAGTTAAGTTAATTTTCTGATAAAAAAGCTTGCATCCTCAAATAATTAATTTATGTCTTTATTCTATTTCATGTTTCCCCTACTGACAACTAAAACACAATAACAAAATTACAAAGAACAACCTTAAAAAGATCTACCTAATAAAGTAGGTATTATTCTAAATGCATTAAGAAAACCTGTAAAACACCCACCCAAACCCAAAATCCATCCCCAAAACACACCCCACCCCATTTCTAAATATTGAGTATCAAATAGTAATATCTGCTTTTTTTCAACAGAATAAAACAGACTTCAGAAAATTTTACACAGAAAGTATAGAAAACATCATTTTCAATCATCTAATTACGAACTTTGTAAGTATATTTTCAAAAAATGTTATTTTCTAAATATTATCAACTATTACAATAACTTTTAAATTTCTCATATACATTTATTATAGATTTCTGAACACCACAATGACAGAAGGCGCACAATTTATTACATCACAAAAAGGCAAAATGCTATTGTGTTATATGGGATATGTAAATACCCAGGAGAAACAAACCGGGCTGAAAATGAATTGGAAATGTTCGAAATATTATTCAAATAAATGTTATGGGCGTGCTACTACCAGGGAAGCCAATGTTTTATACACCAGGGAGCATAATCACCCTCCTAACGTAACAGAGATAGAAGTTAGGGGTGCATTAGAAACTATTAAAGAGGCTAGCACAAGCTCTCAAAGACCAACGACTGCAATTCTAAAAGAACAGCTACCTACCATCCCCAAAGAAGCAACTGGACAAATGCCATCCATAACTTCATTAAAAAGGACCATAGCACGTACAAAAAGGGCAACAACAACTCCCATTCCAAATCCTAAAACTTTTGATGAAATAATAATTACACCAGAACTGTCTATAACATACAATAAAGAACCATTTATTATCTATGATAATAAAAGTAATGACAAAAGAATAATAATGTTTGGTACAGCACTCAATTTAGTAAAGCTGCAACAAGCTGAGGTATGGATGATGGATGGTACATTCTCAATATGTCCCAGACCATTCTTCCAACTCTATACCATACATGGACTACATCAAAATTGCAACATTCCCTTTATTTACGCATTGCTGCCTAACAAACACAATGCAACCTATGTAGAAATCCTAAATATAATTAAACAGGAAACCAATGACTATTTCCCACAGAAAATTATTATAGATTTCGAACAGTCCATGATAAACGCTATACTGAAAACATACCCACATACCTCTACTCAAGGGTGTTATTATCATTTTAATCAATGCATATGGAGGCACCTCCAAAAATCTACCCTCAGTGTAGAGTATGCAACTAACACATCATTTCAATTCCAAATTAAAAAACTATGGCATTAGCCTATGTACCAGTAACAGATGTTGCTGAACATTATAATCTACTACTAGAAAGCCCTTTTTATAAACAATATGAGGAAAAATTAAGTCCACTCCTGGACTACTTCGAGGACACCTGGGTAGGCAGATTACACAGATCTGGCCATAGGAGACAACCCAAATTTCAAATTCCCTGGTGGAACGTATATAGTAGCACACTTAACCAACAAGCTAAAACTAATAACGCTGTTGAAGGATGGCATAATGCCTTCCAACAAACAACAGGAATAGTCAGACCGACACTTGACAAACTAATAACCGCCCTACAAAAAGAACAAAGCTACCAGGTACTCCGAATGCAGCAATCTATCACCCAACTCAAACCAAAAACCTCTAAACAAACCAAACAAATGTACCAATACCTACAAGAACAAGTTAAATTATATCCTAGTACAAAAGGCCTAGAGTACCTAGAAATGACTGCAAAAAGCCTACTATAAAATAGCCTCAACAATTAAATTGATCACACATTCTTTTTTCGTTTTATAGCAATATATAAAAATTATTAGTTATTATCTCAAATTTTTAATTAATATGTGTAATATTTTTGTAATAGAAAAATATATTATCCTTACACACATTAATTATAAATGTGAGAAAATAAAACACCAGAACAATAAAACATAACATTATACCTCCCACAAATAAATAATTTTCTTAAACATACCTTGTTTGTTGTTGTTGATTCAAAATTCCAAATCTTCTAAAATTATTCATATAGCTTTCAATGGAATATTCTTAAAATGTTTCCCAAAAAAAAAAGAAAAAATACAACTGTACCAAAAATATAATCCTCTATCGATAAATCCACAATCTGGAAACCATCCAAAACCCGAAAATAATTTAAAAAAAAGAAACGCTCCATGAAAACCGAAAAATTATGTAAGTGTATATAAAATATTAGCTTGTAAAACTAATATACACTTCCATAATAAAAAACGCAATCTTCCGGCAACCGAAACTTCTTTCAATTAGAACCTAGAAAATAAACATACAAACATTCCCACCCACACAAAACCACACATAATACACTTAATTACATTACTACTACTATTATACTAACAAAATAAACAAATTAAACACTATGGGGTCGATTCCGATTCGGGCCGGAAAAAGCACCGACCAACTCGGATCCGGAAAAAATACCGACCGACACGTACCCGTGGCGCCCGACACGCCAAGTACGATGCAAGGCGCGAAAAATCCGACCGACACGTACCGAAACCAAGTCGACCGACCGAGCCGCACGGAAAACAGCAATCCGGCCGGAAAAACACGCGAATCCAACTGACCGACACGCACCCGGAACAAATCCGACCGAAATGTACACGCCAACTCCAAACCGCAAAGTACGATGCAAGGCGCGAAAACCACGAGCGAGTCGGACGGAGGACAAGCCGTACGACCGACACGCATACAAAACCGAGCCGAAGCAACACAATACACCGCGACCGACGCGTACGCAGCATACAAAACTGCACAAACACAGCGTGAGCGAAGCGGAGAACACCGTACGAGACCAATGCAGGGTCCGACTCGGTCACAAGAACGTTTTCAACATACACAAACAGCACAAAGGAAAAATCACCCAAAAAAGGCCAAACAAGCAATTACCAAGCCAATAAATACTGGGGGGGTGGGGACAGAGAACAAAGACACACCCACAACTCCACCTATATAAAGGACACAAATCACTACCATGAGCCTTTGCAAATGCCATTCCACTGCCAGCACCCAAGAGAAAGCAACCACACACCCACAGCTCATCCCTCACACAAGCCACACACCATCAGCACACCAACAAATACCTACCTCACATACACCCAGCAAAACACACACTCACACACCCTCACCTGCACACCAACACACACATCACTCACCATCACCACCCATCACCATGCCCCCAAGAAGAATCACAAGTTCCTAGATTGTGAATTGGAAGTCCTGGTAGACGAGATCCTCAGGGTAGAGCCACAGCTGTTTGGCACATTGGTCCAACAGACCCCCATGTCGCAGAAAACCAAGAAGTGGGAGAGGATCATCAACAGGGTGAACGCCCAATCACCATGTCGGCGCACAAAGACCGACATCCAGAACAGGTGGTATGACGTGCGCAGGAGGGTACGGAAACTGCTGAAGCAAGACTACATCAACAGCCAACACACCGGCAGTGGCCCTCCTGCCAAGCCAATATACCTCAGGCCCTGGGAGGAGAAGGTGCTGGCCATCCTTCCGCCAGTGAGCATATATGGACTAGAGGACATCCCAGAGCCTGGTGAGTACACAACAAATGTACACAATATACTGCCACAAAACACACACACATCACTGTCAAGGGAGAGTCAAACCATGCACTCATAGCAATCACACAGCAACCAGAACAGAATCATCCCAAAATGTGTATGTCAGTCAGAGAAACACAACACATGCCATCAAAAAAGTCACATCCAACTGTGCCAACACATGTACAAACACAACCACAACTACAGCTAGGCAGTGGCACAAATTGAACTAACAAACACATCCACACATGTAGCCACCACAACAACACCAACACACAGTGAAGACCACTCAAAGGAAGGAATTCTGTGTATGCTGGCCAAGTCAGTGTAGCCAATAGCATCATGGGAGTCGCAGTCACACATATTGCCCCCCACAACTGTCCCATCAACACCACCATGAACCATGCGCACATCACAGGGAGTGGAGAAGGACTCACAAGATGGCTGACACTGGCAACTGCTGTGGGGAGCACAAGGCCCTGCTGCCAACTGTGCACCAACAAACAGCAGGACACCACTGACTGACATCCTGAGAGACAACTTCCACTCCCTGCAATGCAAGCACGTTCCAATGTGGGATATCTGGCTAGCTGGGTGGGAAGGGGGACTTGCAGCACTGACCATAGTATCCAGCACCTCCCCTCACACCCCCCCAACACAAACTCCACAGTACCCACCTGGTAGAATGCAATGCCCTCCATCCTAACACAAGATCCCACAAAGCACCACCACCCTGGGTTATGTTGTGTGAAGCACAGGGACACTCTTGGGACTCTTAGCCAAACAACTGCCAGGACAACACTCCCAGCCATCCTGTCAGCACAGCCAGCCCAACCCACAGGGAAGCAGAGTCAAAGGAAGGAAGCATGGGCATGCTGGGAAGGGGGAGGAGGCAATAGCATGATGGGAGTCGTAGTCACAGCCCTACATCCCCCACCACATGGCCCAGCAAGCTCACACTCACGCATGCACATCCCACAGAGAGTGGAAAGGCCCATCAAAGATGTCTGACACTGTTGCTGTGTCGTGGGGAGCACAAGGGCATGCTGGGTACTGCACACCAACCAACAGCAGGACACCACTGTCAGCCATCTTGCCATTGCCCTCACACCCACACACACTGAACTCCACACAAAAGCAAGTAAGAATGGGAATGCTGGCAAGTGGGGTGGAGGCAATGGCATGATGGGAGTCGTAGTCACAGACATAGCTCACCCCCACAACTGTCCCATCAACACCACCCTGAACCATGCTCACATCACAGGGAGTGGAGAAGGACTCACAAGATGGCTGACACTGGCTACTGCTGTGGGGAGCACAAGGCCCTGCTGCCAACTGTGCACCAACAAACAGCAGGACACCACTGACTGACATCCTGAGAGACAACTTACACTCCCTGCAACGCAAGCACGTTCCATGGTGGGATAACTGACTGGCTGGGTGGGTGGGAAGGAGGTCCGGCTGTCAACCAAACACAAGCAATGCAGACCATGTTCACACCCCAGAAAATACATAGAAATGCCCAAATAATGCAGGACAATGTGCCACACCAATATCAACCCCTGACTGTGACGACTTAGGACAATGCAATGTACAGGCCCGCACCCAGAGGCACAGTCACAACTGTCATGTGTGTCAACCATTGATGCCTGCAGAAACATGACATACATTGTTTGTGTCTCCCAAAAACAGGTGATGATGGGGACACAGCAGCAGACGCTGAGGAGTCCCAGTCCCAGGCTCAAGAGGATGCCGAGCTCACTGGCGTCGTACAGCCTCTGTCCTCCTCGGACGATGAAGAACAACCTGGCACATCCGGTGCAAGTCAACATGCAGCACCAGCAGGACCACCAGCTGCAGCACCAGCAGGACCACCAGCTGCACCCCCTGCACCCACCCCTACAACGACTGTCACCACGAATACCATCCCTGCCGACATGGACAGAATAAGGAGCAACACCAGCACAGTGACCCTGGACCAACCTGGGGCCATGGACACCACCACCACCACCAACCCCCAAGGTGGACCAGGGTTATCTGTGCATGCCACTGCACACACTGCACATGTCAGCAGGGGTGGTGGGAGGAGTGGGAGACAGAGGTCGCTGCTTGCAGACGTTGCTGGTGTGCATGACGACCCACAACTGGTACGCATAGCTGATGCATACCAGTCCAGCACCGGAGAGCTCAGCCAGGTAGTGGGGCTCCTCAGAGACATTAAACAGCAGCAGGCTGCCCATCATGCCCGCTTGGACTCCCACATGTCCCACGTGGAGTCACACATGTCCCGTGTGGACTCACACATGTCTCGCGTGGAGTCCAAGTGGGATGCACTGCATGAGATGACGGCGGTGCACAGGGACATTTTACAATGCCTCCGCCAGATGAACAGCAACCAGTCCACACCTCCCTGTGTGCCAACAACATCTGGTGCCGAACAAACTGCAACTGCCACAGGGAGGGAGGAGGACTCTGGCGGAGAGTCCCCTGCACCGCAGCAGCCTGCACTTGAGGGCCCCCCAAGAAGAGGGGTCGTCCGAGGAGGGAAAAGTGAGAGGCCGATGGCCAAGCGCAACTCCCAGGAAGCCTGAACCTGTTCTGGATGTTCGCCTTTGTGCACAGACTGTTCACCCTGTTGACGGCAACACTACTCCCACACATTGCATGGGGAGTACAAGTTGGACCAATGTGTCAGACAACTGTGGCCCCGATACTGGGGATCCTGTCTACCCGGACTTTCAATTCACCTAGGAACTTGGGATTGCAAGATTCATGTACAGCACAACCCATCCTATGCACTATTAACACAAATGTATCACAATAAACACACTAAAACACCATACTTGCCTCTGTCGTGATTCCAACGTGGGTGCTGTTATGGGGATGATGAACTGCAAAATTACACTGTGTATGCGAACTGCAACAGCAAGGACAACACAGGCATGTGAGTACAGGCAACGTGACACACATGAGGGAGACACACCACCAGGGCTACACGACACATACACACCTAGGCCATCTGACTCATTGCCTACACTGATGTTGCCAGGGAAGACGGTGCAATGCACAGACACCACACCCATTCCCAGTTGTAGTCAAGTAGCCCACAGGTGCAGTAAGCAAATGGCAGTCAAATGTGTGACCACAGACAATGCACATCACAAAGTGAAGCACAGGTTTATTACACAGTTGCAACATGCCGTAACCACTACAGATGCAAGGTAACCCCACCTGGTAGCGGGCACACAGTCAACAACTGTAGACGGAAGGAAGTCCATGGGTGTGGCGCACAAACCTGTAGGGACACAACAGCTACCAGCCTGGATGTGCAATCACGTCGTCGGTGGACACAGTTGACCAAACGAATCTGAAAGTACCCTGTGAAGGACAGAAATGACACACAGTCAAAAGCAATGGAGTACAGGACAGAACAGCAAAACTCATGCACAATACATGTTACAAGATACCCACCCAGAACCAAGTTAGCATGTCAACACTGTTGGGGAGTACAGCCCACCTGTCACCACACATCGCAACACACATCCAGTCAAGTAGCCCATGGACACACTCCAACAGCACCAGAGCACCACCCACACATCATGCCAACTCACATCATTGACATGACACCTCAGGATACTCACATTCAGCTAAAGAAGTTGGTGATGAGCTGTGTGCGGACATCACCATCACCATCATCATCATCATCATCGTCACTGGCATCGTGGTCCAGGCCAGGATCCTCCACAGGTGGCGGATGTTGGTCATTGTCATCCTGGATGAGAGGCAACTCCTTCCGCACTGCCAGGTTGTGGAGCATGCAGCAGACGATGATAATCTTGCACACTTTCGCAGGGGCATATGGGAGGGACCCTCCGGTCTTGTCCAGGCAGCGGAAGCGGCTCTTCAGGAGACCAAAGGTCCGCTCAATCACTCTCCTGGTCTGACCATGTGCCTCATTGTAGCGCATCTGGGCAGGTGTCACAGGGTTCCTGAGGGGTGTCAGCAACCACGGCATGTTGGGGTATCCCGAGTCACCTATGGACAGACAAGTGCACATTAGCTGACTTGGAAAAGTGGGCGGAATACTACAGATCAGATCACACACAATGGCACAAAGTCAGTACACACCGACAAGCCAGGCACGCTGGTTCTGCATCTGTGCCATCATCCTGGGGATGCGACTACTCCTCATCACAAAGGCATCGTGTGCTGAACCAGGGAAACGGGCACACACGTGTGTGATGGTCATGTCTGCAAGACACACCACCAGTGCATTGACCGAGTGGTAGTGCTTGCGGTTCCTGTAGGCCTGCTCCTGGGCCTGTGGTGGTACCAAAGCCACATGTGTCCCATCAATGGAGCCAATGACATGCGGCATCCTCCCCAGGGCATAAAAGTCACTCTTCACGTCAGTGAGTCGTCGCAGTCTAGGGAAATAGATGTACCGGTTCAGGAAGAGCAACATTGCCGCCAAAACATCGCGGAGCACACGGCTGAACATGGTCTGTGACATCCCACCAGCAGTCGCCACAGTATGTTGGAAGGTACCAGTGGCAAAGAAGTGTAGGGCTGCCATCACCTTCACCTTGGGGGTCAGCGCTGTAGGATACGGCCGGCCAGGCTGCAAATGTGGGGACAACTGCACTGCCAAATCCTCAATCAGCTGCCTGGTGAAGCGGTACCGTCGGATGCTGTCCCGTTCCACCATCGTTGCCAGGTCTGGGAATGGCCGATGGACAGCAGGAGCCCTGCAGTGCAGAGGAGAAGTAAGCAAGATTGTCAGTCACCCCACATATGCGGCATTGAACACACTCAAGATCCCAACATACATCATTATGAGGCACAACTACATGAAGTGTGCAGTACCGGAAGGACATGTATGGTACATACATGGCCAACATCTGTCAACACGGTCCTACAGGTGGCATCAATTTGTCCCAGGTTGGCCCATTGGATATCATGAGGCCGTGTCACAGTTCCCAGCTCCTGCTGCCGTGTCACAATAACCCCCCACAGTGACATGTGAGGACAGATGTGCCCCAGGCACCACAGCTCAACGACAGGTACATTCCCAGGGACCCTGTAATGCCACATGGACACTGGCATTACATGGAGTATCATGTATACACCACAGCAAAACAACCTTGACCCCCACAGGTAGTGGCCCCACTTGCCATGGCAGGACAGACATGGACGTCTGTGACACACACGCACAACATCAGAGTCCATGCACACACAACGTGGATGTGGAGACTGTCTCCCATTGTGCACATGAAATCAGAGACATTGTAAACACTACATGCACAAAGACTGTGGAGGACCATCACTATTGTGCCACTGGGACACCCTGGCTCAAACATACCGTCCCACATGGGACTCACGGGGTATGTGACATGACATACACATACACCACTGAAATGTGACCATGGCACATGCACAGATATGAACAGTTGTACATCACAGTGGTCACGTACACGTAACACCCAGGATCCTGTCCCCATGAACACGTGCACAGCCTGGGGGTGGCTGCCCACAGGTGACACCCACAGGACAACATGTACACCAACATACACACAATAGGAAATGCAGCCTTACATGCCTTATGATAAGGTTTGGACAGGCTGTCGTGATGTAGGTGTGCCCCTCACTCCCTGGGAGCTATCTGTGGCTGGCATATGTCCATCTGAGACAGGCATGCTGACATATGCCAGTCACATGTACAGTGATGCGTTGAACAGCAATGGACCGATCGGTGCCTCCGGCCGGCCCATTGCTTTCAATGTGTGCGGGTACGCGTTGTACCCCTGTGCGCGTTGAACTGCAATGGCCCGATCGGTGCCTCCGGCCGGCCCATTGCTTTCAATGTGTGCGGGTACGCATTGTACCCCTGTGCGCGTTGAACAGCAATGGACCGATCGGTGCCTCCGGCCGGCCCATTGCTTTCAATGTGTGCGGGTACGCGTTGTACCCCTGTGCGCGTTGAACAGCAATGGACCGATCGGTGCCTCCGGCCGGCCCATTGCTTTCAATGTGTGCGGGTACGCGTTGTACCCCTGTGCGCGTTGTACCGCAATGGACCGATCGGTGCGCACCCATTGACAATGGGCTTGCCTGGCAACGGACGCGTTTTCGAATTTCGAACGAGTCGGTTGCTGGAAAATCAGTTGGTCACCCACAACAATGTTGCAAAATCATGTATGTCATGAAGTTGAAGATTTGAAGGATGCTGTGGGCGTGTTTTGGTGCTGCTATTCCATGGATTGGCCAGATTCAGAAGATGCAAACGACTTGGACCTATCACTTTGGACACAAGGGACAGTATCTGCCTCTCCAGCACATATATATTGCTGGCTGTTCCCCTGAGAGCCCACTTGCCTGCACTACATGCTCCAAGACGACATCTGCCACTGCACTGCTGCTGTCTCTGCCCCTCTGGACCCTGCAATGGCACGTACTGTGGAGAGAGCCCCAGCCTTCAGCCTTGAAGAGAACCAGGCCCTGCTGGACAGCCTACTTCCACAGTACAGCAAGCTGTATGGGACACCAGGGGAGCAGGTGAGTGTTCTGTGCACTGCCTTTCTGAATGTGCATTTTGTCTGACTAGCAAGGCTGAGAGTCTGCACGCCACTGGCTAGCAGGCTCACTGAGTAGTTGTCACCCCCCATAGTGTGTAGTGACTTGCACTGGACAGGTATGGTGCAGTGACAGTGCATTTGAACATGGTTTTACTTCCCATGCAATGATACCATGTAGTGACGTCTGGCAAACTGTCCATGGTCAGCTTTGCACTGCCTGTGTACATCATGTGCCCCTGTGATTGAGATATATATATACGACTGTGTCATGCACGGATATGTTGCATGTGTGGTAATGGCCTTTTCACTTTGTCATCCTGACAGGTTAATGCCCATCGGAAGCAGGAACTCTGGAAGGACATCGTCCGGGCTGTCCGGTCCGTGGGGGTCTACAAGCGCCGGATCCGCAACTGCCAGAAGAGGTGGCAGGACCTTCGGGGCTGGACCCGGAGGATTGCACGGGTCCAGCTGAAGCTGTCGCCTCCTCGCAGGAGGGGCGGAACACGGACCCTGACCCCCACATGCTCCAGATCCTGGCGGTGGTCTTTCCAGACCTGGATGGGCAGCTGAAGGCCAGACAGCAGCAAGGAGGGGGTGAGTCAAAGACTGCACTGTGAACTCTGTATTACATGCTTTGTGCCCTCCTCTGGCCTGGTTCAACTGCCACAGTGCAGCAGTCATGTTGTCCAGGAGCCATGTCCCTCTATTGTGCACTGCCCACTGCTCATCTGATACCCAGGTGTGGCCCTTACAGTCAGGGAATTGTGTCACTTGGGACTGTGTCCTTGCAGTTTGCTTCACTAAAGGTGGGGGACAGCATCTGTTTCCCTGACTCTGTTGTGGGCATCATGGGTGGGTCCATTGTTCACACAACGCCTGGTTTTGGACATGTGATCTGCGTGTTGCTTTGATATGCGGTCCACTTGCTGAGCTGAGCCACCACATGTGCCTGGGGTATGTGGCACACGCCCATGCAGCGGGTGGGAACAATGTTTGGGCCCCAGGAGTGTGCAGATTACGTGTGTCACACATACATAGCCAGCTATCCACTGTACAGGGCACATCCCTCATTCATGTGGAGCAGGACAGTCATGCCTACTCCAGGCCATGCAATGCACTCTGTACTCCCACTCCCGTGTATCAGCTGACACATTGTGCACAGTGATTTGACCCCTCCGGTGTCTGCCTCTGTGTCAGTGTGCTGTGGATTAGTTGCCAGGACTGCTGTGGTGTTTCTTGGTAGGGGCTCAGCATGCCCCGGGAGATGTGACCATAGGAGACGATACTTGTGTGTCACATAGGTGTTTGATCAGCTGCCCGTGCAGACTGGGGTATGCGAATGTGATGTTCAGGCAGCTGTTCCCCACAGCAAATTGTGAGGGGCTCAGGTTCAGAGGGTAGTGTCACAGGTCTCCCATATGTCCAATAGGTGTGACCTGGACAGATGAGGGTTGAGATGATGTGTTGTGTGGGGGATGTACATGTGCACTTGTGCAGCTCCAGGACTTGCATTCCCCATGACCTACTATTGTGACACAGTGCATAGTGTTGTTGTCTGGCTGCCAAGTCATACATCACTGAGACAGTGATGTATGACTTAACAGTCATGCCTCTGCCATGGCATGTGTCAACTTATTTGTGGTCCTGCAGGTGAGTGACATGTGCTACATGCACACCATAGTGACGCTGGCTATCAGGACATGGGTGCATCATGGTGTCTGTCGCTGGTATGCATCACATGCATTTCCTATTTGACTCTGGGCATCCCTTTCATCCGGAAACCTGTACTTACTCAGTGGCAAGAGCTGTGATGTGTCCACACCGTGTCCTCTGCACTGTCCAACTACTGTGTACTTGGTGCATGTGTCCACACTGGGGTGTTGCAATACAACAGACACCAGACAGATGGGTGCAAGGCCATGTGGGATGTGAGTGCCATGCTTGGCATCAGACTGACAATTGGCTTCTCCTGTTCAGTTAGGGCACTTTTAGCAATGTACAACTAATGATGCCAGGGCTTGCTCTGTGATGTGCTGTGCTCACAGTGGTGTGTGCGTTTGGTGCAGGTGACTGATGTCTGTCTGTTTCCCCATTGTTTGCAGATACATCCACGGCCACGGAAGGGGACAGCTCCACGGACCAGGAGGAGCCAGAGAGCCAGACTGGGTCAGCAGCCGAGGAGTGGTCGGAGGGACCCAGTGGCACGGAGGGCGAGGGAGCCACACCGAGGAGTCCTCAGCACCATCCACCTCAGCTGAGGACCAGAGCAACTCGGAGGATGACTCCCTTGTGGAGGCGGGTGTCAGCAGCCACCACACCCCAGCTAGTGTTGCTGTCCCCGCCACCACCAGCACCACCACCGCCCTCCCATCGGCTCCCATTCCCCAGGTCTGTGGAGGCTCCCATGTTCGGGAGCGTGTCTCCTTTGGGCCAGGCACCGCACCCCCTGCCCCTGTGTCCCCTGCTGCCCTGAGTGAGGAGTCTGTGTACCTCCTTCGCCAGCTCCATGTAGGGCAGACAGCCATGCTGAGTGTCCTCCATGCGCACACCGCACTGTTGACTCAGCTGGTGTCGTTCATGGAGGGCATCTCATCGGGCATGTCTGACCTACAGAGGGGCAACAGGTCCATGGACTCCTCCCTGACGGCAGCAGTGTCCCTCCTCAGACAGTCCCTCACCCCTCCTGCCTCTGCTCCATCCACACTCCCCAGCACCTTGCCCGTCCCAAGCACACACACACCGGCACAGGCACACACCAGCACACACACATCCAGCACACAGACACACACGCCACAAACTAAACGCACACGCACGCACAGTCAGGGGACTGAAACCAGACTCACAGGGGATTGGGCCCTGGTACACACACATGCATCCACGGGCACTGCGCAGTCCTCAGTTGCCTCTCCCTCCAAAGCACCCTCCCTTGCCTCACCTGCAACCCCAAAGACCCAGCGCCTCTTCCTCAGTGACCTCGGCCTCTTCCCCTCTGATCCAGCTGCCCCAGCATCCAGGGGGAAGAGGAAGCCCCCCACACGGAGCAGAGTGCCCCTCGCCCCCGGACACCCTCCCCCAGGCACAGACAGACTGAGGCCCCTACCCGCAAGTCCCCCGGAGTGGTAAGAGCAAGACCCCGCCGCCGCCCTGCAGCTCAAGCACCAGGTCACCTTCCTCCATCCCTCAGGCCCCCACTCCACAGGTGCCCCCGCCACACCCTGCCCCAGGTTCCCCCACCCACAGATATACCATCCCCAAGAGGCTCCGGCCTTCTCCCCCTGCCACTTGCTCTCCCGGCACCACACCCCCGCTGCGCTTGTCTGTGCCACTGATGTGGTGAGGGTGTCCTCCCCCTCTGTCCAGCCCACCTTGCCTGTTCCCCATTCTCCTCCCCTGGTGGTAGGCACTGCAGTGGAGTCCACTACCACCCTGTCTGACTTGGGCACTGCAGTGGCGGACCTGTCCACTCCATCTGCAGGGTCCACTGCAGTCGTGCCGGCACCCACAACATCTGAGCCATGCCCCCCAGTTGTGCCGGCACACACCATGTCAGACACCTCCACTGCAGTTGTCAGTGGCTCTCCAGCACCCACCACCCCTTCCCTGCTTCCTCCTGGTGAACCCTGATCCTGTCCCTGCGGTGCCTGGCCTACCCCCCGGTTGCCCCTCCTAGTGGATTGTCCCTGGTTTTGTGCAGGCATGTGTAGGGTGGCATCTGCCACTGTCACCCACTTGTGACTTTGTTGATGGACTGGCCATTGGCCTTTGTTTATGTTCTACCGGACTTCTACTTTTAATGCCACATATGCTGAATAAAGCAACTTTCTGTTCTCTAGTGCTTTTGCTTCTGATGAACATGATGTTGATGATGCTAAGAATGCCCTTGCTGCAGTGATGGTGATATTTGGTCTCATGATAATGAAGTGTTACTGTGCAGGAACCCATGTGGTCCAGGGGTTATGTGTCCTATCCTGTGGTGTATCCATATCATCCATAGCAGCATCTGAGGGTGTCATGTGTTCAGTATTTGGCAATGAGATTTCCTACTTAGATTGGCAACTTCACATCTGTGGCTTCCACCCCTGCACATCTGTTGTGCCTGCCATTGTTCTATTCGTCTACTTCCCTGACCGTGTGGCCATCTCCAGTGAACATGCAGGTTTGGGCATCAATGGGGAAGGACTCATCTGTGTTGTCAGTGCAACATTGCTATACAAGTGTGTTGGATCTGTGCTGATGATTCCGTTGGCACTTCCATGACCAGGCTGATGGGACGGGAGACCTCATTTGTTGCTAATTGTTGATTGTGTGTCCCATTGCTGCCATGGTATGGTATCTGTTCGCCTCACATCTACAGTCTCCACAGGGTATCTGCATGTGTGTGCCCATTGGTGCAAATATGTGGGTCTGCATTCGGATGGTCACTTCTGTCATTGTGTCATTGATGATTGTTGACGGTGTCAGCCCCCATAGGTGTTGTTTGTCTGCACATGGCCAAAGTTATGTCTTATTTGCACTGCAGGATTTGGCTCCCCCAATTTATGTTGCAATGGGACACATACACTACTTTGCCACTGATGTGTTTGTTGTTCTGTGACCAGGAATCATCCATGCAGTTTGGCAGTTGCACCTCTAACATCAATTAAAAATCTCTAAATACTCTAAATAAACTCTAACTTCCTTCAAAATAACTGTAAAATATAGTTAAAGTAAAGAAAATAAACCTTACCTTGCTGAACACGAAACAGCTTCCAACCGCGAGCTGATCCTCTTCCAAATGACCCAAAACAATAGCGTGCGGTTATAAAATATACGACTCAAACAAAGGGGGTCATTATGATGGCGGGCGGATCGGCCCCGCCGGGTCGGCGGTAGTTACCACCGGCCCGGCGGGGCGATCCGCCCGCCATCCACACAGCAAAGACCCCCCACCATATTATGATGGCTGGGGGGTCCGCGGTGGACGGAAAGACCATCCGCCGCTTTTCCGCCGGTCGACTCGTCGACTGGCGGAAAACAAGGTTAATATGGTGGCGATGTCTGCAAGACACCACCATCCATATTACGATGCCTGCGGGGATCAGCCTTTCCATGGCAGCGTTGCCGCCATGGAAAGGCATACGGTCTTCGCTGTTGGGGGCCCGTAGTGGGCCCCCAGGAGGTTGGGGGGGTGGAGGGTGCATATGGGGGGTACCTGTGGTACCCCCCTGCATTTGTATGCACAAGGTGGCAGGCACCGCGCGGTGCCTGTCACGTTGTGCATGCAAATTCACGACGAGCATTCACAGCATTGTGGCGGGCGGACAAACACCATGGCACCACAAAGAATGCCCAAGTTCACGCCCATTGAGCTGACGGTCATGGTCGACGAGATCATCAAGGTGCACCCACAAATCTATGGGAACATGGTCCAGCACACACCACTAGCCACCAGAAACAGAATGTGGAACCGGATCGTAGACCAGGTCAATGCAGTCGGGACCCTGCCCAGGAACAGAGTCGAAATAAACAAACGGTGGAATGACGTCAAGAGCCTGGTCAAGAAGAAGGAGACCAAGAACAGAGAGCTGGCAGCCGTCACTGGCGGAGGGAATCCCGCGCTCTTCAAGACCTTCAAAGCGTGGGAGGAGAAGGTGCGAGTCATCATACATCCCGAGATCCTCGCCGGATTAGCAGGGGAGTGGAGGCTGGTAAGTACAACCTAATGTATACCAGCACACCGCTATGTACTCACATGCACTACCACCATGCCACAGCTCCCAGGGACAAACACCCCCATGTCCAGCACACAATACACAACACATCACACACACATGCAACAGACACCACCACACACAGCCCAAACAGAACAACTGTAAGATGCGTGGGGACATGTGTACACTCAGCCAGCCACGTAACCACCAACAGGTCCCCAAATATGCCAGAAGCGCCACAACGAGCACCCACCACACCCATGTGTCCGCCACAGCTGCACTAACCGACAAGTAACAGGTAAGTGGCAGGAACACAAAGTGCAGTGGGTGGGAGGGTGGACAGCCCAAGTACAACACACACCAGGCCCCTAGTCCCACAGCACAGCAAGTAGGAGCATCCCCCACACCCCACAGCCACGTGTCAGCCACCGCAGTGCACAACGACAGCCGAAAGGTAGACATCACGGTCCACAGCAATCGGTGTCAGTGGGTGTCCAGCCACCACCACGACCCACAACACCCCCCACCCCCACACACCTGCAACATGGAGCACCCCCGCTTAGAACCATGTGGCATCCAGTACAGTGCACGCACGAACAACCTGCAGGTGGGAAACTGGACAGGGCTGGATTACTGGAGGCATGAGGACCGTAACACAACCAACACATGGGACATGTCACGTAGCAGACGAACACGCAGCACCGCCCACCGTCACGAACAAGTGAACAATGTGCACACGGACATGAACCACAGACTCACACCTCACATGACCCATCACAGACACAGCAACACCCAAGGAGCCACGTCTGCATGCACAAGCCACACTGAATATAGTACCACACGGCAGCCACTGTGCAACTCATCACACACAGCCGAAACACCATTGAAGTCCTGTCCATGTAGCCCCTACTGCCTGTCAACCACACACCCCACAACTACGCCTATGTAAGACAAACAACACTAGACGCAACAGAGCGGAACAACATAAATGCACACGAACACCACTGAACCCATCAAACACACAGACACACCATGCACATACAACATACCATCCATCCCATCCGTCAGCCCCAGTCTCATGAAAGGCATGTCACCCGCACAGCTGCCACACATACAGCAGTCACGCTAAGATACATGCCCATGACCAACCATGTGCCAGAAGTCAATGAAGCGCACGCCACACTGTGAGCAACAACACACAACATGGGCCACACCCCCCCACGAGCACTGCAGTGATGCACATGGCACAGGGCAGCACGCACACCAAGGAGATGGGACAACTGCAATACGTTGGCTGGCACACAACCATCACTCACTCATAACGATGCGTCCAATGCCATGTCCAGTAATCACAACAGACAGCAAATATGCAGGCCATGTCAGGCATGCACACACCTCAGACCATGTACTGTCATGCTGCCACAACACATGTCACGTTCGGCACCCATGGCTCACAGCATGTACCCCAAAAGCATATTCCCTCCCAAATGCGAATCTGGGGCATGGCCCCCATGTTGCCATATGCGTTCCTAAGCGTTCCATTTGAACCCCAAAAGCATATTCCCTCCCAAATGCGAATCTGGGGCATGGCCCCCATGTTGCCATATGCGTTCCTAAGCGTTCCATTTGAACCCCAAAAGCATATTCCCTCCCAAATGCGAATCTGGGGCATGGCCCCCATGTTGCCATATGCGTTCCTAAGCGTTCCATTTGAACCCCAAAAGCATATTCCCTCCCAAATGCGAATCTGGGGCATGGCCCCCATGTTGCCATATGCGTTCCTAAGCGTCCCATTTGAACACCAAAAGCAAAGTACAAACCAGACCCAGGATGGGCCAGGAGCCCGCATACACCAGAGTCACAATAAGTAGGGGCACAGCAACACACCCATCGGCATGGCCAATCCGTCCCATGCCACATGTGCACAGCACACAGTCCCATTGCCAAGCACACACAACTACAAATGGTACAGCCACACACACGCCTCCGGGAAACCCA
Source organism: Calotriton arnoldi (assembly GCA_963921515.1). Taxonomy (NCBI): domain Eukaryota; kingdom Metazoa; phylum Chordata; class Amphibia; order Caudata; family Salamandridae; genus Calotriton; species Calotriton arnoldi. The sequence goes on along the minus strand of CAWUFW010007520.1, from coordinate 936,340 downwards.
TGTACGAGATTGCACGAACTGTTAATGTCAGACGACAAATACATACTTCGCCAGGTGCAACACAATAACAAATCTCATTCTCTCCACAGGTGACGAACTGCTGGATGCTGGGGATGGAGACAGCAGCCAGCACAGCCAGCCTACAAGCCCCCAACGAGGACACACGGATGTGGAGGATCTGTCCTCCTCTTCGGACACGGACCACCAAGCAGGCCCATCTGGTGTGGCAGGGCCCAGCCGCTCCCCAGGACCCCTCCTACCCACCAACCCATCATCCAGGGCTGCTGAACATTCCCAGCCCCCTGCTGCCACTGTCGTTGCGGCCACACCCACGGTCATTGCGGCCACACCCACGGTCATTGCGGCCACACCCACGGTCATTGCGGCCACTACCACTGCCGCAACCGCCACCATCGCCGCACTGACCACCACCGCCGCCACCACCACCACGTCTTCGCTGGCACCAGCCCCAGCGCAGGTGGTGGCCCGGCCGACTGGATCCACCCTGGGAGCCACAGCGAGGACCGTGGTGAGCAATGTGGCTAGTGGGCAGGCCGGTGGCAGCAGGACTGGTAGGAGGAGCAGGGTCAGGGAAACGCCAGCCTCCCCTGGGAGCCATGCCCTGCCTCAAATGGCCAGAGTCCTTGGGGCCTATGAAGAGGCCCAAGGACAATGGGCCAGGTCAGCTACAGACACGCGTGAGGTGCTGGGGGTGCTGAGGTCCATGGACGCCCGTATGGGCCAACTCGTGGACCTCATGGGCCAGCTGGTGGTGGCGGTGAGGTCACAGCCAGGGACAGCAGCTCCCCCTCCGCCACCACCTGCCGGGGCGCAGGGTCGAGCAGCAGTGTCCAGTTCCCCTGCGTCCACAGCCAGTGAGCACACCTCAACCACCAGCATGTCGCAAGCAGGCACCCCCTCGCAAACGTGGAAGGGGCCGTCCGAAGTGGAAACAGATCTCCCGGGAGGACTTCGCACGCTCCAGACGCAAGTGAGGCAGCCAGCCAGCCTTCCTTGACCACCCACTGCATTGACTTGGACTACGATCCCACTCCACACAGCCATCTGGATGGCATGTGTGTGTTGGACTATGGACATAGAACCAGTGGGTACACCCTGAGCATCACGCAGCCATGACCGACAGCTCATTGTCACTGCACGCACCACTTTTGTCATCACCTTACACACAATCACATGTCACAGTTTGAAATAAATGCACCTCTTACACAAACTGCTGTTTGTGCCCTGTGTTTTATTTGTACGGAATACAACGGCCACCTTGGGCGGAAAGGCACCTGATGCGTGGCATGGCAATGGAACCGGAGGGCCTGTAGGGACCTAGGGGTGGGAGACAGAACAGGAGCACATTCAATGAGTGTGTCACACACCCATCACACAGTACATGTCAACAACTACAAGCAATGTACACACATCGCACAGAGCAATAGGGCACAATGCCACAGACACCAACAGTGGCATACTACCCTGGCCATGGAGCATTGACACACAGCACGCAGTGAACAAACGGCCACCCTGACACAGCACACACACACCTGCACAGATACAGCCACATCAGCCGTCGTACATGGACACTCACCGTCAAGTGAAGTAGTGGGCGATGAGCTGCTGCCGCACATTACCAGCTTCCTCCTCTCCGCTGTCCTCCTCACTCGAGCTGTCCTGGTCTGCGGGCTGGGGCCCTGGTTGATCTCCGTCATCCACGATGAGGGGGATCTGCTTCCGAATGGCCAGATTGTGCAGCATGCATCACGCCACCACTATCTGGCACACCTTCTGTGGGGAGTACGCCAGCGCACCCCCGGTGCGGTCCAGGCACCTGAACCTGGACTTGAGGAGGCCAAAGGTACGCTCGACCACACGTCTGGTCCTCCCATGGTCCTCATTGTAGCGATCGTCTGCTGGGGTGCGAGGATTCCTCAATGGACTGAGCAGCCATGCCCCATTCGGGTACGCAGAGTCACCTGGGTGTGAGGGACACAGAGAACCGTTGCTATTCCAACTGGACAGGGGACAGCATCGCACAACCAGCACGCTACACCACTCCACATACTCACCGACAATACAGCCACGATCCTGTTGCAGATTGGACATCAGTCGTGGCAAGATGCTGTTGCGCATTATGTGTGCGTCATGGGCCGAGCCTGGGAACTTTGCACACACGTGGGTGATCACCATGTCCGCAAGGCACACCACTTGCACATTCAGGGAGTGCGTGTGCTTCCTGTTGCGGTACAGGTGCTCAGTGGCCTGTGGTGGAACAAGGCCAACATGTGTGCAGTCAATGGCTCCAACGACGTGTGGGATTCTGCCAAGGGCATAGAATGCACCCTTCACTGCCGCCAATTCACGAGCCCTGGGGAAGCGGATGTACCTGTTTCGGTACAGCATCATGGCTGCCAGTACATCCCTCAGCACCTTGCTGAACATGGGCTGGGACATCCCTCCTCCACTGCCCACTGTGTGCTGGAATGACCCAGTGGCGAAGAAATGCATGGCGGCCATCACCTTAGCCGTGGGGGTGACAGCTGTCGGATACACCCTGCGGGGACGGAGATGGGGTTCCAACATGGCACACAGTCGATGCAGGGTTGGCCTGTCCAGCCGAAACTTCCTAATGACCTCTGTATCGTCCATGTCCGCCAGCAATTGGTATGGGCGGTCAATGTTCGGTCTCCGCCTAGGGAAGATGGCAGTGGACACATGTCAAAGCAACACAACACATAGCAATTTTGCATACACATCACTGACATGACTGAGCAAGCACATGAGCCACAGCCCAGCTGTCAAGCTGGGACGGCACGGCCACAATACACTTACACAGGTCTCCCAACAATGGCAATGGCTAGTGATACAAACCACTGCCATGTGCATGCACATGGGGATCTAGGCCCCAATGACTTGCGGGGCGTGCTGATGGGGACTGACTGCATATTCATCAAGCGGCAACGCCACGGCAACATGAATGTCTGCTGAGCATGGAACTGCTTCCGAGGCTGGATGAGTATGGCACACGACGACAACGATGTGGGCACAGGCTGAGCGTCCAAAACAAGTGGGACCTGTGGCACGAGGGGATATGAGACAGTAGTAGGTGTCAGCACTGCACCCTATGTACAGCACTGTACAGATCACACCTCCCGAAACATTGACAGGTGTCCACATTGACAGCCCCATGCCAAGACGGCTGTGTGCTTGCAGTCACACGTCACAGGTGAGAGGTTACATTGCACGTGCCAGGTGGCAGACGTACATAGTGGGAGCTGGCATGTGTGTGCATGTGTCTCCTGTTCAGGATCCACCAGATGGGCGCTGACTCTGTACTGAGCATTGGACACAGCATGTTCCGTGGAAGGCTTGTGTGTGTGGGATGGTGGCACTGGATGTGCCTCCGTTGGGTGGGGGGCCATGCACAGGGCGGGTACGTCGATGATTGCGCATTGTTGGTCACGGTGGGTGCACCCACTAAGATGTGTTGCCCTGTGTTCAATTCCTATGTCCGCATGATGATGGACTGTAGATGTGGGCAGACTACCCTTTGGTCGATGTGCTGTCTATATGCATGTGCCTTCACACCAGGCACAGCTGCCCCTGCACATGTGACCCCTGCTGGACTCGCTGCTGGGTCTGTGGAGCTGATGCACCTTCTGTGCGTGGGGCGGACAGCTCTCCTCACTTCCCTCATTGCGCATGTCATGACTTTGCCGCAGGTGACATGGATCATGGAGGGCCCAAATGTACGCGTGGGTAGGCTACACATGATTGTTCACTGGTCGCCACCCCCAGTCAGTGTTTCGAATGGGAAGGTTGTCGTGCTGGTGGTATATTCGATGTGGCGGATGGGCGGGCCTAGGTGCGGGCTTACATTCCGGACATGGGGGGTAGTTGGATTGGCGACTAGTTGCAGTACACACGGGACACGTCTCTTCCTTTCCACATCTGGGTCATCCCTTGTACTCACTGACAGTGATACAGTCATCTTCGCCCCAGCCCTCATGTCCTCCCCTCGCTCCCCCAATATGCATGTGCACCTGCGAGGCTAGCGCTTACACAGGCAGCCCCAAGCTTGCACCAGAGAGGGCAAGGAGTGTATGTGTGGGTCCAGTTGCACGAGTGGGCTGTCTCAGGGTATGATGTGTTGCGGGACGCCGTCCACCTGCGTGGTGCCCCAAATGGAGACCCGGCCTGCATGGACTATGCATCACAGTCTTCGCCTTCCGGATCCGCCACCTGCGACACCCAGTGGCTGTGGCTGCCCTTGCGGCCATGCCGCGTCCGTCTGTGACTGATGGCCCACACATTCACTCTTTGGCCTCTCTGGGGAGGGCTCGGGGGTGGTGGCGCACGTGCTTGCACTTAGTCGCAATGGCATGTGGCGTGGTTGGTATAATGGGCAATGGATGGGATGGTGCGAGCCACCTCCCGTGACGTCAGTGCTGCTCATGCTGTGGTGCGTCCCCCTACACTTCCATTTGACTTGTGCCATGCTAGACGTTGAGGTTCTATTGCCTGCGTGATATGACCAGGAGGAGCGCGAGGAGACCTCTCACACACCATGCTCCACTGCCATCCCGTGCCCTGTATCGCCTGTGCGGATTGACTATGTTGGGGTTACACCTGGTCGACTGGGGCTGTGTGTGCCTTGTCAAGGGGCATGGCGGGCGCACAACAGGATCCAGCTTGTCCACAGAGGGTGGGCTGAGGTGCGCCTGGTACCGCTTTGTACGTGTGCCCGGCTGCTGTGCACACACGTGTTCACTCCCCCCCCCGACAGGTGTCCTCTCACAATGCCCAGGGAAGCGGTGGTGTACTGTTCATGACCCCTCCCAACACGGCGTGCTCCAACTTGGCATGTGCGCATCTACCCGTCACACCCACCCACCTGAGCACTGCGTCCATACGACTTCACACCACACATGTGTCTTCCACAGTTGTGCTACTCATTTGCGTTGACATCCAATACCAGTGGACTACATGGTCATGTCACGACTGCCGTGTACTTCACATACTCTCATCCTCTCTCATTCGTACTTGTGAAATGAGTCAGCGGAGACAGTTTTGGTTTCAAACATTATATTGAGTCTTCTGTCCTCTGTGATGCAGTATAGTGGACACTACTGGCAGCGGAATACATGTTGAGGATATACTGAGCATGATTGCAAATGGGATAGGGTGTGGGGTTACATGTGATTGGCTGTTGCATGTGGGATGTGGGCTTCAGAGTTACATCTGCTTGGCCAAGGCTGTGCTAATGTACATTTACGTATAGCTGCGGAGCTGCGGACTTTGACACAGACGGTATACATGTAGCCTACCAGACCGCTTGGCATCATGGGCACAGTCCATCTCAGTTCCATGTGACAGGTTTGCTGCGGTTGTTCCTCATGCACGCGTGCATGTGAGATGACATCAGGGCATGTGCTTGCGTGCATGCAGCGGCGTGCCACTTGTTGTTGCACTGTGGTGGTTACTGGACATGTCACAGTCACTGGGGTCGTGTTGTTGTTGTATGCACTTGTCGTCCATGCAAAGGTCCTGGTATGGGATTCCCGGGGTGGGGGTGGGAGGGGTGCAGCACCCACAGACTCCAGGCGACCTATTCATGTCCACTGAGCGGTGTGTGTGTCCATGGGCGCTGGATCCATGTCGTGTCCTGGTTGTTCGTGCAGTTCCGTCCATGTGGGTGCGATACACAGACCCCATGCCACTGCCTCCCACGATGCATGCGGTGTTCCTGGATGTGATGGGGAACAGTGTGCATGTCCCGGTCATATCCGATGTCATGGCGATGTCGTTGATGGTGTGGTTACAGTTGCCGGTCGTTTGGTATGGCTGTTGTGGTGGTGACTGGCCAGTCCGTGCGGAAGCTAAGCATGGGTGCGGGGTTGGACATCATAGGTCAATCGGGGAACCTGCGTTGTGGTCCGACGAATTTACAGGTTGTCAGGTATGCGATGCCGTCCAGCAGGGCTTCCATGTCATTGGTGGTGTACATGTTTGCCAGCCAATGTAGCGGATGGTGGCTGTCAAGGTGTTGTTCGTAAGTTGTCCCTTGGAGGACCATGATGGGGCATGCTGGGTGACATTCGATGTAGCTGTTCTCGATGATCCGTCGTGTGGAGGCACAGTGGTCCCATTTCAGTGCGGGTGCGATGTTGGCCACATACGCCATGCCCCCATAGGCAGAGCAGGCCCTGTCGTGTGCGTCCAGAGGGAGGAGTAGTGGTAGCAGGTCCGCCTTCAGACATGCCGGGTTGGAGAGGCATATCTCCACGGGATGCTGGTAGGGACACCTCCGACAGTAGAAGACGGGCATGACGCAGCTGAACAATGTGATGCGGTAAGTCAGTCGGTAACTTACGTTCAGCAGGGACAGGAGATCGCATCCCAATATATGTATCAGGTTGGTTTTGTACAGCTTGAGCTGTCCGGCGTAGTTGGGTAGGTGTGTTGCGGTTGCCATTTCGCAGCGGTGCGTTGTGGTGGCGTGCTCCGGCTGTGTGTGCAGTCTGCAATGTGCACGCTCCGAGGTTGCTGTGAGCTCTGTGTAGTCGTAGGGAGACAGGACTTGTGTTCTGTTGGCTTGTTTGGAGGACACGGGCCCTCATCCCACATGCTTCTCAGACAGTTCAAGGTCAGTGATGTGTGACTACTTCCAATTAACTTGCATGTGGCCGACATGGGGGAGTGTTTTCTTTTTTCTTCCCCGTCCGTTGTGTGCTTCTGTGATATGCGCTATCTGCCCTGTGGTCGGTCTCCTCGGCATGCCTGTGTTGGTCTATTCTTGGACAATGGCTGTATTCACCGGCTTCTGTCGTAGGGCTGTGGTTTCGGAGTTGGAATGGAAGGTCATTCAGTGCTGTCTGCTCTCCCTTGTGTGGGCGGCAGGCTGCCTTTCCGCTCTGCGTTGGGCCTTGTGTGTGAATGTTATTCTTGGGCCACCTGTTGTCGGTCCCCGGGCTCTTTGGTGTTCCGTTTTATATGTCTTGTTCATATGTGCAGGGTGGTATGGGTGTTTCAGTGTGGTACTGGCGTTCCTCTTCCCGAAGGGGCCCTGCTTCTCCTAGTTGGTGTTGCCGCCGCTGTGTGCTACGCCATGTTTGTTACACTGGGGTGTGTCCTGCTGTTGCGTGACTTCACTGACATGTGTGCGTCGGTTGTGTGGCGTTGGGTGTTGTCCGTGAATTGGGCGTTGGGGACATGTCTGTGGCAGGCCTGTCACGTGTCATGTGCGTTCGGGGTGGGGCTGATGTGTGTGCTGCTTGGTTGTGTCCCTGTGTCTGTGTGCGACGCATGCATGGCGCTGCGGTTGGCCTCTGCGTTGTGCGCATGTGTGGCGGCGTCATCGCCGCTTTGGGGCCGTGACGGGGTCGTTGGTTCCTAGTCCCAGGTGGTGTGTACACATGTGTTACGCGATGTTACGATTTGGCCTGTGTGTCATATGTGGATGCAATGGTGGATGTGTAGTGTACACGCGCTGGTGGGGGGTTGTCCGCTTTTTCCGCCCTTGCACTGTGTGCGCTGTTTGCGTGCACTTGTTGTGTGTGTGCCTACCTGCGTCTCCGCGGTACGTTGCGTCCTTGGTGGTGCATCAGCAGGAGCATGGGGAGGGCCTGCAGTGCTGGATTCATGCTCGGGGAGCCGCTTCTTCGTTGTCCGTGCTCGGCGTCCGTGTTACCGCTTCGGTTTGTCGTACGGTATCTCTTGGCCGTGGAAGCCGTTTGTTTGCGGCATCGTAATTTATACGCCGGGCGGGACGTGTTTCGTCGGATGGTGTGTGTCAATTGGGCTGCGCCGCTACGTGTACGGGCGCACTTTGATGGCGGACGGTGTTGCTGGCTTGCCGGCGGTGTTTGGCCTACTTTTCGCATCGTAATTGGGCGGGCGTGTGGACTGCTGCGTGCCGGCGGTAACTGGTGGTTTTTGCATCCGCCAGCACGGCGGTTGTGCTTCCGCCCGCCATCGTAATGACCCCCTAAAAGTGTTAAAACACCAAATAAACCATTAGCCACACGTGTGTCATATTGTAAGTGTCTGTCCCATTTCCACTGCATATTTTCCACAGGTATGTTCCACTAACCATTTTGTAAGTGTTGGGAAGTTGTCTTTGAAATGACTACAACTACCATGATGCCCTGTTACTGTTTCGTCAAACAAATATTGCTATGTCATATTGCTCATTCTCTCTTGTCCAACTGATTTCAACACATGGTAAAGTGTCATGTAATGGTCAATCCCTATACAATGCTCTCTTCTGGAAATGGTTTGTGTAGTTTTCTGAATGTTGTTCTGTTCTTCTCAACCAATTGAATTGATGTCATGAGTTTCACAAACCAAACTGTGTTGACACAAAAATTATGAGGTATGTAAATTACTATGCTGAACGTAAGTGCTACTTGCAAAATTTGACTCTGCACTGTTCACATGATGACTAATGCCAAACATCCATCCAAGTTGTAGAAATGTCTGTTTTTTAAATTAGCTAGGCCTTGGAATAGTCAATTACACATTTCACCTCTCCACTGTGTTGGGCTGAATGGCTGGGAGATGTTAGGTATACTTCCTAATCACTTCATGAACATTTCATGACATCTTATTACCTGCTTATTTGAAGTTGTACTCTTTGGAATTGCTAAACGTTACGGTAATATGTGCAATACCACTGAAATCTATGATCACAATAATCTCTGTCTATTTTTGTTTCTAGGTTTTTACATTGTTTGTCTCAAAAGATTTGAATGTGCAATACACACTTTTACTAATAAAAATGTTCTCAGTTTCTCAATAGTTACAACTGGCAGAGCATGTGGTCTGGAATCTACCACAGGAGAGACCTCCCCTCCAGCCCAGGATGAAGCCGTCAGTGAAGAGAACACTCCTGGTAATCTGGATGATGATGAGGAGGCTGGTCCTTCTGGTCAGCACGGGCAGACATCTCCAGTGAGACACACTGGGCCCACACCGACAATTCCCACCCCAGTTGTAACTCCTCAGCCACCAGAAGCCTCCACTTCCTGTGTTCCTACCACTGGGACACCGATCGTGTGCTCCCAGTTCTGGGTACTGTTGAGACCACAGCACCCCCAGCTCCAGATCACCCAGGAACCAGTCGTATGGGGCACACTGGGCCAAGGGCACAAAGTAGTGGGGTTAGGGGTTGTGGGAGGGATAATGTGGGGGCAACATATTGAGATCACTGGGGTCACTCTCACTCAGACCACCATTGATCAAGTCTTGGGAGCCTATCATCAGTCCCAAAACATGATGGGCCAGGGACTCACTGAGCTCCGGGAGATGAAGCAGTTGCAGAGGGAGCTCAATTATCAGATGGAGGCTCACAACTCCAATATGGGCTCCCTGACTGGGGTGCTGCAGGACATTTACACTTATATGTGCAGGGCATTCCCAGCGCCATCTACGCCTTCCTGTGGGCCTACAACATCTGGCCCATCTACATCTGCCACAGCCACAGGAAGGGAGACCCTGCCACTGGAAGAACCACCAGCAGCCACCCCCCCAGGCCCTGCAACTGTGGATCCCCCTCCCCCACAAGAGAGGACGTCCACGCATATTGCCAGGAGGTGAGGATGGCAAGACCTCTGTCACCATCAGCAAGAAACCCTGACCCTAATTTCCTCCAGTGTGTGCCTACCATTCACTTTGTGGACTATTTTTGGACACATCTGCCATCCTGATGCCAGTCGTATTTAGGACATTGGATTTCAAACAATTTTGGCTCTCCAACTATGGTTTCATTCACCATGACTGACCTCTTTACTCTTTTGGTTTGCTTTTTCATTTTCACCCTGTTTAATTTTTTCATGTTTAGTTCAATAAATTTACAACTCAAAAACTCATAGGCTGGTGTTGTATACAACTCTATCAATGCATTTATTTTCTCCAATCATAACTTGACAATGACAAAAATCAAAAGTTTGTGTAAACAGAGAATTTGAAAGTAGGTAATGTTTATCTCAAGTTCCCAACCATGACTCCCAAAAATGTCTTACCTTTCAACTACCTTGTACTATGCTTATTCTATTTGAGCAATAATTGTCTATCAACATTTGCACTAGCATAACAACCCATGCATGTCACTAATACTCAGTGACAGTTTTCACATTTCCAGTCCCAGTCCTTGCCAACATGGAAGAAGGGGATATATCCAAAACAATCTGATTGAATAAGCAAATGATCATTAACTCATGTCATCAGCTGAAGGCAGATCGCTTGGCTCACATAAGGAACCCCACATCAATAACACCATTAGGCAAAAACATGGCAATACTACATTTTGTAGACACAGGATCATTCCAATCCACTGTTACCGTATCTGGTGGAATTTCACAACCAAGTTTCAGTGGTGTGCCACAAGACATATGTTCTGCAATGATGAGACACATCAATAGCTACATACACTTTACATACAATGAGGATTTTGCCAATATGAAGGGAGAGTGGCATGATTTGGCTTCCACTACCACATGTGGTTTGAGCTAATGATGGCACACATAGTGACTTAATGCCAACAAACGACAGATTACACGTCCATTGTAGTCTTCAAATCTGCCTTTCAATTACAGTGAAAGTTGCCTTGGTACAAGTCTGTGTCTGTCCTTCCTAGGATCAACCCATGTTCCCTTGGTACTTTGAAACAGCACCACATACCTCCAAATGTCACAACTCTGAAATGTCCAAATGAAGATGACATGGTGAAGGAACCTAAAACAGATCAAAACAAAAAGATTACCAATCAAACATAACATGATAGACAGTTTATAATGTCAACTTTTGGAGGACACAGTTTCACAAAATTATCAGAGATAAACAATGTAACTGAAAACAGTAGTCAATGTGTCAAAAGTTTGATTAACAAACACCTTTGGTCTGATTTTCTCTGAACTTACTCTTTCTACAAAATTACCACCATATATTTCTCTCATCATCACATCAATATTTGGTGTAATGGTGAAAGTGAGCACATGTAAAGATTTACTTACACTCATGAGAAGAAGTTGTCAATGACATCTAGACGTCAGTCAACTCCTTCCTCTTCACCACTATCATCTTCATCTTGGCATTTCAGGATCCTCACCCAGTGGATCTTCATGGTCTCCATCCTCTGCGATGTAAGCGCTATTTCCTCTCAGGGATATGTTGTGGAGCATGCAGCAGGCCCTGTGATTTTGCACACCTCATCTGGTAGGTAGAGGAGGGCTCCACTAGTTTTATCCAGACAATAGAATCTTGCCTTTAGGAGCCTGAAAATCCACTCTACTGGCCGCTGTGTTCTTCCATGGGCCTCATTGAAGCAGACTTCCCCTGGCATTGTTGGATTGCTCAGCGGTGGCAACAACCATGGTCTGTTGGGGTAAGCAGAGTCTCCTAGATGGAAGACAAAAAAAGTGCCAAAAATGGAACACAATTACAGATTATTCAAGTAGACACTTCCCAACAATATTATGAAAGATTGTACTGATCAACAAGCCAATCACTCTCAGGTCCAAGTTGTGACATTTGCAGCGGTAGAGAGCTGTTCCGTAGTGCAAAGGAATCATGGACAGAGCCGGAGAAATGTACACAGAGGCTTGTGATGTACAAATCCTGTAAGCAGACAATTTGCACATTGATTGAATGGAAGTGTTTCAGATTTGGGTGACCTGTTCTCTGGCGTGTGGTGGCACTAAGGCAATATGTGTGCCATCAGCTGCTCCAACCACATGTGGTAGGTGGCCCAAACCATAAAATTCCCCTTTCACATTGGCTAAATCCTGCTGACGTGGAAACTGGATGAATCTTTTGATGTGTGTCCTCATTGAAGACAGAACGTCGTGTAGCGTTCCACTGAAAGTTGGTTGTGACTTTCCACCAGATACTGCCACAGTGTATTGGAAGGATCCTGTGGCCACAAAATGAAGTACTGCCATGAGTTTGGCAATTGGTGTTATAGATGTGAGATTTCTGTTGTGAGGCTGAAGATCTGGCTCCAGCAGATAACATAAATCTAGTATAGTTTGCCTATTCAACCTGAACTTCTTGATTATATCCCTTTCTTCCATGGTGGCAAGGCCTGGAAATGGGCGGTAGACCTGCGGCTCTCCCAGGGTTCATATGTCTGCATTGGAAAATACATTTGAAAATTTGACATATTTTCCACAGCAACATATTTGGTAATTAACACTAAAGTCATGTATTTCTACAAAATATATAGGGTCTAACTACATATTTTAATCCAACATTTGGTTTTTGTCCTTTATTCTTCACAAATTACATTTATGGCCTAATATAAAATAACATTTTTAAAGATTTGTAACTAATACATTTCAAATGTATCATTCACACATTATTTTTTAAAACAAATTTTCCTCCCAAAATACCATCAACAGAGGTGTAAACAGCATGTGCTAATATCGCTTTCCTGCACAATAACGCACTACATATACATGTTTTTTTAAAAGAATGAGTGTCCATCAAAGTTTGACTATGTAAATAAACTCGCCCTCATTTTGAGTGGTGGTGACGCACATAACTGTCACAAACACTATTTTGGACTTCTAAATGGCGGGTGTCTGACCTCACTGATAGGACATTTGGAATCAGATGGGCATGATGGAAGTTCACTGCATAGTGGGTGCTAAACGCCACGATGGACACAGCCATAGGCTAACGTTGGTGAAAGTAACGTACAAAGGCCAATGGCTGTGTCTGTCTACGATGACGATTGCGTACGTCATGTACATGTACGTAGTGGTTGGAAAAAAAGTTCACTTGCCTCCTAACACTGCTGCTATCAAGACCTCCTCCATGTTTGCTGCTGTAGTCACCTCTGGGAGCAACGGTCCCAGGTCGAGCAGGAGAGAGGGCCACTGGCTTCTCGTCAGAAGAGCTGGATTTGATGGGACAGGAGGTCCTCTCCCTACATGGCCAGCCCTAATGCTCACTAGAGGAACAGGTGCATGTCGGAAATGTATATGAGAATCTGAACTTTTTTCCATTAACACAGGCTACAATGTCCCTTTGAGCTCCTGAGTGAAGTGTAGTTAGTGATGTGAACTGGCATATAATTTGTTCCTTACAGTCTGCGCATATGCTTCGTCTGAACGCCAAAGTGCCGGAAACCGCCGACCTCCGTGCGCCGAGAGGAGGCTGCTGCCATTAGAGCCGCGGAGACTTCGACGCTGGGGTACAACTGCTAGAGTATAACCAGGGGAGTTCCCTGCCCCTGCAGTCCCTGTGGCCCTGCAGCCAGAAACCATGGTGCACTTCTCCCGTTGCTGACAAAGCCACCACAAAGCCACCGCAACCCCAGCGGCAGAGTGATAAACCGTCCAATGCTGGGAGCCGGGTATATGACACTTGATACCAGAGCCCGGATGAGGCCGAGACGAGGTGGCTGCAGTTTCTCGGTCTGCCGCTTTCTCCTGGTCCTTCCTGGGTTTGCCGCAATAGAGTCTCGCAGCTTCAGACAGGGTCAGAGACCGTCAAGGCGGCTTGTTTCTTTGCCCTGCGCCTTGAACTTCACCCTGAAAGTCTTAGGAGCCGGCTTTCTTAATCCCCAAGAAGGGGAACTGGACAAGTAGTCAAGTGGATTTCAAGCAGATTTCAGTGACTGGTAAGCTGTACATAGTTTAAGCAGGTGGAGACCACCATTTATTTATATTTATACTAGTGGTTGGTGAGTGTGGAGAAATTGATGAGGGAAGCTGGTAACACAGGAGTATTAGGAAGTGGCTCCATCTCTCTGTTGTGCGGAAGCAGCCAGCAATAGGAGGTGCAGCTTGAACACGGAGAGGGGGCCAGTGGGCCAGTGGTGCATTGCAATCCCCCCCGACACTCAGCATCAAACCATGAACATGCCACTCAGCATCAATCCACGACCACGACAATCAGCATTAAACCACGGATACGACCATACCACAAGAGCAAGGTCAAGACCGTGAAAACTCAGGGGTGGCAGCTCTGGCCTGACTTGACTTGATTGGGCTGGGGCAGGATTGATAGGATTTGATTGTTGCTCGGAGAGACTGTTGGCTGGGGGCTTTTGTCTGATCAATCCAGAGAAAAGACAAAAGAATAAATCCTGTGACAAGTTGAAGAGTTTGCCAGGCTACGTTCGAACGGTCTAAGAGTTAAGTACATGTTAGTTACTACCTGACACTAACTCAACGAATTGGGATATGCGTTCAGGCAAAGAAAGACCCCCCTTCCCCCAGACAAAGAGGAAAAAGAAACTCCAATACTAACAACCTCAAAAAACATAAAAACAGCACAAGAGAATCAACCGCTAATCTCACCCATGGTACGAATGTTTGAGAAATCAATGAAAATGAAAATCCCACACAAATTTGACTTCATGAAAGATCCAACTGGAGCTATGTTACCATTACAATGTGATGCTGATAATCTCCAAACTCCAATTGAATCAGAGAGTGAGGTAAGAAGATATATTGGGATCAAAATATTAGAACTCAGGACCATGGGGGAATAGAACAAACAATGAAACCGGAGGGTAACACGGGAACTCAGTGGGGGCACATAACAGATTTGGAGATGCTGACATTAGTTTCACCTTCACAAATGTCACAAATGCCCCAAGAGGCTCCAAACTCACCGGAAGTACTGACAGGAAATGCACAAAAACTACTGTTATCAGCGGCACCGTTCCCGCTCGAAGTAACAGTAAATATTAAAAATGGTAAGATCTCAATGGAGTTAATACCCAGCTCATCTCAAACAAATCAGATAGATCAAAATGCCTGTAAGGCAGGCGGGGAAACAGAATCGCAGTATAAAATGGTTGACAATGCTATACATTTTCCCCTATTGAACAAAGATGCCAAGCTAGTTGATATAAAAGATATACACATCGATGAGAATCCAACAAAGGCAAAAGGGAATCTAGTAAACATAAATGATAGCGGAGGGAACTTAACACAGGCAAAAGGGAATCAAGATCACATGGAGGAATCCTGCCTGAAAATGGACAACTTGCAACTCTGGGGTACTCCTTGCTATAATAATAATCTGTAGTAATCAGCTGGAGTCATTCAAGTTGAAATGGTACTTTAATGGCTACATCAACAGCCGAGCAGGGGAACCAGCTCAGCCAACAGCTCCAAGCAGAATACATCACATTTAACATTTGCTAGGATACTCACATTCTAGATGACACAGAAGTAATATGCTTAAAGGTAAAGTACAAAAGAGATAACAATGGAACAAAATATACAAGATACAACATATCTTCTTTTCTTCCAAAAAAAAAAAAACAACATAAAAAAACAATTATGACCTGTACCTAGCAGGTTTAACTATACATCTTGGACTTTTTCTAGGAAAAGTTAGATTGGTGGACTGAGGAACCACTTCCTCAAGAACACCAGTCACTGTTTTGTTGACAGACAAAGGAACCACGTTCTTATTAACAAGAGATTCTCTTCTAATCCGAACTTTCACAACCCTGTTAAGGTTCCACCAAAAACCATTTGCAAGCTTCACTGCATTTCCAACAATCTTGATGACTTCAACCGGCTCACTAAATTTACAATCACCCTTCCTAGAGTGAACAGCAGTTTTGATCTTAACGAAGTCACCCACTTCAAGTGGGGCAACCTTCACACCTTTTTTTGAATCATACCACTGTTTCTGCTTCATTTGAGTATTACTAGTAAAGAGAACAAGGGTACCCCAATATATGAACCGAGGGTAATGAATTGTTTAGAAAAACAATGGTTCTTATGTGACCCAAAAAGGTCCAGACTGAAGTGACCCAGCTAGGGGGCACTAGGTTTTTGGATTGAACATAATTCATTAGAGGAGAGCGGTAAGTAATATACTAGGGACATGTAGGTCAATGTATGACAGAATTTTATTCCACAACAATAATAGATAGGTGCTCACACATCAAGTGACAATAAGCGTGACGTGACAGGTGAAAGTGAAATTAAAATAAAGACATCGCATTGACAACAATAATAGAACATCCTTTAGAGCATTTTTACAGAGTAAAAAGGAGTTCTTGTTGTAGAGGGTCGACGGCGTTTCGAACTCAATTATTTGAGTTCATCTTCAGGACATACATGGTGAGCAAATAGAATTGATCGATATTGCTGTAATGGTAGAGGTTCCTACGAATCAAAGGTCTCAGCTGAATTTAATATCAGTGACTCGAAAGATATTTGAAGGGCAGCTGGCCGTCGAGTGATTCCAAGCAGCGCCGGGGATTTTGAAGTTACGAAGAATACAGGGCTGTTAATGCGAGCCTGTGGGGAGAGAGCAGAGCCTGTCCTGCTGCAGCTGAGGTCCGCGCTCTATTTGATTTGGCGTGGTATGCACACGCCAAATCTAACTTAGAAAAGATGCGCGCCCCTTTTGTGGAGGAGAATAAATCGTTAATCTTGGGCAGGGGATGGGAATCAACCCAAATTTCATTGTTGAGCGATCTTAAGTCAACACAAACACGAAGATCTCCTCCCCTCTTCCTTGCTACAACCAAAGGAGAAAGCCAGAGTGAAGAGCCTGTAGGTTCAATAATCCCCTTTTCACAAAGACCCTTCAGTTCCTTCTCCAAATCCTCTCTTACGCTGAAAGGCACACCTCTTAGTTTGTGTTTAATCGGAAGGGCACCTTCCTTAACTATAATCTTGTGCCTGAACCCTTTGATTTTTCCCAAAGTTTCCGAGAATACTTCAGGAAATTTTCCTTTCTAGGCAAGACTAACATCATCGGAACCAACGACTAGAACTTGCTCTTCAGCACCAGGCTTGAGCATCATCCCAAATAGGCCCTGGTGAAACCACCCCAAGATGTTAAGTCCCTTCAAGGCAACATAAATTTTCCCTTTGATCCTTCTGTCTTTAAATGACATTTCTTCTTCAAAAAAACCCAAAAGATCTATTTTCCTCCCCTCATATGAGACAGGTGAACGATCAGGTGGTGCGAGAACTTGTGAACCATTCCAAGTTTCTTCAAACAATTTTTGCGTAATCATGGTGATCTTCGCCCCAGAATCAACTAGTAGCTTAACAGTGTGGTTACCAATACCAATGTCTGCTATGGGATCAATGCAATTGGAAGGATCCCCAACCACAACCCTTTTATCAGAGGATGAACTGTGTACATTAAAATCATCTTTGATAGAGACAACCTCAGGGTCTGACTCAGAGTCAGACTCAACAGAACAAACGGCTGGTTTCCTGGGAATTTTTTTTTAAGCAGACTTTTGCAAAGTGACCTATCTTTTTGCAATAATTGCACATGACATTGTTTGCAGGACAACGAGAACCTTTGGTGTGTTGTGGATTACCACATTTTATGCACATGCTGTTATTACCTCTGTAAGAAAAATTTACCTCAGATTTAGGCCTACCAGACTGACTCACGGATTGATTTACTTTGGAACGATTCTTAAATGAACTGCTAACATTAACAGCATTCACACCATCAATAGGTTTATCATCCAATTCTTTGAGGGAGACTACAGACATTTCCACGCTTTTGGCAATCTTGATCGTCTCATCAAGAGATAGATCACTCAAACTCAAAAGTTTTTGTCGAATATTCTTGTCCTTACACTGACACACGAACTGGTCTCTAATGAGTTGATCCGTAAAATTCTCGAATTTACAATCAGAGGCTAGTCTGCGTAACACTAAAATGTAATTGTCAACATCTTCTCCTTCCCCTTGCTTCCTTTTAAAAAATGTGTGCCTTAAGACCATAAGACTTGGTTGCTTGTCAAATCTTGTTTTAAGTTTCAGAATGGTTTCATCATACTCATCCATCCCGTTAAGTTGTTCTTGAGACAAAGGTGGTAGATGTTTAAAGATTGTCCTTCCTTCAAATCCTAAGGAATGGAGAAGAAGACATTTCTTTCTCTCCGCACAAAAACGCTGTGCGCCAATGGCACCTAAATAAGTTTGGAAAGCATCATGCCATATCTCCCACCTAACAGGAGGATCACCTGGAGAATCCAGAAAAGAAGGAGGAGGGTTTACAGACTGCATGGTACACAACTCCACTAAGGTAGGTAAACTTGAAAAAGCAATGGTGTAATTAAAAGGCACTATAAAAAAATGGAAAGTTACCTAAAGTGTAAGCTGCAATGAAAACAGGCACAATACTGTGTAGATGGTGGTGTAATGAACACAATAATAGCAAAACGGAGTGAATAGACGCCACCTGTTGGAGGAAAAATTATGTGGCACTGAACAGAGTTAGCAAGAACAACACAGCTCAAAATGATTTAGAGCGAGACATAAGGATGCCACTCCCAATGCCTTGACTTGAAGCCTCAAAGATGTGTATATCACCGTGGAGTAGCGAATACACTTTAAACAGAAACAGCACTTATCCACTGTGAAAGGTGTGTGTATCACCGATGTAGGCAGGATACACCAACATGTGTCCATTTAATCGCTTATTCAATGAAGGGTAAGATTCCTCTATAGCGTTGAACGCGGTGCAGCGTTTAGGAGCAGCAAACTTTCCCAATCTTCCAAAATGGCCGGAAAAAAAAAACGTGACGCGATGGCATGAACGTCTGTACTCCCCACTACTCACAACCCATCCCAATCTCCTAAAATGGCCGCTCCTGCGTGATTTCCGTGACGCGATGACGATGATGTGGTGTAAAAGCCACTGAGTAGGAATGCAGCGCGCAAGGAAACAATGGCAGCAGGAAGAATCCGCGAGGAGGCAGACAGTGATGTGAAGCGGGTGATTAGAGCAGCGCGAGGTGAGCAGGGCGAGAGAGGCAGTTTAAGCAGAGAAATAGATTAAATAAAAACTTCTCCGCCTCAATCGATTTAAAAACTGCTCATGAATCAGGAACGGCTGAGTTAGGTCAGCGCAGGAAGATATAGTGCAACAACACACAAAAGTACCTTGTATCAATGTTCCCTTGTGGTTTCAAAAACGGCACCTCTTGAAAGTAGTCTGTACAGATAGACACAGCTGCGTAGGTTCCTAATGTAGCCAACTAATCGTCGCCAGAAATTTGTAGTAATCAGCTGGAGTCATTCAAGTTGAAATGGTACTTTAATGGCTACATCAACAGCCGAGCAGGGGAACCAGCTCAGCCAACAGCTCCAAGCAGAATACATCACATTTAACAGTTGCTAGGATACTCACATTCTAGATGACACAGAAGTAATATGCTTAAAGGTAAAGTACAAAAGAGATAACAATGGAACAAAATATACAAGATACAACATAATCCTAGTACCAAACCTCAGTTTACTCAATCAAAAAGGAAAGAGGGTGATAACCAAAGTTCTTCATTCATGAATAAAAGGGTGATACATCACAACCCTGAGATCGCACAAGAAGAACAAGGTGCACCGGTTACAGAAACATCAGACTCAGGGCCAATATGGGACATATTTTTTAGAACCTCCCAGTTAACAATAGAAGTCATAACGTATCTATCAAATAAAATGGAAGTTCTAATTGACCTCCTTAATACCATGGCAAACTCAGTAGTGGGGATAAATCAGAAACTGGCCATGTTAAATAATGTGATAATACAAACACAAACACAAAACACGCCCCCCGATTTCGAGTGTACATGTGCACCTCTGGTTGATAAACTGGCTGCAGTCCCGGAGGTCCGGAGCACTGTCCTGATGGATTTAAAAGTAAACATACAACCTCTAGGGAAGAACAATAATTCTAGGAAGCTAGAATTAGTGGAAATAAGTATAAGCACCGGGAGATACAATGGAAGATCAAGTTGAAAAACAAACAACTAGACCTTCACTGTTATTGACACAAAAATAGAGCAAAAACATCATAAAGCAAGAATTAAGATAAAAACAGAATAATGCTGTCTTTACCGGAAGAAATAACAACAGTAACAACAGGGAGTAAGATACATTGTTCTAATCAAGACATAAGACCATTGCAAGCACAGCCTTACAAACCTACTGAAAAAAAGGAAAAGTATTATCCTCTATTTCAAAATAACCCAGGAGATATTATGCTTGCCAAGGATAGTGAAGAATTAACGGAATAAACTGTACAAAATGGTTACATTTCCCATGAAAACCCGAAAAGTGTCATCAAAAAATGCAACTTTAACCCCGGAATGGAAGGAACAAAAGGGAAAATTTGGCCTCATGAAGAAAGTAAGCTAACAAGAAATAGGAATATCCCTGTCATGAATGATGATACTTCCATCCAACTAGATAAACAAGGAAGATCAAAGCACCCCCAGAAAACTGATGAGGTGCTGATCAAGGATACAGAGGAATACAACATAGAAGAGAAAATTCATAGGACAATTATGATTAAACAGTCACCCAAAAAAACGAACCAGGAAATCATCATCTGATTCGTACGCAGAACCACCCCAAAGGTTGAACTCATCACACCAGAGATCAATTGTGTCAGAAAAAGAATGTATAACTCCTAAATTAGGTAACAATAAGAGTGCAACCAAGGATCATAAAAGTGGTAAGAGCCAACTTATCTTTAAACCTGAATATAGGTCGAGGGGAAAACATGACATCTTGAATCGGGGAAGTATTCTAAAACAGTTTAAAGCAATCCTGTTGCTTGAAAAAATTAACAGTGAAAATATAGAGTTTGTTGAACTCTTATCAAATTATAAAGAAGACTGCCAACAACGCACACTGGTGACATGGAATTCTATCCATTTACCGAAACAAATCCTTCAAGAGTATGAAACGTTCTGAAATTGGGGAATAAAAATTAGCAGGCCCCCTCAAATTTTTTATCGAAGCCCTTTTACTTCACCAGAGAGACTTGTCTGCCAACAGAATAAAAATAAAAACACAAATAAGCAAGTATTCTCAATATTGAAAAACTCTATTGGCAAAACAGCTAATTCATCATTAGCAACCACAAGTAAACCTCAAGAATAGAAAGTTACGAACCTTAAGTTTGGCTGGTTGACAGCAGCCCTACATGCGGCAAACAAGGCGTGAAAAGATCATCATTAGTGCGCCTGGGAGCAACAATCTGAGCAAAGGGAAATTATAAAAATATGTTCTTGAAATATAAATAGGGTTGGCTGTAAGCCACAAAGCATGCACTTGACATCCATGTCCAAGATTTTTCAGATTATCTTCCTGCAAGAAACCTGGGTAATGCAGTGCTTTGTGTTAGAAGTGTTTACCGAGTACCCGGCTATTGAATTGAACAAATATGGGCACCCCAGTGGGGGACTAGCAACTTTTATAGCAATAGACTTAAAATTAGAAAGTTAACAAGTATTTACAAGTGGTAATAACATTTTAGTTGTAAAACTGTGCTATAAGGAAGCAAACAACATAAAATCTCTGTTGTTAATAAATGTGCATATACATCAGCTGGCTAATGCCAGGAAACTAATAGCCAATGACCTAATAAATATACTTTTACATCAAAATGTGGAGATACACTCTGAAATAATCATATCAGGATTTTAACATGAACCTACAATGGTCATATACAAGAGATTAAATTGCACTGCAACAGGACTACCAGTGGGCTATTGCTAATCAGTTTCCAATCCCGGAGTCTAAAGCGGCAGGAGGGACAGTTGGAAAAAAACTACTAACAGACATGGAATCCCTGGGTTTAAGGGTTTTAAATGGGAGGTTCCAACAAGATATCCCTCCAGCTCGGACATACCAAGCACACGCTCAAAAAATCGCAAATCGATTATTCAATAGTATCTTTGAGTTTCTTTCAGAGAGTATCCTCTTATCAGATTACAAATGCACATGGCAGTGACCACGGCCAACAAATAATGGAGGTAAAGCTCCAATGTGGAAGACATCAGAAATGAAAGACCCTTCCTGGGGTGACTAGTACAGAAAACTACAGCAGACTGTATTGGTCGGCAGGCTCCAAAAACTCAATTATGAAAACAGCATTAAAATTGGCCAATTTCTTTACAGGTCACGCTCTCACTGTAATTGCAAAGTGGGCACTTTTTATAAAGGAATTAATGGCTACCTATACATCGAAAAATTATAATAAACAGCAATTAGGTAAGCAAGCAAAAGGAATAAGACACTTTACCCCGCACACTTTTACTCCGCGTGCCATTACACCGCAGTTTTAACACCACAAAATCTTTTACAAAGCAGGGCTTTACAACTCAATCCATTACAACGCATTCCCCATTACAACGAAATTTACTATTCTAACTCCATGTGGGCGTTACTTTGGGGAATGCGTTGTAATAGTTTGCGGTGTTTACCCCTGCGTTGTAAAAGATTTTGCAGTGTAAAAAATGCGGGGTAATGGCATGCGGTGTAACGCATGTGGGGTAAAGGATGTTTCCCAGCAAAAGCAATAACTAGGGTTAAATTATCCTTAAAAGGTTGCATTCTGAAAAGAACTCGCAACAGAATACTAAGACAGACAAAGAAATGCCCGGACAATCTAGCCCTACGTTCCAAATTAATAAAAACAAATAAAGAATTGAGAAAGCTAATTTGGAATGAAAAATTTCAAGAGAAACAAGCACTCTGGGCAAAAGCATTATACACAAGTAAAATGAAAAACTTAAGAAACTTCTGGAAAATGATCAATAGTTTGAATAGAACTAACAAGGCAATCACAATATCCACTATAATGGAAGCGAAATGGGTTGAGTTTTTAACAACTCACCTGAATAATAACAAAGATGTAAAACATCTGGATAGGCCCGATAATCGAAGAGGAAAAGACAAAAATATGAATCACGAAACGGAAATAAATATAACCAAAGATCAAGTATACAATCTTATTAGAAAAAAAAAGGCAAGATGGAGCACCAGGCCCAAATGGAATTCCATCTGCACTATATAAAGAAAATCCAACTGTTTGGGCAGAATACCTCACAAAGGTTTTTAACAAAGCCATCCAATTATCAATCCTGCCGGAGTCATGGAAAGGCTCCCTAATATCACCTATTTACAAAAGTGGTCATTGGGCTCAATCTGGCAACTATCGTCTAATTACTTTGCAAGACACGGAGGCCAAACTTTTTGCTGGAATGCTCTCGACAAAACTATTGAAATGGGCAACTGAGAATCATAAAATCCAGCCAAATCAATTGGGCTTTATGCAAGGGCTCGGAACAGTAACTAATATTTTAGTACTTTCAATTTTAATCGATAAATATAAAATTAGGAACCAACCATTATATCTATGCTTTGTGGATTTTAAATCTGCCTTTGATTGTGTGCATCAGCAAACCCTTTGGGGGAAGCTATAGAAACAAGGAATACCAACTAGCCTCCAAAAAGCAATTAAATCACTGTATACCGACACTTGGATTAGAGTTCGAATAGGTGATGGTTCATATCTTTCAAGGAAAATCCATACTTCCCAGGAATTAAAACAAGGATGTATCCTTGTGCCATATCTGTTCAATTTGTTTTTAGCAGATTTAGCACAGTGCTTGGATAATGAGAATGCTTACATTTGCTATATGTCGACGACGTTATCTTATTAAGCCAAACAAGGATAGGATTTCAACGGCTCATAAATAAAATTTAAAATTACTCTTTGGAAAATAGTATGGTAATAAACGAGGCCAAGACTAAGGTAATGGAAGTTAATAATCGGAAACAGAAAACTTATAAACACAAATGGTATTTGCAAAATCGTCAATTGGAGCAAGTGAAGACCTACAGATACTTGGGTGTGCTTTTCGACGAAAATTGCACTTTTCAGCAGCACAAGAAGGACATGGAAAGGAGATATAACACCATAATCATGGCATTTCGAACTCTATAGAAGTCCTTGAGTTGACCCAGCTACCTTCCACTCCTAAAGGTAATAAATGCAAAACTATCCCCAACTATTACATATGGTAGTGAGGCGCTGTGTGGTAGGGACTCCATAGCTTTAAATAATGCTGTTACAAAAACATTTAAGCTTCTTTTTCGCCTTCCATCTAACCAGCTTATTGCAAGAAAGGGAGAGTATATAAAGGTATGGTAGAGAATAAAATCAAATATATCGAACCCAATGTGCCAATCTCTCGCAAGAAATATAAGCAAATCATAAACTACAGTATTGGAAGTATTTACAAACAGCTTTAGATGAGTACTCAGCACATGAAATTTGGGACATGACTATAAGGACAGAGGCTCTTAAAAAACTCATCAATAAAATAACGAAAAGATTGTCAATGCTAAAGGACAAGGAATCCCTCTCAAAACTAAAGCACGCATGGGTGATTTTGAATGAATATAAAACTGCTGAGTCACAAATCTACTTAGAAACACCTTGGTCCTTAAAACAAAATTTTTGTTTATTAAAGCACGTTTTGGCCTTCTTCCAGGATCATCTCACGCAAATGCCATGGCAATGCACAATAAAACCCATGCCCTGTAGATTATGCAAAAAGAAGAAGAAAACATCATTCACTTAGTCTGCATATGTCTGGACTTGATGGAAGAAAGAAGGAGGCTACTAAGGAATAACTTTAATGTCTGGAGAATTCGAACCTGTAGGCAAGCACTGATAAGATGTTTTAATTCAACAGACATAGCTTTGAATGCTGCTTTTATCAAATGTATGCTATTGGCAAAAAATAAATTAGTCTCCGGCGGATAATCTGTTGTAAACTTGGAAGACTGAACCTGCATATTTACTCCCATAGAGGGCTTAAACGGGGCCAACACAATAGCGAGCTTGCACAAAATCACTTATATTAGGAAAGAAATGTTCTTTTTAAAATATTAATAGTAGTAATATGAAATAAGGACCCAGACAGCTGTTTTTATTAAAAATACATGCGGGGGTCCTAGGGTATTTCTTCGAATAATTTTAACCTTGCAAAATGAAAATTAAGTTTACTTGTCAAAATTTATTAATTTTAAATTGTATATTATGTGTGGTGCTATTTTGCTAGCGCATATTGTATGATTTTAAATAATCAAACAATAAATGTATTTATTCATTCATTCCTTACAGAGGACAATGACGTTGGTGGTTTCTAAGCACTTTACAATGTTAAAAAATACCATTAGAATGTGTTGTGCGTTTAAAGCCTAGATTCTAATTGGTGTGTATGGAGAGATGTATCTATGCATATGTTTGAATTACATGTGCTACATTGAAAACTCACATCATGGAAATTAGGAAACACATTAATACCCTTTACAACTATACATAAAATGTTTCCTGTACAAACAAAATGAAAATGATGTTAGCTATGTGTATGGTCCCACAAATCCCTCAGCCTATATCAGGGCTTTCCAACCAGTTGTTTGCGAGCTACCAGTAGCTTCAGAGTAGCACACAGCCTTGAGGTAATTTATTAGTTGAGCACTTGTTTGCATGTAAAAGTTAAGAGAAGTCTTTGTTCATGTGACATCATGATCAACAGGCTGCTGATAACAAGGCCTGACAATGAGCAGTGCACAGTCAGGATATTGGGCCAGACTGGGGCTGAGTCACAGGGTCAAACAACTGAATCACTGAAGTACATCTGTCTTAAACATAAATCCTTGCATGGTCAAATTTTGAGGTGTGCTTTAAAATATGACCCTGAATGCTTTTGAGTGGACGACAGTTGAAATGGGAGAGTTACCTAACTTCTTGAGCTAACACATCATTTCATTTTACTCCCACTCACAGTGGCCACTATTCCCAGTGCCATAAGCATATATGTTTAGCCTTGAGTAGTTCACAATCTTTTGCACTGATCAGAAGTAGGACACATCACAGAATATGTAGGAGCCCCCTGGGCTGGATGATGTCACAGGCCTGGATTGGTGAGTTTACACCATGACATGGGATGAGGTAAGCAACAGGTCACTACAAAAATGTGTATGAAGATATTGCTTTTGGTCGGCATATGACAATACACATGTTGTAAGCTAACGTATAAGTTGTGCTACTCATAGATGTAGAAAAGAATTTGTTACATCAATACAGGCAAACAAAAAGTCACAAAACCATATTTGTTTCAATCATTTCTTTTATCCATTTAGGTCAATGCGCATCAGAAGTGAGACATATGGAAGGCCATTGCCAGGAAGGTGCAAACCCGGGGTGCAGCATTCACTGCCGCAAGAGCTGGGGGGACCTACGATGCTGGACCTGAAAGTCAGCTGAAGCCCAGCTCTGGCAGTCCTCCCAAAGTGGTAGGCGCGCGCGCCGCACCCTGACCCCCCCTAATGTCCCGCATTCTTACGGTGGCTTATCTGGAGCTTGATGGGCAGTTGAAGGGCCAACAGCAGCAACAAGGGGGTAAGTTCTTATCAGAGTTTCACACATTACATGACTATTTGTTTGTTACAGGCAGGATTTTGACATCAACATTAAGGGTGACCCATGTCCAATGGACAAGAAGAGTTCTTGAAGGAGTAAGTTTTGCACAATGTGTATGATGATGTGCTTTGTATATTAATTTGTTCGTAAGAATCCCACCTGATTCCTGTTCACAACCAATGGACTGTTCTGAGCAGACACATGGCTGCCTAAACTCCACATATACATCATGTTGTTTGATGTCATGAGGGACTGTTGTACCAAACAGGCCAATAGTGTTTGTTGTGTCACGTGCGATGCTCTTTCACTATTGTGGATGATGTAATGGTAGCCCTATTACATATGACATAGCATACTAGGCACTTAGGTTACAGTGGATGTACCAAACGTTCACATGGGTGAGTTGGGATTCTACACAAACAAGAGTGAGAATGTGATCCAAAATGACTAGTGACATCAGTATTAATAGCTACATTTTGGAATCAAAACATATCCAAATTGTTAAAAGTGACAGATTAGCAAGATGTCTTACTCCTTCACAAAGATGTGTGTGTAAGGCAGTCTGTTTTTTGACAAATAATAGTGATAGGCATACAATTTTTGTTGAACAACAGACAGGAATGTGTACATTGGTCACAGACTGACACATACCGTAAACCATTTCTTAATGTTGTTTGTCATGTCCAGATGAAAAATCGATGATGGACAAAATTGGGAAACCTGAACAGATTTTGGAAGATGGAATGTTCCATCACATATGTGTATGAGAATCCCATCAGGAATACTCAGAATCAGGCCAACCTCATGACTCATTAGGCAAATGTTGAACTGAATCAAGGTGTTGCATATTGTCATTTACTTTTCAATCTTTGAAGTAAATATCATATATGAATCATTGTATGTAATGATTACTGTGATGTTCTACAATGTTTTGACTACAGTGAAAGGCAGTACATTTAGTGAAACAATTTCACAAAGATACAACACAGTTCAATTAACTAGAGATATTTAGGAGTCAAGGTGAAGATGTTTTTGCTCTGTACTGAAGTGCATTTGAAATCTTTCAAGGGATATGTATTTACTTGTGCTGTAGAGGTAATTTGTCAATACACACAAATATTAGTTTCAGACTGTCTTCTACAGCATAGGTATCTACATAGAATGTGATACATTGCTAATCTATTTCAGTACAGTTTCATGTGTACTTTTTGACAGTTGACACACACTTTATTGACTTGAAGTAAGTGTTTCTTTCAGAACAAGAACCCTCACTCACCCGAAGGTGACATGCTTCATCATTGGGTTCACTCCTCACACCAAGGCCGCAAGGTCATTGGTGTGGGCTTCGACTCTTCAAGAATGAAGAGAAGTTGAGGTGGTTTGCGGAAACTCACAAGAGAAAGTGAGTGAGGGGCAGAGTGCAATCAAAGAGAGGATAAAGAGTAAAGAATTAAACTGTCTCTTGAAGACCTAGTGACCTTTATTCTGTGGTCTCCTAGGACAGGAATAAAAAGAGAGAGGACTAGGGGTTATCAACAAATATACCCGCACAGTAGGTCAACATGTTTCTGCCCTTATGTGACCCCACTAAGGTTTCTGGGGCATTCCTCAGGACCAAGTAAAGAGTCACTCTGCACAAAGGAAAACAAAAATACTTTAAGTAATGTATAAGTATACTGGCCACCAAATTCAGTAGCCTGTCAGATGCGGCGATGTCCCTTGCTTGTTGGATATTTTATTAGAGGTGTGTTTGTTTCACCTTGATTATTGATAAGTATGTACACATATGCATTGCACCTTGTAATATAATGTGCACATTGAAAATGTATACAAAACAGGACATGCACTACACAAGGGGAAACATTTCATGGATGATTATGTACAGTGCTTCAAATTTGGGACTGCAATGGATTTTGCAGGTAATCTATGAGGTGAGGTTAAAGCTTGTCTACCGTAATTTCTACATGAAGTTACATTGCATTTATCCAACTGATCTGTGATGCATATGTTTTTATTGTGACCATTTTTGTTATTGATTTAAACACACCTGTATGGTGAGATTTAGAATTCCTTTTTTTTATTTTTGGGATTACATCTTTTTAAAATTACCTAATAAGTACTCTAAGGGTTATTTTTTGTAGTTTTTAAAAATACTAAGAGCCTAATTATGACTTTGGTGGTGTGGGAGCAGGCCTAAATGCCTACACCTCGCTCCCACACTGCCAAAGCCATACTTACTCCACCCACCAGATTATGAGTTTCCTCGTGTCTGGCAGGCGGTGCTTTGGCGGTCCCATGGCGGTGCCCATTAAAAAGGCACCGCAATGGGAGCATCAAAGGCCGTTCCTGTACGGCATGACTGTGCAGTCCCTGCCGTGCAGGAAAGGGGGTGAATAAACACAGGGCGGCACAACATATGCCGCCCTGTAGGCATCCCAGGCACCTGAGGAAACAAGGGGCCCTGTAGGGCCCCCTTTGTTTCCTCACCACCACAGTTTTCATGGTAGTCTCACTGCCATAAAAACCATGGCAGTGAGGAAACTCCTAACATGCTCGGCGGTGCCGCAGCGGCCCCACCAGCATGTTAGGGCCTCTGAGCTGTCGCTGCAAGATCCATGATCCCTGGCTGTTGCGGCGAGCCTGTGGCTGTCCCACAACTGTAATCGTAATGCGGCAGGTGGCCCGCCACCATGGGTATGGACCGCCAAACTTATAATCAGTCTCTAAAACAGTTCTATATTATTTTGTATAATTATTTGCATTTTTATAAATAAAAACATATGCATGGCAACAGACAACACATTTTACATTTTAATGTAATATTCTTAATATTAACATACAAATAAAAAACATATTTTTCTTCATTTGTATATTTGATAAAGTCAATATATAGTTTGCTTTACTTTTTAAAAATATAGTTATAAAAACATGAACTCCATTATCGCATTTAATTACATTTCAATACAATTTTTAGGCAATTCTTTTTTTACTTTACTTTTCCATTCATTCCTATGGGCAAAACTGTCCATTTTTATTTTTACTGCATCAATTCTTTTAATTATAAGTTGCCTTCATAGTTGTTTCTTTCGTTGGAGGAGATTCACTTATCTTTTTTTTTTTTTTTAATTGTATGCATTACTGTACACATCAAACAAACATTTGGCACATAGAAAGTCACCCTGCATTGCACATCTCTCCATTGTCTACACATTACTTGCGATTCTAGGCACATCAATATACACACCATTGAGAACATGGCAGTGAGTCCCCACCAAGCACCTCATCTCTCCGCCCCCACTGATCTATGATCATTAGCATTTATTTCTTCCTGAAGTCTGTGTGGGTTCGCAGACCCACCTTGGTCATCCTCCAGCTCTAGTCCATAATGTCTGAGCCAGGGACGCCAAATCTTGAAAAACGTTTTGGGGCATCCCCTCATTTTATATGTTACACGTTCCGCCCCCATGTACATATCCATTTCCGCTCTCCATTCAGTCAAAGTAGGGAGTTCTGGTGCACCCCATCTCTTAGCTATATCTCTCTTAGCTACCGCCAACCCTAAGTTACATAAGACCAGACTCCTCCTGGGCAAGTCTATATCTGACGGTATGCCTAGCAATACATATTTAGTATCTTTCGGAAGCTGGTACCCCAGTATTTCGCTTAACTCTCCCAGTATCTTGGCCCAATATCTTTATATATGCGCGCAGTCCCACAGTGTGTGCACAAACGTACCAGTCTCTGTCTCACTGGTGTAGCAAGGGGGGGCAGAGGGGGCGGTGCGGCCGCAAAATTCATCGCCAGCACCCCCCCCCTCAGCGCGGCGGCAAAAGGCAGGGACCGCCACGGGCGGCAGAGTGCCTAGCTACGCCACTGCTCTGTCTTACACTGTAAACAGTTCGGGGAGTCCGCTCGCCCCATTTTATAGTGGCGGGCTCTTGTTACGTATGCTCTGTGAAGGATTTTAAATTGAATTAGCGCTCAATCTCAGTTTAATGGCTACCTCTCTCAGGTACATTAGCGCCGCCTCCCAATCTATGTCTTCCAGGGTACCCAAGGAGGTCTCCCATGTCTTCCTCAAAGCTACCAGATTATCTGGGATGTTATTAATAAGCGTCTTATAGGTCCAGGATATCGCCTTTTCCGATATTTGTTTCTGCCGGAGTCTGCCCTCCAGCGGAGCAAATTCAGGGATACCCGCAATGTCTATCTTTTCTGCATTCCAAGCGTGTCGCAGTTGCATGTATATATACCTTTGCCTATCGCCTAATTGGAATTCTTTCTGTAAGGCCTCAAAGGAGATCAGCGAGCCTTCTTTTATTATATCCCCCACAGTTGAAATGCCTATCTTATCCCAATCTTTGAAACCTTTCAATTTCCCTATTTCTGGGAGACGCATGCCTTACCACAGTGTGGTCTGCCTCGTTATTTTCTTGTCCCATCCCATTTGCCTCTCTGCCGCCTTCCACCCCTCCAATGCCCTCTGGGTGGCCGGTAACAGACTTCTAACTCCCCTCCCTCCATATATGTAGTGTAAATGGGAGCGTGTCTCAAATTGTCCCTGCTCCAATGCGTATGTCGGATGTGTTCTTGGTAGGTGTCCCCACTCATTGATTACTATAAGGTGCGCGGCATGATAGTACTCTCTAATGTCTGGAAGTGCTATGCCCCCGTTGTATTGATTGCGCTGCAAAGTACGAAGCACGATGCGTGGTTGTCCCCCATCCCACAGGAGTGTGCGAATCCCATTATCTATTGCTCCGAATACATCCTCCGGAATTTTGTAATGCGTGTTCTGTAAAATATATAAAAGCTTGGGGAGCATGACCATCTTGTACATTGCCCCTCCGCCCAACAATGTTAGGGGTAAATGTCTCCATCTTTCTACATCCGCACAGAAGTCTGCCACCACTCTACGAATATTGCGTGTGAGACATTGCGTGGTATCTGTGGATATATACATTCCTAAGTACTTAAAGCCTTCCGTAGATATTTGCAGTTCCCTGGGGAGGTCATACGTCTCATGGGGCCCACCCACCTGATATAGGACTGATTTATTCCAATTGGTCTTATAGCCCGCATGTTCTCCATATTTTTCTAGTGTCTGGAAAAGGGTTGCGATCGTAGATGAGGGGTCAGTGACGTATAGAAGAACATCATCTGCATATGGTGATATGCGTTCTTCGATCCCATGTGCTGTGAATCCCTGTACAGCTGGATGTGATCTTATTATGCACGCTAGGGGTTCCAAAGTCAATGCAAAAAGCATCGGTGATAGTGGGCACCCCTGTCTAGTTCCCCTTTCTATTTCAAACTTCGCAGACATCGTCCCATTAACCCGCACCCTTGCCCTCGGTGCCCTATAAACTAACTTGACCCATGAAATGAAGTTAGGACCAAACCCCAGCCTCTGTAATGTCTGCCACATGAAAGGCCAGTGGACCGCATCAAATGCTTTTTCTGCGTCCAATGACAGCAGCAAGTGTGTCTCCGGCCTGTCTTGGACCTCACTTATCCAATTTTCTAATCTACGTAAGTTAAACCTCGTCGCCCTACCTGGCATGAATCCTGATTGATCTTCATGTATAAGGGAGGTAGTCACTGCAGCCAACCTATTCGCTAGAATGGATGTAAAAATCTTCACCTCCACATTTAGGAGAGAGATTGGCCGGTAAGCACCACAGTCTGTAGCCGGTCTCCCAGGTTTATGAATTATGACTACCGTCGCCTTTCGCAAGTCAGGGGGCAAGGTACCCTCGTCTAGGGCCGCTAGGAACATTTCAAGAAGGTGCGGTCCCAAGAGTGCAGAATTGGCCTTAAAGAATTCTGCAGGCAGACCATTGGGTCCCGGGGTCTTTCCTGACCTTTGTTTATAAATGGCCCCTGTGAACTCTTCTAGCATTAGCTCCCCCTCTAGATCATCCCACTGCTCAGGGGACACGGCTGGTAGGACTACCCCATCAAGGTATTCTTGGATCTGAGCCTCTCCCACCTGCTGCTTGGCTTTGTAAAGGGTGGCGTAGTATCCCGCAAAGGCATTAGCTATGTCCCTTGCTGAGGTGAAGTTTTGTCCCTCCCACTGGATAGTGTGTATCCACCTGGCATCTGTCTCTTTTCTACCCAACCATGCTAACAGCCTTCCCCCCCTGTTTCATAAAGGCGATGTCTCGAAGCCAGATACATCAACTTCGCTTCCTGACGTGCCAGCGCTTGGTATTCTGTCCGCGTTACGCCTATCTGGTGAATAATGGATTGGGTGGGTTCCTCCCCCATCTCGCGTTCCAATTGCCGAAGTTTATTTTCCAGCTTCTCCATATCCTGCCTTTCTTCCTTGTTTTTATGTGCGATCGCATTTTGTGCTCTATCTCTAAGTACCGTCTTAAATACCTCCCATAGAACCCTGAGACCTCAGCCCACGACCCAAACGACGTTTGATCTTAGCTCTCATGATTTTGGGCCTCACAACTATCTCTGGGGTACGGCACTGTGAGCCTTGATGTTCCGTGTCTCGCCTTCTGGGAGGGCGCTCCTCGATCCACGACCAGGCTTCTTCAGGTGTTTGAAAAAAGAATGTTTTGTATTGAAACATGACTTTGAGCTTGGCCGGAAAAAGTAACATGTATTGTATTTGTAGGCCTCTCAATCTTTCCTTGACCGAGTCAAAGGTTCTTCTCAACTTCTGTACTTCTCTTGAATAGTCCGGGAACACCATGATTTTCACGTTTTCCAGCCGGACCTCGCCCAGGCGTCTCATTTCGTGCAATATGAGATCTCTATCTTGATAATTTAAGAAGCGAGCTATGACTGGACTGGGGGGCGACCCCGCCGGGGGCCGGGCGGCCAGCATTCTCTGTGCCTGTTCAATCACGAAGCAGGTGGAAAATTGGACATTTGTGAGGGTATCCTTTAGCCATTTGAGAAGAAATGACCCTGTATCTACCCCTTCAATACCTACCGGAAAGCCTATAAAGTGCAGGTTGTTCCTCCTCGCTCGATTTTCGGCATCATACACTTTCCTCAAGGTTTCCTTCAAGGCGCTTTTTAGCTTGGTAACATCACCCTGAAGGTCGTGCACAGTGTCTTCCGTTTCTGAGATGCGTTGCTCCGCTTGCGTCACCCTCTCTGCTACGTTTCTTAAATCCTGTCTCAACAGTGACACATCGGTACGGACTTCAGCTATTTTCTCCTCCAAAGCCTCACAAGATGCCTGTATTGCCTGTAGGAGGGCAGCATTATCTGGCATGGAAGAGGACCTTCCAGCCGCCTCAGTTAGCGGTGCAGCCACTTTGGTATAACGGTCCATTTTCCCTTGTTTTTGGGGCTTACGTTCTTTATCCTTGGCCATCTTAAAGCTGCGTCCCGTACCGCTGTGCCACCGCCCGAGCACCTCTGGGGTGTCCACCCGACCAACAAGCTTTGGGACCTGACTCACGCCGGTGGGCCTCTCATGTTAGCACTCTTTATGACTCCACGTGTCTCCAGTACTTCAGTGTCTATGTGTGGCGTAAGTAGATCCACTGCTACTCTTCATCTACTGGAGTTTAGGTGTTGCGATCTTGGGATATATGGGCTCCCAAAGTAAGCGCTTGCCTGCCTGGCTCTGCGTGCCTGTTCCAGGATCTCCGGGTTAGTCTATGGTCACACTCTGGGGGGGGGGAGCTGTGGTCTTCCTCCACTGTATATTAGGGTCCCTTTCCTCTCTTCTAGCCTTTGTTCCACTGTAGTCGTCGGGCCCTCTTCACGCACCTTGTTGCCTGCTGGTGCGTCTCCCCCTCCATGTCTAATTGCTTCCAGCCAACCAGTTATGGGCCCCTCAAGGAGAGATCCACTCAGCCGCTGGTGTGCCCCGAAATCACCCTGACCTCTGGCAGCTTGTGTCCAGCTCGCAATCTCCAGCCTGAGTCTCGGGTTCCCCTTTAGGTGCTTCCCAGGGTGGATTCAACTACTGGTGATCTCTCTCCCTAACCTCCGATGGGCCTTTTGGTTGTGTCTCGGGGTCGGGCTCTTTTCACAGCCTCCCTTCCCTCTTGGCGTCCCGGATCAAAGCCTCCTCACCTTCCCGGCTTCTGGCACCTCGATTGCAGGCCTCGCCTCCTGTCACTCCCCAGGCCTCGATCAGGGAGCTCCCCTGCAAATTACCCTCGTTAGGGTTCAAAAGCGATGCACGGCCAGCCACATTCTGGCCCATCCCACAGGAGTGTGCGAATCCCATTATGTATTGCTCCGAATATATCCTTCGGAATTTTGAAATGCGTGTTCTGTAAAATATATAAAAGCTTGGGGAGCGTGACCATCTTGTACATTGCCCCTCTGCCCAACAATGTTAGGGGTAAATGTCTCCATCTTTCTACATCTGCACAGAAGTCTGCCACCACTCTACGAATATTGCGCGTGAGACATTGCGTGGTATCTGTGGATATATACATTCCTAAGTACTTAAAGCCTTCCGTAGATATTTGCAGTTCCCTAGGGAGGTCATATGTCTCATGGGGCCCACCCACCTGATATACGACTGATTTATTCCAATTGGTCTTATAGCTCGCATGTTCTCCATATTTTTCTAGTGTCTGGAAAAGGGTTGCGATCGTAGATGAGGGGTCAGTGACGTATAGAAGAACATCATCTGCATATAGTGATATGCATTCTTCGATCCCATGTGCTGTGAATCCCTGTACAGCTGGATGTGATCTTATTATGCACGCTAGGGGTTCCAAAGTCAATGCAAAAAGCATCGGTGATAGTGGGCACCCCTGTCTAGTTCCCCTTTCTATTTCAAACTTCGCAGACATCATCCCATTAACCTGCACCCTTGCCCTCGGTGCCCCATAAACTAACTTGACCCATGAAATGAAGTTAGGACCGAACTCCAGCCTCTGTAATGTCTGCCACATGAAAGGCCAGTGGACCGCATCAAATGCTTTTTCTGCGTCCAATGACAGCAGCAAGTGTGTCTCCGGCCTGTCTTGGACCTCACTTATCCAATTTTCTAATCTGCGTAAGTTAAACCTCATCGCCCTACCTGGCATGAATCCTGATTGATCTTCGTGTATAAGGGAGGTAATCACTGCAGCCAACCTATTCGCTAGAATGGATGTCAAAATCTTCACCTCCACATTTAGGAGAGAGATTGGCCAGTAAGCACCACAGTCTGTAGCCGGTCTCCCAGGTTTATGAATTACGACTACCGTCGCCTTTCGCAAGTCAGGGGGCAAGGTACCCTCGTCTAGGGCCGCTAGGAACATTTCAAGAAGGTGCGGTCCCAAGAGTGCAGAATTGGCCTTAAAGAATTCTGCAGGCAGACCATTGGGTCCCGGGGTCTTTCCTGACCTTTGTTTATAAATGGCCCCTGTGACCTCTTCTAGCGTTAGCTCCCCTCTAGATCATCCCACTGCTCAGGGGACATGGCTGGTAGGACTACCCCATCAAGGTATTCTTGGATCTGAGCCTCTCCCACCTGCTGCTTGGCTTTGTAAAGGGTGGCATAGTATCCCACAAAGGCATTAGCTATGTCCCTTGCTGAGGTGAAGTTTTGTCCCTCCCACTGGATAGTGTGTATCCACCTGGCATCTGTCTCTTTTCTACCCAACCATGCTAACAGCCTTCCCCCCCTGTTTCATAAAGGCGATGTCTCGAAGCCAGATACATCAACTTCGCTTCCTGACGTGCCAGCGCTTGGTATTCTGTCCGCGTTACGCCTATATGGCGAATAATGGATTGGGTGGGTTCCTCCCCCATCTCGCGTTCCAATTGCCGAAGTTTATTTTCCAGCTTCTCCATATCCTGCCTTTCTTCCTTGTTTTTATGTGCGAGCGCATTTTGTGCTCTATCTCTAAGTACCGTCTTAAATACCTCCCATAGAACCGCTGCTGAAGATACCGATCCTTTATTCTCTAAAAAATACAGCTCCTTTGCTATTTGCGGGTCTCTGAGTTCCCAGGCATTCAATCTCCACCCACCGTGTTCACTGCGGGCTCCTCGGCCCACCGTTAACCACAAGGGTGAATGATCCAAGAGTCCTCTCGCTAAATAATCTATTTCCATCACCGTAGCTAGTTCACCCGCCGGGGCAAAAAAATAATCCAGTCTAGAGAACACCCGGTGGGCGCCCGAAAAGTAGTAATATGCCCGGTCCATTGGGTTGTGTCTACGCCAAATATCTAGCAAGCCCAGGGTATGAGCAAATACGGCCAACATTATGGCCCCCATCCCCCCGGTGGACCCCCCGATCTGTCCAAGCCAGGGTCTAGCACATCATTAAAGTCTCCTCCCACTATATGCAAGGTAGAGTCCATTGACAACAGGATTTCCGTCACCTTCTCCAGTGTCTGCCGTTGCAACCACGAGGGGCATAGACACTAACTAATGTAATGTCACTGTGACCCCCAAAGTCCCCGCACCACTGCATATGAGCCATTAGAGTCAGTCCATATGTTAGAGATGTGGAATGACACAGTTTTCCTTATGAGGATTGCCACTCCCCTGAACCCTGAAGTAAACCCCGCATGGGCCAGTTAGTGTACATGCCCCTCCCCAAGAATGCACACCGTGTCCCTCTCAAGTGCGTCTCCTGGAGGAATACTATATCTGGCTTCAGTCTCTTTAAATATCTCGCTTCCAGGCCTCTTTTAATTTGGCTTCCTAGCCCATTGACATTCCATGTCAGCACTAAATATTCTTTTTCAGCCATTGTCCCTGAGGTTGTTCCCATCAAACCCGTCCTGACTGACATGCCCCGGCGCGTAGTAAGTGTCTAGATGTGCACTAGTGTACCCGGCTGCATTATTGCTTGCGCAAGAATTCCCTCCATATGTGCCCTTCCGTGAAAACTTACCCCCCAACTCCCCCCTCCCCACTCTCTCCCGCTTCCCACGCACTGTCCCCCAAATGTCAACATGACAATTTTGCCGTAGGATCAGCCTGAGAGG
Organism: Calotriton arnoldi; assembly: GCA_963921515.1. Lineage (NCBI taxonomy): Eukaryota > Metazoa > Chordata > Amphibia > Caudata > Salamandridae > Calotriton > Calotriton arnoldi. Next base: position 899,174 of record CAWUFW010007520.1, on the reverse strand, counting down.
TCTGTGTCCCCTGCCCCCTTCCCCTCCCTCCCCAACAATAAGTCAATTAACAATCGAAATAGAAAATTTTCAGAGCGTCTAGCCCTGACCCAAGACTACCCAGTCAAGGCCGTGACAGACTCAACTGGCACCTAATGCGTTCTTACTGTCCCTTGGCACCCGGCATGCCCTGGATCTTCAGCCTACTTCACTCTCAACTGGCGACGCAGGACGCAGAGCCTCCTTGACATCGTCTGCGACTTCTAGCTCCTCTTGCCGAGTTATTTCTTGTATTAGTGGATGTACACTGTCCGATTCCCCCGATCGATCAGGATCTGGCAGATGTGGTGAGATTGGTCTCCGTGGTTGACCACCTGTCCGCAGGATTTTCCTAGGTTCCCCCGTCGAGTCCTCCCCGAGTTCGAATACTCTGTTTGATCGTTCCTTCAGTTCTCTAGATCCCCTAGGGGTGGTACCCTGAGACCTGAGCCCACGACCCAAACGACGTTTGATCTTAGCTCTCATGATTTTGGGCCTCACAACTATCTCTGGGGTACGGCACTGTGAGCCTTGATGATCCGTGTCTCGCCTTCTGGGAGGGCGCTCCTCGATCCACGACCAGGCTTCTTCAGGTATTTGAAAAAAGAATGTTTTGGATTGAAACATGACTTTGAGCTTGGCCGGAAAAAGTAACATGTATTGTATTTGTAGGCTTCTCAATTTTTCCTTGACCGAGTCAAAGGTTCTTCTCAACTTCTGTACTTCTCTTGAATAGTCCGGGAACACCATGATTTTCACGTTTTCCAGCCGGACCTCGCCCAGGTGTCTCATTTCGTGCAATATGAGATCTCTATCTTGATAATTTAAGAAGCGAGCTATGACTGGTCTGGGGGGCGACCCCGCCGGGGGCCGAGCGGCCAGCATTCTCTGTGCCTGTTCAATCACGAAGCAGGTGGAAAATTGGACATTTGTGAGGGTATCCGTTAGCCATTTGAGAAGAAATGACCCTGTATCTACCCCTTCAATACCTTCCGGAAAGCCTATAAAGTGCAGGTTGTTCCTCCTCGCTCGATTTTCGGCATCATACACTTTCCTCAAGGTTTCCTTCAAGGCGCTTTTTAGCTTGGTAACATCACCCTGAAGGTCGTGCACAGTGTCTTCCGTTTCTGAGATGCGTTGCTCCGCTTGCGTCACCCTCTCTGCTACGTTTCGTAAATCCTGTCTCAACAGTGTCACATCGGTACGGACTTCAGCTATTTTCTCCTCCAAAGCCTCACGAGATGCCTGTATTGCCTGTAGGAGGGCAGCATTATCTGGCATGGAAGAGGACCTTCCGGCCGCCTCAGTTAGCGGTGCAGCCACTTTGGTATAACGGTCCATTTTCCCTTGTTTTTGGGGCTTACGTTCTTTATCCTTGGCCATCTTAAAGCTGCGTCCCGTACCGCTGTGCCACCGCCCGAGCACCTCTGGGGTGTCCACCCGACCAACAAGCTTTGGGACCTGACTCACGCCGGTGGGCCTCTCACGTTAGCACTCTTTATGACTCCACGTGTCTCCAGTACTTCAGTGTCTATGTGTGGCGTAAGTAGATCCACTGCTACTCTTCATCTACTGGAGTTTAGGTGTTGCGAACTTGGGATATATGGGCTCCCAAAGTAAGCGCTTGCCTGCCTGGCTCTGCTTGCCTGTTCCAGGATCTCCGGGTTAGTCTATGGTCACACTCTGGGGGGGGGGGGAGCTGTGGTCTTCCTCCACTGTATATTAGGGTCCCTTTCCTCTCTTCTAGCCTTTGTTCCACTGTAGTCGTCGGGCCCTCTTCACGCACCTTGTTGCCTGCTGGTGCGTCTCCCCCTCCATGTCTAATTGCTTCCAGCCAACCAGTTATGGGCCCCTCAAGGAGAGATCCACTCAGCCGCTGGTGTGCCCCGAAATCACCCTGACCTCTGGCAGCTTGTGTCCAGCTCGCAATCTCCAGCCTGAGTCTCGGGTTCCCCTTTAGGTGCTTCCCAGGGTGGATTCAACTACTGGTGCTCTCTCTCCCTAACCTCCGATGGGCCTTTTGGTTGTGTCTCGGGGTCGGGCTCTTTTCACAGCCTCCCGCCCCTCTTGGCGTCCCGGATCAAAGCCTCCTCACCTTCCCGGTTCCTGGCACCTCGATTGCAGGCCTCGCCTCCTGTCACTCCCCAGGCCTCGATCAGGGAGCTCCCATGCAAATTACCCTCGTTAGGGTTCAAAAGCGATGCACGGCCAGCCGCATTCTGGCCCATCCCACAGGAGTGTGCGAATCCCATTATGTATTGCTCCAAATACATCCTCCGGAATTTTGTAATGCGTGTTCTGTAAAATATATAAAAGCTTGGGGAGCGTGACCATCTTGTACATTGCCCCTCTGCCCAACAATGTTAGGGGTAAATGTCTCCATCTTTCTACATCTGCACAGAAGTCTGCCACCACTCTACGAATATTGCGCGTGAGACATTGCGTGGTATCTGTGGATATATACATTCCTAAGTACTTAAAGCCTTCCGTAGATATTTGCAGTTCCCTGGGGAGGTCATACGTCTCATGGGGCCCACCCACCTGATATAGGACTGATTTATTCCAATTGGTCTTATAGCCTGCATGTTCTCCATATTTTTCTAGTGTCTGGAAAAGGGTTGCGATCGTAGATGAGGAGTCAGTGACGTATAGAAGAACATCATCTGCATATAGTGATATGCGTTCTTCGATCCCATGTGCTGTGAAGCCCTGTACAGCTGGATGTGATCTTATTATGCACACTAGGGGTTCCAAAGTCAATGCAAAAAGCATCGGTGATAGTGGGCACCCCTGTCTAGTTCCCCTTTCTATTCCAAACTTCGCAGACATCGTCCCATTAACCCGCACCCTTGCCTTCGGTGCCCTATAAACTAACTTGACCCATGAAATTAAGTTAGGGCCGAACCCCAGCCTCTGTAATGTCTGCCACATGAAAGGCCAGTGGACCGCATCAAATGCTTTTTCTGCGTCCAATGACAGCAGCAAGTGTGTCTCCGGCCTGTCTTGGACCTCACTTATCCAATTTTCTAATCTGCGTAAGTTAAACCTCGTTGCCCTACCTGGCATGAATCCTGATTGATCTTCGTGTATAAGGGAGGTAATCACTGCAGCCAACCTATTCGCTAGAATGGATATCAAAATCTTCACCTCCACATTTAGGAGAGAGATTGTCCGGTAAGCACCACAGTCTGTAGCCGGTCTCCCAGGTTTATGAATTACGACTACCGTCGCCTTTCGCAAGTCAGGGGGCAAGGTACCCTCGTCTAGGGCCGCTAGGAACATTTCAAGAAGGTGCGGTCCCAGGAGTGCAGAATTGGCCTTAAAGAATTCCGCAGGCAGACCATTGGGTCCCGGGGTCTTTCCTGACCTTTGTTTATAAATGGCCCCTGTGACCTCTTCTAGCATTAGCTCCCCCTCTAGATCATCCCACTGCTCAGGGGACACGGCTGGTAGGACTACCCCATCAAGGTATTCTTGGATCTGAGCCTCTCCCACCTGCTGCTTGGCTTTGTAAAGGGTGGCGTAGTATCCCGCAAAGGCATTAGCTATGTCCCTTGCTGAGGTGAAGTTTTGTCCCTCCACTGGATAGTGTGTATCCACCTGGCATCTGTCTCTTTTCTACCCAACCATGCTAACAGCCTTCCCCCCTGTTTCGTAAAGGTGATGTCTCGAAGCCAGATACATCAACTTTACTTACTGACGTGCCAGCGCTTGGTATTCTGTCCGCGTTACGCCTATCTGGCGAAAAATGGATTGGATGGGTTTTTCCCCCATCTCGCGTTCCAATTGCCGAAGTTTATTTTCCAGCTTCTCCATATCCTGCCTTTCTTCCTTGTTTTTATGTGCGATCGCATTTTGTGCTCTATCTGTAAGTACCATCTTAAATACCTCCCATAGAACCGCTGCTGAAGATACAGATCCTTTATTCTCTAAAAAATACAGCTCCGATTCTACCCTCAGCTCCTTTGCTATTTGCGGGTCTCTGAGTTTCCAGGCGTTCAATCTCCACCCACCGTGTTCACTGCGGGCTCCTCGGCCCACCGTTAACCACAAGGTTGAATGATCCAAGAGTCCTCTCACTAAATAATCTATTTCCATCACCGTAGCTAGTTCACCCGCCGGGGCAAAAAAATAATCCAGTCATGAGAACACCCGGTGGGCAACAGAAAAGTAGGAATATGCCCGGTCCATTGGGTGGTGTCTACGCCAAATATCTAGCAAGCCCAGGGTATGAGCAAATACGGCCAACATTATGGTCCCCATCCCCCCGGCGGACCCCCCGATCTGTCCAAGCCAGGGTCTAGCACATCATTAAAGTCTCCTCCCACTATATGCAAGGTAGAGTCCGTTGACAACCGGATTTCCGTCACCTTCTCCAGTGTCTGCCGTTGCAACCACGGGGGGCATAGACACTAACTAATGTAATGTCCCTGTGACCCCCAAAGTCCCTGCACCGCTGCATATGAGCCATTAGAGTCAGTCCATATGTTAGAGATGTGGAATGACACAGTTTTCCTTATGAGGATTGCCACTCCCCTGAACCCTGAAGTAAACCCCGCATGGGCCAGTGTAGTGTACATGCCCCTCCCCAAGAATGCACACCGTGTCCCTCTCAAGTGCGTCTCCTGGAGGAATACTATATCAGGCTTCAGTCTCTTTAAATATCTCGCTACCAGGCCTCTTTTAATTTGGCTCCCTAGCCCATTGACATTCCATGTCAGGACTGTATATTCTTTTTCAGCCATTGCCCCTGAGGTTGTTCCCATCAAACCCGTCCTGACTGACATGCCCCGGCACGTAGTAAGTGTCCAGATGTGCACTAGTGTACCTGGCTGCATCATTGCTAGCGCAAGAATTCCCTCCATATGTGCCCTCCCGTGAAAACTTACCCCCCAACTCCCCCCTCCCCACTTTCTCCCGCTTCCCACGCAGTGTCCCCCAAATGTCAACATGACAATTTTGCTGTAGGATCAGCCTGAGAGGTCTGTGTCCCCTGCCCCCTTCCCCTCCCCCCAACAATAAGTCAATTAACAATCGAAATAGAAAATTTTCAGAGCGTCTAGCCCTGACCCAAGACTACCCAGTCAAGGCCGTGACAGACTCAACTGGCACCTAGTCCGTTCTTACTGTCCCTTGGCATCCGGCATGCCCTGCATCTTCAGCCTACCTCACTCTCAACTGGCGACGCAGGACGCAGAGCCTCCTTGACATCGTCTGCGACTTCTAGCTCCTCTTGCCGAGTGATTTCTTGTAGTAGTGGATGTACACTGTCCGATTCCCCCGATCGATCAGGATCTGGCAGAAGTTGTGAGATTGGTCTCCGTGGTCGACCACCTGTCTGCAGGATTTTCCTAGGTTCCCCCGTCGAGTCCTCCCTGAGTTCGAATCTCTGTTTGATCATTCCTTCAGTTCTCTAGATCCCCTAGGGGTGGTACCCTGAGACCTCCGCCCACGAACCAAACGACGTTTGATCTTAGCTCTCTTGATTTTGGGCCTCACAACTGTCTCTGGGGTACGGCACTGTGAGCCTCGATGTTCCGTGTCTCGCCTTCTGGGAGGGCGCTCCTCGTCCACAACCAGGCTTCTTCAGGTGTTTGAAAAAAAAATGTTTTGGATTGAAACATGACTTTGAGCTTGGCCGGAAAAAGTAACATGTATTGTATTTGTAGGCTTCTCAATTTTTCCTTAACCGAGTCAAAGGTTCTTCTCAACTTCTGTATTTCTCTTGAATAGTGCGGGAACACCATGATTTTCACGTTTTCCAGCCGGACCTCGCCCAGGCGTCTCATTTCGTGCAATATGAGATCTCTATCTTGATAATTTAAGAAGCGAGCTATGACTGGTCTGGGGGGCGACCCCGCCGGGGGCCGGGCGGCCAGCATTCTGTGTGCCCGTTCAATCACGAAGCAGGTGGAAAATTGGACATTTGTGAGGGTATCCGTTAGCCATTTGAGAAGAAATGACCCTGTATCTGCCCCTTCAATACCTTCCGGAAGCCTATAAAGTGCAGGTTGTTCCTCCTCGCTCCATTTTCGGCATCATACACTTTCCTCAATGTTTCCTTCAAGGTGCTTTTTAGCTTGGTAACATCACCCTGAAGGTCGTGCACAGTGTCTTCCGTTTCTGAGATGCGTTGCTCCGCTTGCGTCACCCTCTCTGCTACGTTTCGTAAATCCTGTCTCAACAGTGTCACATCGGTACGGACTTCAGCTATTTTCCCCTCCAAAGCCTCACGAGATGCCTGTATTGCCTGTAGGAGGGCAGCATTATCTGGCATGGAAGAGGACCTTCCGGCCGCCTTAGTTAGCGGTGCAGCCACTTTGGTATAACGGTCCATTTTCCCTTGTTTTTGGGGCTTACGTTCTTTATCCTTGGCCATCTTAAAGCTGCGTCCCATGCCGCTGTGCCACCGCCCGAGCACCTCTGGGGTGTCCACCCGACCAACAAGCTTTGGGACCTGACTCACGCCGGTGGGCCTCTCACGTTAGCACTCTTTATGACGCCACGTGTCTCCAGTACTTCAATGTCTATGTGTGGCGTAAGTAGATCCACTGCTACTCTTCATCTACTGGAGTTTAGGTGTTGCGATCTTGGGATATATGGGCTCCCAAAGTAAGTGCTTGCCTGCCTGGCTCTGCGCGCCTGTTCCAGGATCTCCGGGTTAGTCTATGGTCACACTCTGGGGGGGGGAGCTGTGGTCTTCCTCCACTGTATATTAGGGTCCCTTTCCTCTCTTCTAGCCTTTGTTCCACTGTAGTCGTCGGGCCCTCTTCACGCACCTTGTTGCCTGCTGGTGCGTCTCCCCCTCCATGTCTAATTGCTTCCAGCCAACCAGTTATGGGCCCCTCGAGGAGAGATCCACTCAGCCGTTGGTGTGCCCTGAAATCACCCTAACCTCTGGCAGATCGTGTCCAGCTCGCAATCTCCAGCCTGAGTCTCGGGTTCCCCTTTAGGTGCTTCCCAGGGTGGATTCAACTACTGGTGCTCTCTCTCCCTAACCTCCGATGGGCCTTTTGGTTGTGTCTCGGGGTCGGGCTCTTTTCACAGCTTCCCGCCCCTCTTGGCATCCCGGATCAAAGCCTCCTCACCTTCCCGGCTTCTGGCACCTCGATTGCAGGCCCCGCCTTCTGTCACTCTCCAGGCCTCGATCAGGGAGCCCCCCTGCAAATTAACCTCGTTAGGGCTCAAAAGCGATGCACAGCCAGCCGCATTCTGGGGTCTCCACTGCTTCCCTTCCGCCGCATTCAAGAGCCGCCGTCAGGAACAGATGTGCCGGGCAGACTTCTTGTATCCCGGCTCGCCGCCTCAGATCTCCGGGCACCCAGCCTACCTGATATCAGTCTTCGTCACTCGTGGTAGGCCGCGACCGGGGCCCTCTGCTGATGCCTCTCCCCCAATGGGCTCGAGGGAGGGGCTCTTCTGGTCGTGTCCAAAGGCGTCCGCCAACCGACAGTCACAGTCGCTCTCATCGGGGGCACCACCAGTCAGCGCGATCTCATCCCACAGCCTCTGCCGCCACTTCTTCCGGGCTCCGGCGTGTAGGGCAGCCCGACCTCCTCAGGCTCACTGCGTAGCTTCAACTTATTGTATGGAGCCCGCCGCCATCTTGCCCTGTCTGTGTCTTCCCAGCACAGAGCAGTCCAACCTTCTTCTGCGGCTTCTCTCACGCAGGACCCATTCCGCCGCCGTGGTCTCAGGCAGTACAAGCCCCAGGTGTAATGTAAATTATCTTCACGAGTGATTTAAGGCAGGATTACAGTGCGGATTACCGTGGGGCAGCCGGAGCTCCGGTGGACACGTCTAGTCAGCCATGTTGCTGGCCTCGCCCCTCGGAGATTCACTTTTAAGGTTGAATAGATGCTGTTTCAAGGGTCATATAGGAAAGTTTTATTTGTTAACTTAAAAAGACTATTAAGGGTACATTCAAAGTAGAGTTCACTATAAGGGAGATTAGTTAATTTAAATAATGTATGTTTTTGTTTGTTTTATAAGTATTATGAAAACTTTTTTCCTATTCAGGTTTCTGAAAATTGTGCTTACCATACTCCCTTTTTCCAGTTGGAGAGTTGTTTTAAAGCAAAAAGTAGTATATAGATTTTTTACTTTTCTACTACTACATTTTTTATTTGATATATTTTTTTAATAGAGCTTTGTTTTTAGGTTGGGTATTGATGGAGTATGTCTTAGAGGCAGGGAGTTGTTGGGTGCCATATTTAACTTAAAAACCCTTGCCATCTGAATATTTTACACTTTTCCACTGTTTCAGGATCTACCTCTGGAGTGTGCATTGCGGTTTACCTGGAGTGTTTTTCTTTATGCTTTAAACATTTTTTTAAGGTTTCTGGTAGGGATTGTTGTTTCTTATTTAGACGGCTTAAAAACAGTAGACCACTCTAGGTATGAAAAATTTACAAAAATTAAAAAGTATCCAACTGTAATTATTTGCATTTAAGACAGGAAAGTAAAGATTTGTTTTTTATTTCAGTTATACCATGTTAGCTTGTTGGGGTTTTGTTAGAAGTGTAGTTTATAAATTATGTTTTCCAAGTAGTCTGTATCACTAAATATGCCAAATTCTTGAACATTTGAAATGGGCCGCTCATTCATTTTCTTTGTGTTTTGGTGACTTCGGGTTGAAGGCTAGTTACAAAAGCTTGTCCCTTTCACATTTCATGGAAACTGTGCTCCTTCTTATGAATGTCCAGGAAATTTGAAGAAATTTGGGTGTGCTTTTTCCAGTAGAACTAGAAAACGAGTTATGCCAACTGTCAACAGCATTGTTAGTTTTTCCACCTCCTTCTAAACAAGTCAGGTAGCAGTCCCACCTCTCAGTTCAAGATTTTCAAACTCTTCTTTGACTTGGCCTCTTTAAATGGCTGATCCACATTCCTTCAAGTAATATACCAAAGGTCTGAATTGTTCTTCATCTTGTGAAAAATAATCTGATTGACTAATATCTGTGAAGAAACCATTGACGTTTACAGGATGAACAAAAGCTAATTCATTTAGTTTTTTTTATTTCAAACTGTAGCTAACTGTCAGACAAATGGTTGCCTGCTAAGGACATTTCTTGAATATTTTGCCAAATTGCCTGAGAACAGTGAAAAAAAATACAGAATTTTTGTTTCAAGGTAAATTTATATATGATAACTGATATCATTGCTATTTGAAATCAATCACTATTTTCTCAGGGATTTAGGGGCATATTAGCAAGAACCTCATTAAAATTATCGCCGTTTTAGCGGCAGGAAACTGCCGCTAAAACGGCGATAATGGGCTTGCTAATATGCGTTATAGAATTCCAATAGAAGCCCAGGTTAGATGTGCAGGACATCTTAGTTTAGTTCTCGGCATAGTCAAGGTTTCTTATCGGCCCAGATAAACCACTCTACCTCCTGTTGAAGGGAGTGTATAGTACCTGGAGGGTGTTCCAGTGGTAATGTCTGGAAGAGGAACAGGACTTTAGGTAATATTGTTATTTTTATTGCCGCTATTTGGCCTAACCAGGACAGTTTGTATAATTTCCATCGGCTGAGGTGTGCCCATGTTTGACGTAGGAGGGCGGCATAGTTCAGTGTTACAGTATGCTGTAGAGAGGCGGCAAGTTGTATTCCCAGGTACGGGATCTCAACCGGTGCCCATTAGATGGGGTATGCCTCGCGCAAGTCCGCAAGTGTGGAGGCTTTAAGTGAGAGGTTCAGAGCCTGAGATTTCAGGATGTTTATTTTGAAGCCAACGGCTAGGGAGAACCTCTCCAACTCAGTCAGGAAAGCTGGGAGAGAGACCTGGGGGGCCTCCAGTGAGGCAATCACATCGTCTGCGTACAAACTTAGGGTATGTTTGTCCCCTCTGAAGCTCACCCCTGCGATTTGTGGATTGTCGCACATTCTTTGAGCCATAGGTTCCATGTACAGAGCAAACAGGGGGGAGAGAGGACACCCCTGTCTTGTCCCTCTTTGTATCGGAAAGGGAGAGGACGTATAGCCATTCGCTCTAACAGAAGCTATCAGTTTGGTGTAGCCGCTAAAAACCCATTTTATAAATCTGTCAGGGAGCCCGAAGTGAACCAAGGTTTCTTTTAAATAGGGACAGTGCACCCTGTCGAACGCTTTCTCTGCGTCGACAGATAGCAGCATACGTTCGGTTTCGAACCTCTGTGCTTTGTCTACAATGTGGAGTAGCCTCTTCGTGTTATCTGCACATTGGCGGCCTGGGATGAATCCTGCCTGATCGGGATCTATTAGGCCCTGGAGAAGGGGGGACATCAGGGTTGCCAGGATTCCGGTGAAGAATTTAAGGTCCGTATTGAGTAGAGAGATTGGTCTATAGGAGGCGCAGAGTCTCTTGCCCTTACCGGGCTTGGGAGTCACAACCACTGAGGCCACTGGCATAGATTGGGGGATCTGTGAGGAGGTCCCAATAGCATTATAATCTCTAGTGAGAACTGGCGACAGGACCTGACAGAGAGTTCTGTAGAAAAGGGCTGTGAACCCATCCGGCCCTGGGGATTTTAATAGTTTCTGTTTAGAAACGGCTGTGATGACTTCTGCTATCTGAATGGGAGATTCAAGGGTCTCCGCCTAGTCGGGCGTCAATCTGGCCGTGGCCACCCCTTGTAGGTACCTGGATGGTGCCTCGACTGGAAGTTCCTGCTCCTCATAAAGCCCTGCATAATATTGGCAGAATGTCTCTGTAATCTGGTGGTCCGACTCGCAAAGCTCCCCCGTCAGTGAGTACACTGACGCGATTCCGCCTGCCTGTCTCTGCATTCTCAATCTATTGGCTAGCAACCTCCCGCTCCTATCGCCTCCCGCATATAAAGTATGGCGCAGCCTAAGTGCAGCGTACTCCGCTCTATCTATGTCTAGCGCTGCTAATTGGGTGCTTGCCACCTCCAACTGCCTCCAGACCCTCGGGCCCCGTTCACTGGTGAATGTGCTCAAATTCTTGCACTTGCGCTGTCAAAAGGTGTCTTTTCTCCCTCCACATTTTGTTGTCAAGAGCTGCGATTGCTATACATTCCCCCCTGACTACCGCCTTCAGGGCGTCCCGGAGGGTTGCTATTGGAGTCTCAGGAGTAACATTGATCTTCAGATAATCCTGTATGGTTTTAGAGATTCTTTCTACCACCTCCAGATGATACAACATCATATCCCGCAGGCACCAGGTGCGAGGCGGGAGGCTGGTGGCCGGAAAAGAAAAGTCAACTGTCACTGCCGAATGGTCGGGCAGGGTGCGGGGTGTATGTCCACTTGTGTGACGTGTGATCTGAATGTATGGGTGCCCAGCAGGTAATCTATTCTGGCGTCAGTTTTATGAGGGTCGGAGTAGAATGTACAGTCCCGGGCAGTGGGATGTATGTCTCTCCAGATATCAATTAGACCTGCATTTTGTAGTCTCTGTTGCCCTTCCCTGGAGAGCGCTCCGGATTGCCCATGTCTTAGAGCCAACCTGTCTAGGGCGTTATCGAACGTCAGGTTCAAATCCCCCCCTATCACTAACAGTTTGTCGGGGATGAGCTAATTTCTGCTACTGCTGTTTGGATAAATGTCTCCTGTTTGTCATTTGGGACTTAACTGGACCCAATTGTGAGTAAATGTGAACCCACCTGAAAGGAGTGTGCTAATAATCTACCTTTTATTTCAGCCTGCTTAGGGCCCAGTTTGCTAGGAAATGAGGCTGAGATGAGAATAGCTACTCCCGCTGATTTGGTGGAAATAGAGGAGAAGAGCTGCTGGGGAAAGGCTTTAGAACGAAGCCGGTGTGTGTCTCCTGGGAGGAGACGAGTCTCCTGGAGTAGGCAGATGTGCGCACCTGAGTTCTCTAGATAAGAAAGTATGTCTCAGCGTTTCACACAGTTATTAAGCCCTTTAACGTTCAGGGTGAGAAACCTAAGTGTCTGAGACATTGATACCCGTAAAATTTATGGCTGTGTGAGTGCCTTGTGAGGAGAGGGGTAAAGGCGCTATGCTGGCAGAGTAGGAGGGTCTGTGTCGCGGCGGGGTGGCCGCACGATGATGCTGGTGGACGGGTCCAGGGAGCACAGAAGAGGGGAGCACCCAACAAAACAAAACATAAACAACAAACAAACAACATTTTAAATGAGGTCGTAAATGTCCTGGGTGGTCAAACCCACGGGAGGAGGGTGGAAGCGGCTCGGAACATACCGCCTCTCCGTCCCACCCGGGCCTACGCTCTATGCAGGTCTGACAGCGTTGAGTCACGAAGCCCCTGTCTACTCTGGGGTCAGCCATTTAATCAGGGTGCAGATATATTCAGGCCGGGCCAGCCGAGACCTCCCCAAGACCTCCTGTCTCTCCTTTGCCATGGTCTCTGGATCTGGGCGAAGCAGAGTTCGGCTGGGGCCCGCCGTTCTCCATCTATTTCGGTCGTGGCCCTCTTGTGCTCTGTTAGGATGCGTTGGACTTGCTGCAAGGTCCTCATCGATGTTCAGTAGTTGGCATGCCTCTCTGAGCGATCGGATTTGATTAACTTTCCCATCATGGCGGAAAATGAGGCGGAAGGGATGACTCCAGGAATACGGGATCTTATTGGCTCGGAGGTGCGACATGACTGGCCGAAATGATCTCTGTTTTTGCAGCGTGGAGGCTGCCAGGTCTTGGAAGAGGGTGAGTTGAAGCCCTTGGTAATGGACTGGGTGGGAGTCTCTGACTTTTTACAATATGCGCTCCTTCAGTGAGAAATCATGGACACAGGCTAGGATATCTGCAGGAGGAGCAGGCGTGGGGCCTCTTCGGGCCAACTCGGTGTACCCGATCCAGTTTGATCACCATGTCCTCAGGGGCCTCCAGTACTGATCTGAAAAGTCCCTCAATGAAAGAAGTGATGTTCTGGCCTTCTGATCCATGCGAGGCTCCCCGGACGTGAATATTATTGCGGCGAGAACGGTTCTCCATGTCCTCGGCGTGTGCCTGGAGATAGAGATGCTGATGCCGGAGGCGTATGACTTCCTGCTGGAGCAATGTGAGCTCTTCGTCCCTGCTTGTGCCTTGTGTCTCAAGCGTGTCAACTCTATCACCCAGTGCGTCCACGTCTTTTCTCACTTCTACAAGTTCTTGGAATAACTCTGTTTTCATTGATTTAAAGTCCTCTCGTAGTGTGGCGAAGAGGGTTTCTATGAAAGAACGTGTGAGAGGGGCTTCTGCTTCGCCCGGTTCCGCCACATTTTGTGCCTCTGTTGTTCCTGTGCTGGCCGATTTGAGCAAAAGGTCCTTTATGGAGCAATCTTTTTTCCCCTTGACAGCAGCCATGTTGGAAGGGCGTGTTGATCAGCGGGGCCTTGCGAATGCCTCGTGGGTGGAGGCTCTTGCGCCGGCAATGGTGGCGCCTTGCCTGAGCACTAGGATCATGCCAAGGGGCCCGGGTGTTGTGGGCTCGTGCCTAACGAAAGGCTGGTGCCAGTCGGTGGGCTGCTCAACCCTCAGCCTCCACTCTGACCAGCTCCCAATGCTCTTCACTAGGTAGTGGGCTGCAGGCCACGAAGAACAGATCGGGCAGCCACCACAAAGTCCTCACTGCCACCTGGGTCTCTGCACTGCCAGGGAGAGCTGTAGGGGTGATTGCGGAACAGCAGTGCTGCCTTTATCCAGGAGTAGGTTTCATTGGCTCTTTGTCTTGAGCACGACTCTCCCCCCTCGCAGTGTCTCAGGCTGTGGTCTCCCTACCCCCAGCTCACTGGTGCAGGTCGGCTTTCTTTCTTGCTCTCTTGGCTGGTGGGGGGCCCGCGACCAATCAATGCTCTCCCGCTGTGCCTGCCTTAGGGCTACCCGGGATCGGCCAGGACCGGCCGCTCCCCTTTCACTCTGCACCCCGTCTCTGCTGATACTCTCTCTGGGGGGGAGACACGCCGGTCGGCCCCCGACCGCCCCCGGCTTCTCCGTCTTCACCTGGCGATAGCCTGGGATTAAGTCCACGCCCTATCGCGGTCCTGATCCATGATGCAGGGAGCGTGTGGACCTCAGTTCCCCCTTTGTGCCGTGATGTATGTGGTTTCCAGCGGCAGTGTGCCCCATCTCGGAAGCGGCCTGGTCGCTTCGCCGTTCTTCTGGGCCCCCCAGAGATTTCTACCTCCTCACCTCGGGTTGGGCTCCACGCAGTGTCTTCCATGCTTTGAAGGCCGTCCGCTAGGTCAGCAGCATAGATGCTCCGTCACGGGGCAGGCCCGGCTCTTGCCTGGCGCCAGGCACCGCCTCAAACTCTCCCGGTCTGTGCTGCCAGAAGGTGCGGTCTCTCCCCTCAGCGCTGCCTTCAGGCTCCGCAATCTTGGACGGCACTCTCCCCCGGCCTGCTAGCTGTGCTCCACAGGGTCCGCCCGCCTCGGCCTCTCTCTCATGTTCTTCCGGCCAGGCCGCACGACGCAGGGTCGCTCCCTCATACCGCTTTCTGGCACAGATCCGCGTCTCTCCTCCAGCAGTTCGGTTTTGGGTGCCGGATGTCTCGGGCCGGTCAGCAAAGTCTAATGCTGGACCCCGCGGCCCCGCTACGCTATGCTGTGACCGTGGGCCCAGTGGGTGAGACAGAGCGATGAGCAGGCACGTCCTACTCGGTCGCCATCTTGGCCACGCCCCCCTCTTATTTTATTTTTATATGATTTTTGTTGTCTGTTTTATACATTTAGAGTTGTTTTAATATTTGTATCAGGATTTAAATTATTATTAATATGTTATTGTTTTAATCTTTAACAGTTTAACTTTATTTAAATTTAGAAATATAAATATAGTAATTTACTTTTTGTTTTTAATATCAGGGTGTTGGGCTATATAGGTCTTTAGGGTGGGTTGTATTTTAAATCATGTTATATTATCAACATAATTGTTTTATTGTAGTACATTTTTGATTGCAAGATAGTAAATGAAAAATATTTTGTAAAATGCAATTTTAATAATAAATATATGATTAAAATTTTGGGTTGTTGAGATTTATAGGGATTTACGGTGGGCAGCATTTTCAAATAACATGCTTAAGTATAAAGTGGAATTGTTTAATTTAATTTTTTTATCATTTTAAAACATTAAAGAATCTTTAATACATGTCAAAAATATTTTTTCTTCTAATTTGTCAAAATTAAATTGTTAAATTTTGTATTTTATATTTAATTATGAAATTGTTTTAATAAATTTTTTACCTATATGTTTTTTTCAATTTATTAAACAATTTTTGATTCAATTTCAATATTTTGTTTACTTAAGCATTACAAATTTGTATTGATTTTATCAATTTTGTTTTTTATAGATTAAAGCAATTTACATTATTTATAATTTGCATCACAAATGTTAATTTAGGTTTTACATATGTATATATTTATACTGCAAATCTATAGTAACATTTCATATTTAAATTAATTTTTAAGGTACAGTAATATGATGCTGTATTTATATGAACATTTTCTTTTTAATATCCAAAACTATGAGAAAAAAGTATGCTTTCTTTCATTTACATTTTTTTTAAAATTTCTTAATTGAGATGTTTGTGTCCTTTTCTTTATCTTAAATATTTTTAACAACCACACTATGAAACAATGGGGACTCATGTGAATTGCAACCCAGACTTAGGCACTTTAGCAATCCCCATCCAGAAGGACCTCATGTCACACTGGAATGAGGCTGTGAGAAGGCCTAAAGTCAGACAGTTTTGTTGACTGGGTTTTAAAGTTATACTTAGGATGCTTCGACTCATATAGCTGTATTAAGGGGACTGGGAGAATTAGCAACCATGGCCACCTTTATCTCAGTCTACTCCAGGTATCATTATTACCCACTTGCAATTTACACCATATTAATTGCAGAACACCTAGTTCACAGCACAATCAACAGTAGCACAAATACTGCTGGGTATGGGTAAGTGGCTTCTTTGGGTGACCTTCGCGGCACCCAGTTACGGAAGGTCTCCCAGCAATGTTTAAGGTTCTCTCCAAAACGTACACGATAAGCATAGAACACAAAACTCTGCCCACAGGATAGGTAACCTTACACAGGATTACCCAACTACAAGAGTCAGGCAATAAAATAACTTACCACAAGTCTACAATACACTTACTTAGCACCTTCTAGAGCTAGATTTGAGTTCTGCTTGGATCCAACTCACCAGATTGACTCAATGTAAATGGCTTTACCTCCTACATTAAGCGTAAAATGTATTATCATTCTTGCAGAGATTACAACCAGATGTGGCCTTCATTAAAGAGACATCTCTCACAGAGTGAAAGTGAGAAGTAACAATTGGACTGGGCCAGGAGGGAATATCCTGCCTGTTGCACACCTAAATCACAGCAACCGACTCCCTCAGCAAAGTTCTTTCGCAAAGGAGGGATGGCCATCCTGATTTACAAGGGGTTGCTGATGAGAGTTCTTAAAACATGGACTGACCTAGAGGGTAACTATAAACTCATTTTGGGGAGAGGATGTAGCCTTTCGGCTAGAGCAGTCGACCTTGAAGCTGGGGAACCGGGTTCGAGTCTCGGCAAGGACGCTCAACATCCTGAAATTCTGGGCAAGTCACTAAGGGCCAGATGTACGACGGATTTTTGTATGTGCAAATGGGTTTTAGACCTGTTTGCATATGCAGAAATCCTGTGGGCCATGTACTAGCCCTATTTTGTGAGTCGCAAATAATTTGGGACTCGCAAAATAGTGTTTAGCGACTCGCTATTAGGAAGGGGCATTCCCTTCCTAATAGCGACCCCAACAGCCATGTAAGAATGTTTTGTGACCGCAATTGCGGTTGCAAAACACTCGCAGTTTACCACCCTTCTCAGAAGGGTGGTAAAGCACTCGCAAATGGGAATGGGTCCCCAGGGGACTCCTTCCCCTTTGGGAATGCATGCGCTAACATTTTTTAAGGGCAGGCAGTGGTCCCAGGGCAGGCAGTGGTGCTGGGGCAGTGGTCCCAGGGCAGGCAGTGGTGCTGGGGTCTGCTGACCCCAGCAGGCCACCATCCCTGGGAGTGCCCGCCATTCCTAATGGGGTCGCAAATTGCGACAGCCTCATTAATATTCATGAGGCATGCAATTTGCGACCCCATTGGGAATCGCAAACAGTGTCTCAGACACTGTTGTACATTGGAAATTGCGACCCGCAAATTGCGACTTGCAATTTGTTGCAATTTGCGAGTCTCAATTTCCAATGGTCGTACATCTGGCCCCTAATCTCCCCGTGACTAACAAAAAAAATTAATGTGTCCTTGTGTAACGAAACTGGTGCTCATGTAAAGCGCTCTGATACCTGATATCATCTGGTCTAGTTTGCTCTATATAAAACTCTAAAAAAAAAAAAAAAAATTGAAGTCATAATCCAACACCAAGCATTGATACTAGGTCCAGTGTATGCCCCAACGGGAGATAAAAGTCAGCTATTACAGATGTTGGATCGCATCCTGCCTCTTATGTCTAAACTTAAAGTACTCCTCGGGTGGGACTGGAACCTGGTACTAGATCCAATGCTGGACAAGTCTGGCCATCACACATTCTCAACCTGTAAGAATAGGCATGTGTTTACAGAACTGTTGTCTGACCACTGTTTAATAGAACTTTGGCTAATGACACACCCCATAACAAAAAACTACACATTCACCTTCTGTGTACATGGAACAAGAACCAGAATAGATGTTTATCTAGTGTTCGCTCCTCTTTTGCAATGAGTAATGAAATTAGAAATTCTTCCGAAACGTATGTCAGACCACAATGCAGTGCAGACATGCTTAGCACTAGACATTTCCTCACCTTACCTCGGTCAATGGTGATTAACTACCTCTAGACTGAAATTACCCGAAGCCAAGTGCAAACTACAAAAAATTAAGAGATACATTGAAGATAACCAACTTTCAGAAACTTCCCCTCACTGTGTATGGGAAGTGGGCCAGGCCTGCATATGTGGTGAAATGATGCGTGACACCGCTCTTATGAAGAGGCAGGCATTGGCTACCCAGAAAGTACTAGAGCAACAAATCACACACCACATATCTCTATATAGCAGAACACACTTGCAAGACACCCTTAAGCTGCTTCCACAAAGGAAGTTTGAATTAAACAAATGTTACACTGCGCTTGCAGAAAAAGCTTTATTTCATTTAAAGCAAAGATACTTTAAGAGGGGTGAATAGAATGGTTAATGTTTGACTCTTCAGCTTAGGCAACAAAAGCCTCACATATGGTAAAGGCCATCAGAAGGGTCAAAGTGGACTGGCTGACATAGCCAGTATACATGGTATCTGTTTTCAGCAACTTCTTTAAAAAAAACTATACACCACTGAAAGTACCAGGACCAAGCAAGAGGAAGATGAATTTCTCTTCAAAGTTATTATACCAAGAGGGACTCCAGAAGCAGCAGCCAGATTAGAGGAACAAATAACAGAAGGAATAGGAAAAGTCATAAAAGACTTCCTTATCCTAAGGCTCTGGAGATAGACAGCTACCCAGCCGAATAGTATAAAATTGAAAAAAAGGAACCAAATCTCCTTACTATGTAAAATGTTTAACACAATTCAAGACAATTCATCTCCTCCATGTGAGGAAGAATAGTAGTCATCCTTAAACTAGGCAAAGATTCCCATAAATGGGAACGTTACAGACCCAAACTGCTACTGAGCTCAGACCTTAACATACTGGCAAAAGTACTAGTCAATAGATTAAAATTGGTTCTCCTCACCTTAGTATACGCTGACCAGGTCAAGTTTGTATGACACCTGTCCTCTGCTGCCCACCTTAGAACTTTAGCTCATACTCTATGAGAACACAATCATGGCTCACCTAGGGTGCATCAGCACGCTATACTCCAGAGACAAAAATTATATAATTCAATCCCACTCAGTCCTACAGGCCACACACTTGGCTTGGCGGAAGGTACGCCACCTTCTTCCAAGTCACCATGGGCTACATGTAGGAGTCCCCTTTCGGAGCAATAATTAGAACTAGATAGGAAGTCGAGGACCTCTTGGGCTACATTCAGAGACAAGAGCATACACACATTAGACTAGCTGCTGATTGATGGATGATTGATGACATTTGCTGAGGTCTAGATCTCTTTTAATCTTGACAGGAATTATTCTTGGAAGTACAGGCAACGGTCACATTGCCTCCCAACAGTCCTATGCCCCTGACCCGTAGTACTCCAGAAATCCTTAATAAAACATTACTTTCAAATGTGGGGGAGCTTTAAAGGTGAGATCTCCGGACTGTATAACACCCTCATAGATAATGCCTACATGCAGCCAGCCATAAACATTGGTGGTCAGACTGACTGCAAATGGATTGCACAGATGACGACTGGTCTAAGCTCTTCCTAAATCATAATAAACAGTTACCGGAACCCAGGTTGAAGCTAGTGTATTATAAACGTATATATAGATGACAGCGTCTCCCTACAAACTGGCAAAGGTCAGGATTGCACCTTCTTCTCTGTGTTGGAGGTGCCAACAACCAGATGGGGACATAGTCCATATAGTCTGGCAATACCCAAGATTAAAATCCTATTGGGAAGACATATAGAGGGTACTGAAAAATACATCCAGGGTCACCAGGGGGTTGGATGGATCATACATTCTCTTGGATGACCTGATACCATACACGGAAATTACCCCACATATGTCTAGATATTTCAGCACAGCCTCAGCAGTAGTCAAAATGGGGTTCTTACATCATGAGAAAATGACTCAAATGCCAATGGTTGAGGGTGGGTTAAGGGAAGTGTAGCAGGTGGCATCGTATGTACGTATGTATATATAAATTGAGTGACAGTCTGAGCACTTTCTAAAATATTTGGGGTAGGTTCCTCCGGAGATGATAGAGTCAATAGAGAGGGCAAATGGAACAGAATTTGAAAGTGCACAGATAAAATCTGGAAAAGAACACCAGGACATGAAATCATCCCTCGGGTTGGGAACATTAAAGTCATATGACTTCCTGATATATAAGTTGGAATAGCAAGTTCATGTCTCTAACGTGAAGTCAGAGCAATGAAGGCTAGTGTTTGTCAACCCTATTTGTGAATTACAGTTGGGATGGTTTTTGGGGGAGGGAGGGAGGCTATGGGGTGTGGAATATTCATTGTATTTTGTTCTATTGTCCAGCAGCTGTACCTGCAACAGAGATTTGTTTAATGGCAATTTGTTATTATTAATTGAATGTCTGTAATGGAAACCCTATAAAAAAGTTGTTATCCTACAAAAAAAGGAAGGTGGAGTGGGAATATTTAAATTATTATTTGCGAAATTGTGGTACTTTCCCCTGTATGTATTAGGTTGGAGTGGCAATAGTAATATTTACCTCTCAAAGTCTAACACTTTACCCAAAGTCCCTCCCATTAGAGTGGAATTGTAAATCTATACGCCTCAAGGTCCAGCACTTTACCCAATGTGGCACACATTAGAGTGGGAATAGTAAATCTATACCTCTCAAGGTCTATGAATGTGCCCATTTTGGCTTAAAGTGGAATGGGAATAGTAAATTTGTACCCCCCAAAGTCCAGCACTTTACTCAATTTGACTAAGGGCCTTATTACGAGTTTGGCGGTCCGTGGACGGCCATACCCGCAGTTGTGGTCTGACCGTCGCAAGCTCAGCGGTCCGACCGCCGTATTACGAGATGGGATTATTGCCTTTGCAAAGAGCACAGCTGAACCGCCGACCGCGCCAGCACACTGCCGACCGCTAGGGTCGCGATCGGGGGAAAGCAGCTGCCATAGGGTGGTATAGAAGAGCTCCGACAAGCGGACCACGGCGATGGGACCGCCTGCTTCAGGTCAGCGGAAACTAAGGTTTTGGAGTGCATACTCTCCCCTTTCCTGTTCTTTCCATCATCATACAATATGGATCCCTTTCTCCAGGTCCCCCCGTTTACAGCAGCATCATCACTCCGAGGAATACGACCCTTTCTGCGGCGATACACAGGTAAGTCCTTTTTTGCCCCATACACCCATTGCCAGGACTGGCCACGTATGGGTCAGACACCGGCAATGGGTAGGTGGTATTTTTCCACATGTATCATGATTATGTGTGCATTCAACACATATGCAGTCGAAATGCACACACATGCATTGATACATATGAAAAAGTACTCACCACTGCCGCAAGGCCTCCGCAGCCACACCGTGGACACTGCAGTCAACTCGGCAGTCGGCAGAGCACTGGCACGGCGGTCTTCTAGAGGATACAGCTGCAGACCACGAAACTCGTAATAAGGCCCTTAGATCGGAAATAGTAAATCTATACTCCTTAGAGTCCAATAATTGTTCCTGAATGTGTGTTAGGTTGCCATGGGAATAGTAAATTAGTACCCCTCAAAGTGAAACGCTTTCCCCATTGCGGTTTTTATTGGGGTGAAAATTATGTATTATCATTACCTGATAGAGCAATATTTTGTAGATTGTCTATATAATTGTTATTGGGGTTATACATAGTGTAAATGTTTTTTTATACTTTGTAATATATTTAACTACATTGTATTTCTACATTACTTATGTTTATTTTTAACACATTTGGATATATATTAACATTTGAAAAAAGAAATGTACACATCACAGTGGTATGTCAGTTTTATTTTCATACCGTAGTAATGTCTAGATTGAATTACGCTAAAAGCCCGTACTTGGGCCTTCCGGCCTACCTGTTTTACCGGCTTCCGATTGTTCAGAACACAGCAGCAAGTCTGATTCTGAGAGTATCCTTTTGACAATCTGTCACTCCTCATTGGAAACGCTTGCATTGGTTTCCAGTTATTAAACGTATTCAATTTAAAGCTATAACTTTTGCCCATAGAGCCTTCTCCCCAAAAGGTCCTTTCTACATAAGGACAAAACGTAACCCGTACTATCAATATAGAGCACTCAGATCTAACAATCTCAGATTGCTGCAAGTTCCTAAAGCTCTTAAAGCCAGAAGAGGGGGCACATATTTTTCATACCTCACATCTACATTTTGGAACACCCTTCCTCTTGTTTTATGCTTTGCTTTCTCTTAATCCATTTTTAAAAGGAAACTAAAGGCCTTTCTTTTTGATTAGTGTCTGATTATCTGACCCCCTTTACAGTACTTGAAGACATTCAATTCTGCTTGCACTGGGATGCTTCTTCTGAAGCAGCTGTGCACTGCACAAATGGATTATAAATAAAATGTTTTATTATTATTAGTTTATTCTTCATAAGAAATAGCGAGAATCACCTTCAAGATGCTCACCCACGCACACAAGGCCCTCCCTGGCACCGGACCAGCATACCTGAACAGCCGACTCAAATTCCACGCACCCCAAAGGACCCTACGATCAGCCCAGCTCTCCTACGCCGTGGTCCCCCGCACCAGAAAGACCAGATCGGGAGGCCACTCCTTCTCCTTCTCCTTCCTCGCGGCCAAAGCATGGAACGCCCTTCCGCTCCACCTCAGACAGACATCGCTCCCCATCTTCGCAAGAAACCACAAAACCTGGCTCTTCGACAGACCCCCTCCTTGATGGAATGGAACCTGCACCCCCCCCACCCCAAGCGCCTTGAGACCCTTACAGATGAGTAGTCGCGCTTTACCAAACCCCTGATTGATTGATTGATTGATGCAATCATTTTTGCAAATGTTATTATTTTTATAGCACAGTTTATTTGTGTACATTTTTAATAGTTCTTATACATTCTTATATCATTCAAATTGAAAGAAATATACACATATATATTGTGAAGATATTTTTTACATATATTTTTACAAGTAGTCATTTTTTATTCACTTATACATCTTTGGTATCTTTTTAATTTTTCACTAAAACATTTTTAACATGTCTAATATTTTGTATAATCTCACATTTTTTACCATATGCAAACATTTTTAATTTACATAGTCTCTTCATAACATTTTCTTATCATTTTTTAATATTCCATTAATAATTTCACAAATAAAATATGTACACCGTTATTTAGATATTTGACATGGTATTTAGACAGAATACCGAAAAACAAATATCTCCATGCCAAAATATCGAGTCTAAAATATTGTGATATGGAAATCAAAGTCAAGAATATTGATTTTAAGGTAAGTAATATCGATTTTTAAAATATAGAAGTCATGAATATTGTTTGCCAAAATAAAGGGGCGTATTACGATGTCGGTCGGAGTTGGCTCTGACCGACAGCGTCTCGGACTCGAGACCGACCGACCCGAGGTCGACGGTTCCGACCGCCTGATTATGATGCGACTGAACACCGTTCGGATGGATTCCCACTGTTCTCTATGGGAGCTTGTGTCACGGACGTAAACCGTCCGTAATACAGCTTTATATAGAGAAATGGGTGTGTGTGTAAAACCCTGCACCCCATGGGGCCTGCCACACAGTGCAGGGTTTTACCCTCGACCACCAACCGTAGGCCGTGGAGGCCAGGAGGGCGTGCTAGGGGCCCCCAAAGTCACTTTCCGACAGCCTTTCCGTGTCGGAAAGGCTGGCACAGAAAGGCTGTGGGAAACCGACATTGTAATCCCGACGGCAGAAACGCTGTCCATAGGGGATTACGGTGTGGTTCCGACTGGCTGGAAGCTGGTCAGAACCGAGTTGGAATGACCGGCCAGTTTACGTTCTGACCGCCGACATCGTAAATGGGCGGTAGGACTGCAAACCGACCGTGTCGGTCGGAAAGCCTCCGACTAGCGGTCGGAGGCTTTCCGACCGACATCGTAATCGGACCCATAGTTGTTTAAAATATAGTTTTTTAATTAGGGGCTGATTATGATCACGGACATGGGACCGACTGACCTCCGGTCGGTGGTCCTGGCAGCACAATTTCGATGAGACCACACATGGTGCAGTTGCATACTCACATTTCCCTTTGGGAGCTTGTGCTATGGCCGTAAACCGGCCGTAGAACAAGCTCCCATACGGAAATGGGAGGTTGTGTTCATCCCTGCACTGCGTGCCCCCTCGGCCCCAAACCAGAGGCCGCAAAGAGAAGGGGGCCCAGCTAGAGGCCCCCAAACTCGCTTTCCAACAGGCTTTCCGTGTCGGAATGCCTGGCATGGAAAGCCTGTGGGAAACTGAGCATCGTAATCCCAACGGCAGAAACGCCGTCCATTAGGATTACGGGCCGGTTTCCGATTGGCCGACAGGCTCCTTGAGGCCAATGGAATCCAGCCGAAACGACCCGCCGGTTTCAATTCCGACTGCCTAAATTGTAATTAGGCAGTCGGAATTGAAACTGACGATCTCGGAAGCTTTACGACTGAGATCGTAATAGGCCCCTTAGTGTTATGTATTTTAGTATATATTTTCAATGTATGTTTGTCATTTTTTTGCGTAAGTATTGTTTTATGTTTTTTAATATATGTGTTAAATGTTTAGTAGTTATTAAATTAAATTTAATTTAATTTTGTGTTTTTTAATTCCATAGCAGGCTGTGGGTTTATAGAGGTATAGGATGGGAAGTCATTTAATTATAATAAATTAATGATTATTTTTATTTAATATTATTTATTTAATTGATATTTAATTGTGTTAATTGTGCTTTTAATTGTTTTGGGGTAAATTTTATGTGTGGATTGTGGGGTTTAAAGGGGTAAAGGGTGGAAAGCAATTTATTTTAAATTAATTAATAATTAGTTGTTAATTAATATTATTTAATTCATTAATTGATAATTAATTATGTTAATTGTGTAATTTTATAGGTGCAGGTTGTGAGGTTATAGGGTAAAGAGTGGGTAGTCATTTATTTGTAATTAATTAATAAATAGTTGTCAAGTAATATTAATTAATTGATAATTAATTGTGTTTATTGTGTAATGAATTCCTTTTTTAGGTGCAGGTTGTGGAGTTTATAGGGGTAAAAGGTGGGAAGTTAATAATAATTAATTAATTGATAATTAATTATGTCATTTGTTAAAATAATTTTTTTTAGGTGCAGGTTTTGGGTTTATAGGGGTAACGGGTGGGGAGTAAATGAATTTTAATTAATTTATTATTGGTTGTTAAATACTATTAGTTATTTAATAGAAAATTTCAATTGTGTAATTAATTTTTTTAAAGTTTCATTGTAGGTACAGGTTGTGGGGGCTATGGGGGTAAAGGGTGGGAAGTAAATTAATTTTAATGAATTATAATTTGTTTTTTAATTAACAATATTTGTTTAATTGATAATTAATTATGTTAATTGTGAACTTAAATTACATTTTTTTAGATTTTAGAAGTGGATTGTGGTTTTTGTAGGGATATCGAGTGGGAAGGGTAATAATTTTAAGCAATTAATTATTTGTTTAATTAATATTAATTATTAATTTCATAATTATTTATCTTAATTGTGTAAATAATGTTTTGTTAAATGTTATGAGTGTGTTATGTGTTTTGTGGGAGTATATTGTGGTGGGAAGTACATTAATTATAATTAATTTATAATTAATGAAAATTAGTTTGTTGATGAATATTTATATGAATCGTATAAATTATTTTTTAGGTGCAGATTGTGAGTTTTGTGGTGCTATAGGGTGGGAAGTAACTAAACTAAATTTATCTAATAAATACATGTTTTTGTTAATAAATAATTTCTAAATAAAGACATTTGTATGAAAAATATTTTTGTATTTGATTTATAATAATATATGTAGGTATTTGTGATATGTATTTAACATTTTAATATGTTTTTAAATTTTTTAATATTAAAGATATTTTAATTTTATTTTTCAACATATTCATATATTTTTTTATTTATTTTGTTGAAGATTATTTTGTTTGTTTTTACTGTTGAACTGACTGAAGTGGGAATAGTAAATTGTACCCCTCCGCTATCCAACACTTTCCCTACTGTTGCACTTATTGAAGTGGGAACATTAAATTTTACACCTCCGCAATCCAACACTTTCCCTACTGCTGTACTGACTGGAGTGGGATTAGTAACTTTTATCCGTCTGCTATCCAACATTTTCCCTACTGTTGCACTTATTGGAGTGGGAATAGTACATTTTACCCCTCTGCAATCCAACACTTTCCCTACTTATATTTTTGTACATACCATTATAAGTATAGGATGACGATATTTTTGACATCGATATTTTGGTCAAGATATTTTGGTATGGGGATATTTTAAGGGTGAATATTTTGTCAGTGAACCATTTGACATACAGTGGATATTTTAAATTAAAAACTGCATACCTTATGCATAGTTCCCTCTAAGTGCATTAAAACTAAAAGTATATGTGTATCCTGGTTGGCTGGCCACAACATGAACAATATGTTGTGACAGCTATTTCAGGACGCAGGGGGATGGTCACTGCATTCTAAAAATTATTTAAAAATCAAAATCAAAGGGGGCATCATGGCTTCTCTGTCATAGCCTCCGGCCAGACCCTGTATCAAATCTGCATAAAAACTTGGACTCAGCACATCGGTTGCGACAAAGCCCTACACCCAACCCTCCGCAAGCATCAAATCTCCATTGCACACAATTTTCAGCCATACGCAGGACAAGTTTGACACAGGGCTTGGTCTGTCACCAGGCCCTGCTCCCCCATACCACACACCACATGACCACTTGACACCCTACTTACTCAGCCTTCAGCCCCTCACAGCAAAGGTTGACCAAAAGTTCTATTGTTCAATGATTTCAGTGGCCAGCTCTCCGCAAGTAACCTACCCCCATTGCACCCACCCTGTGGGTGAAAATCAAGTAAAAAGACAATGACAACCATCATAATTGATTTACTTCTGAAAAATCTACTTTCTTTTGCACCTTTCAAAAGCTTACAGACAAGCTTATAAGAGTCCAACCATTGATTTAAGTTGTTTAATTAGTCCACTAAACTATAACTGTCGATTTCAGTAGTTTTAGGATTTTTTAAACATAAGTTCATTTCTCATTCTAACACTTAACTACAGCTTCACTTTAAAAGTTTTTTTCCAGTGAAAAAATATATATAGATATATATGTATATGTAGATAGGCAGACAGACAGGCAGGCAGGCAGGCAGACAGACAGACAGACAGACAGACAGGCAGGCAGGCAGACAGACAGACAGACAGACAGACAGACTGACAGACAGACAGACAGACAGACAGACAGACAGACAGACAGAGAGATAGATAGATAGATAGATAGATAGATAGATAGATAGATAGATAGATAGATAGATAGATAGATAGATAGATAGATAGATAGATAGATAGATAGATAGATAGATAGATAGATAGATAGATAGATAGATAGATAGATAGATAGATAGATAGATAGATACTACTGTTAAACTATGCTCTGAATTACACTTTGCGCTAGATGCAGAGAGTTTGTTTGAAATATTCAGCACTATATTTTGACATCTTTCTCTTTTTACAAAGTTAACTTACATTTATTGAATTTATGACTAATGTGATTATATTCGTGTAGAATTCATTGTTTAATTTTGGCAAAAGAAAATGCAGAAATAACTTGTTCATTTCACAAAAGTCCAATAAAATAAATTGAAATGCTCTGGTATAATTCAGAAATATTTTGCATTTGAATATTCATGCTTGTATTTCCTCAAGGGCTCTAACGCGTTCACGTTCAGACTCCTCACCCACGCACACAAGGCCCTCCACGACCTGGGCCCAAAGTACCTCAACGACCGCATGACCTTCTACACGCCCACACGCCAGCTACGATCAACCAGCCACGCCCTCGCCACCGTACCACGCATCCGCAGAACCACCGACGGAGGAAGATCCTTCTCCTACCTGGCAGCCAAGACCTGGAACTCCCTCCCCACTCACCTTCGGCGAACCCAGGACCATCTCTCCTTCAGGAAGCAGCTCAAGACCTGGCTGTTCGAGCAGTAACTTACCCCCTCCCCCAGCGCCTTGAGACCCTCCCGGGTGAGTAGCGCGCTCTATAAATGCCGTGATTGATTGATTAACGCTCTCATTTTACAGCAACATAATCGGAAAGCAATTTGTATTCATGACAATTTAATGACTCTCATTGCAATGCTATTTAAAAAACATGATTTTTAGCGATGAACTTGTAGCAAAGGTTGCAATTGCAATCTTGATGCACATTATTGTTGGGTGGATTTTGTTGCATGATATAGGTGACAGACGATACACAAATGGCACACGCACCACCTTTATATACTGGCACGAATGCCGTCTTGGGTGAAGGCCAACTTCTGAGCTTATAGCTGTCCATTCCACAAACCATTGCATAACTGACTACATCTTTTTCCAGTGCATGTCCCTATGTTCTGTGTAAATGTATACGGAATACCTGTGATTTTCTTCACACTGGTAAGGACAGTCAGTCCAGTTTGATCGGCTCTTTTCTCCTCTTACTCTTACGACATTGCCACCAGAGTGTTGTTTTCCGCATTTCCTTATGTTGCCTGTCCTTACTGTCCTTTATTGTGAGCTCGAGTGCGATGAAAATGCTTCTGTTGAAAAATGCTTACATCTATTGCAGTCTATGGGCCCGATTCACAGAACTAACTTACGACAAAATCCTAAACTTACTACCATTTTGGTATTCACAGAATGAACTTACTCATTTTGGTATTCACAGAATAAACTTACTCATTTTGGTATTCACAGAAGACACTTACACATTTTGTGTAACTTACACATTTTGTGTAACTTACTCATTTGTGTAACTTACACATTTTGTGTAACTTACACATTTTGTGTAACTTACACATTTTGGTATTCACAGAAGGCACTTACTCATTGATGAGTAAGTGCCTTCTGTGAATACCAAAATGAGTAAGTTAATTCTGTGAATACCAAAATTGTTGTAAGTTCATTCTGTGAATACCAAAATTGTTGTAAGTTCATTCTGTGAATACCCAAATGTGTAAGTTCATTCTGTGAATACCAAAATTGTTGTAAGTTCATTCTGTGAATACCCAAATGTGTAAGTTCATTCTGTGAATACCCAAATGTGTAAGTTCATTCTGTGAATACCAAAATTGTTGTAAGTTTAGGATTTTGACGTAAGTTAGTTCTGTGAATCAGGCCCTATATTCCCATTAGGAAGCTGAAAGTCCTAACACGTTAATGTTATGATAAAAGTTCCTCTGAAGTAAAGAGTACACCGCGAAATAGCATCACGGGGCTAGGAACAGATAAAAATTGTGTGGAAGATGTTCAATTACTTAATGATACTCTTTATTTCGGCAATATACCATAAAAGAGGTGCACAGTACAAAAATACAATAATTATCATAGTTTAAAATTAATCATCATGTTTAAAAAATAAGGATGAGCATCATCCTCAATTATAATACAAAAAATACACAGGGGTCGATTCCGATGTCGGCCGGAAGCACACCTAACAGTATTCGTCCGGAAAAAATACGAGCCGAACGCGTGTTTTCAGACCGACTCGAACACTCTACCGAACGAACAAGTACGATGCGTATAACAGCTCAGATTCCGAGCGAGCCGTACTTACCCATTCCAGCTCCTGTTCCCCGCCCGAGCCGGATCCGTAAACGCCGAATCGAGTCGCACGGAACCAAATACACAGCACCTTCCGGCCGGACTAGTACGATGCGTCTCCCGTACGCGCCGAACTCGTCGCTATGTACGGCACGTTTGAGCATCCGGGAGAGCTGCACATAAGCTCCGATTCGCGCCACAAGACGATCCACGGCGACGAGACGAACAAGCCAGCGACGAGTACGAGTAGAAGACACGAGAAACCCGAACGAGACGAACCAACCATGAATCCCATCGCGCAGGTCCTACCAATACTCTACATCTATTACCGGGACCGGCACGGACGCGTACGGCGCAGACGGTAAGTCAAACACCCACAACACAAACAAACGACACATACCCGAAATATGTCACACACACATAGGGATGCACAAATGACGTACACAAGCAACAGCAGACCCATAGGGGTGGGATGGCCAACACCAATGCCATACACACCCATAGGGGGATGGATGCCTACTACCAACAGCACCCTACAACTACCCCTACTCATGGGTGGCTAGATGCCTGCCACCACCCCCCCCCACTCATGGGGGGCTGGATGCCTACCACTACTGCCATCCCCACCCATAGGGGGCTGGATGCCTACCACTACTACCATCCCCACTCATGGGGGGCTGGATGCCTACCACTACTGCCATCCCCACCCGTAGGGGGCTGGATGCCTACCACTACTACCATCCCCACTCATGGGTGGCTAGATGCCTGCCACCACCCCCCCCCTACTCATGGGGGGCTGGATGCCTGTCACTACTGCCATCCCCACTCATGGGGGATGGATGCCTGCCACTACTGCCGTCCCCACCCATAGGGGGCTGGATGCTTACCACTACTACCATCCCCACTCATGGGGGGCTGGATGCCTGCCACTACTGCCATCCCCACCCATAGGGGGCTGGATGCCTACCACTACTGCCATCCCCACTCATGGGGGGATGGATGGCTGCCACTAATACCATCCCCACTCATGGGGGGCTGGATGCCTACCACTACTGCCATCCCCACCCATAGGGGGCTGGATGCCTACCACTACTACCATCCCCACTCATGGGTGGCTAGATGCCTGCCACCACCCCCCCCACTCATGGGGGGCTGGATGCCTACCACTACTTCCATCCCCACCCATAGGGGGATGGATGCCTACCACTAACACCACCCCCACTCATGGGGGGCTGGATGCCTGTCACTACTGCCATCCCCACTCATGGGGGATGGATGCCTGCCACTACTGCCATCCCCACCCATAGGGGGCTGGATGCCTACCACTACTACCATCCCCACTCATGGGGGCTGGATGCCTGCCACTACTGCCATCCCACTCATGGGGGGATGAATGGCTGCCACTACTACCATCCCCACTCATGGGGGGCTGGATGCCTACCACTACTGCCATCCCCACCCATAGGGGGATGGATGCCTACCACTAACACCACCCCCACTCATGGGGGGCTGGATGCCTGTCACTACTGCCATCCCCACTCATGGGGGGATGGATGCCTGCCACTACTGCCATCCCCACCCATAGGGGGCTGGATGCCTACCACTACTATCATCCCCACTCATGGGGGGCTATATGCCTGCCACTACTGCCATCCCCACCCATAGGGGGCTGGATGCCTACCACTACTACCATCCCCACTCATGGGGGGCTGGATGCCTACCACTACTACCATCCCCACTCATGGGGGGCTGGATGCCTACCACTACTACCATCCCCACTCATGGGGGGCAGGATGCCTGTCACTACAACCACCCCTACTCATAGGACGGGTAATGCATGACACAACTAGCATACTCCCACATAAGGACTGTCTGTAAATTACATCCCACCCCCAACACCATGACAAGCGTGTGTGGTCTGTGTCAAATGCATACAACACAGAACATGACATTGAACATACAATGTGACCCCCTAACACATGTGTCACACATAATTGTGTGTGTGGCCTACACAATGCAAGCAGACCATGACCACTGTGGCAATGTGGCCCAAAGCCCCATCACCACAGTGCGTAAGTGTGTGCTCCATAGCTGAAGCACATTTTGAACAGTGTGGCAATGGGGCCCAAAGCCCCATCACCACAGTGCCCAAAAGGCAAGTGTGTGCTCCATAGCTGAAGCACATTTTGAACAGTGTGGCAATGGGGCCCTAAGCCCCATCACCACAGTGCCCAAAAGGCAAGTGTGTGCTCCATAGCTGAAGCACATTTTGAACAGTGTGGCAATGGGGCCCTAAGCCCCATCACCACAGTGCCCAAAAGGCAAGTGTGTGCTCCATAGCTGAAGCACATTTTGAACAGTGTGGCAATGGGGCCCTAAGCCCCATCACCACAGTGCCCAAAAGGCAAGTGTGTGCTCCATAGCTGAAGCACATTTTGAACAGTGTGGCAATGGGGCCCTAAGCCCCATCACCACAGTGCCCAAAAGGTAAGTGTAGTCCTGGTAAAAGCTGCTAAACCAAAAATGCAGGGATTATTCCTGGCCATACAACACCAAACACTACAGTGGCATTGTAGTGCTTGTGTCCCATAGCAACATAGATTGTGTGAGGCAAGCAGTGCAGTGCTAATGACACATCGTTCTAGCCATGTGCACACAAACATCAGCCATGGGGGCCCACATTGTCTACATTCACAAATAACACAATGACAGAAGTGAGCATCATAATGCAGACCCACATATCTGCAGCAATGGACACACAAATGTAGATATCCTGTGGAGACTGTAGATGTCATGTGAACAAATACCATACCATGGCAGCAATGGGACATACTAACCATGATCAATGTGCTGACTGATGACCTAGCAGTCCCAGGGCCAGCAGGGGAAAGCCAACAAACAACATACAGCCAATGGCAAACTAAAGATATGCCAATGCAGTGGTGCAAATGCACAAACACAAACAGGCAGCCTCACACTGCATATCATACACAACAGGTGAGGGGGGTTGTGTGCCAGTGTCCCCAGGCAAACACACAACACATGAGGAGGCTAGATTCACTAATACACAGATGTCAACACAGTCACATACAAAACTAACTCAGGGATTGGATTCCCCTATGTGGGCAAACAGGCATTGTGAGATGAGAGGGAGCCCAAATTACACATGTCACACAAGCTTGTAGGAACAGCAACAAACACAGCAAGAGACAGAACCACCACAGCACTCCCCCAGGGACCCCACATTGTGGTGACACTAGCCTGCATGACAATCACACTGTGATGGCAAAGGTAGATGTCATCCACACTGTGAACCACAGCCATGTGTCCTGAGCAACAAACTACCATCACACCTATACAAGCACAAAGCACTCAGCATGGCCTGCCAGCCAAGGACAACATGGAGGTAGTGCCCCAGCCGTGCAACAACTCACATTTGCACACACTCAACACCACACACCTTGAACTCCACCAATGTGCAGCAGTGAAGCTCACATGGACTGCTGACATTGCACATGCACCCATGAAAATCCCAGGGGTGGTGGGGGAAATAAGGTGCAGAAACCCATCACACATGGCCAGTCAACAATACTTGTGAATGTCTGACACACTGCACAGTATGCCGTACATGGGCATGACGTGAAATCCACCCCAAATAATGGGATCCTGGCCATAGTCACACACCAATGAAGAAGCCAAGCTGACCCACAAAGGACACACATAGACAACTTCCAGCATTGCAGCTCTGACCCTGAGGAGTGGCAGCAGTCACACACACAATGTGTCACAATCACTGAAAGCATACAAACAGAAAATCACATTACTCGTGTAACCAACAAGTGCCAAGAGGAATCTTGACTGTGTCCCATCTGCGTTTGCCCACATCCCCAGCCCTGACAACAAAGACAACTAGGGATGACAACCTCATTAACATTAGTTTGCCATGCACCCACATCCCGGAGAAACCAGGTCCAAGATGCTGGATGAACACAGAACAACTCAGCAAGCATCACAAACAGGAACATCCATAGGGACACAGCCTGTGTAGGAAAAGGAGAAGGGTACACACACAGACATGCCTACACAACACACAACACGGGCACAGCCTATATCACGGAATCACGCACTGCCATGAGGGCACTATACTCCTGTGGAAGCTCAGCTGTGCCAAACCTTGTCTGTGCACGACTCAAACATGTCAGCAGAACACTCGGTCAGTGAGTCAACAACTACAACACACTGAAGGCTCTGCTCATATCAGCCTGGGCACGGGAGTGTCACGTCAGTCATCTGCATACACCCAAGACACGTGTCAAGCAACTTGCACTGTGTACACAGATGAGTCCTCCAAATTTGATGTGCTAAACTGCATGTCCATTGGAGACGGGCACACAGTCAGGGTACTAGGAACATTGGACAGTGGTAAGCCCACCAGATGTGCATCAGTGTAGGACAAAGATGGTAATCTACAAATGCTAAACGTACATCCCTGTGTCAAATGCTGAACATTACACCCTCAGACTGCAGCAAAGGATGCTATAGTTCCAGACTAGATTAGGACACATATCCCATGAACCACATGGAGCCCAATACAGCAAAACTTCATTTACCTGATCTGAACACTATTACAACAGCAAATGCATGATTCCACACATCTACATCATGTACCTCCAAAGATTAACCACAAGTAAACAAAAAGAGGCTTTATTCAGCAAGTGTGCAACTCAAATCAAAAGTCCAAAATAAACTAAGGCCAATGGCCAGTCCAAATATACAGTCCCAACAGGGTGATGTGTGACAACTTGTCAACAATTGCTTGCCTTCACAGGTACGGACAGGGGACATCCCCCTTGGAGGGGCAGGCCAGGCACCGCAGGGACAGGATCAGGGGATGCCAGAAGGAGGCAGTGAAGGGGAGGTGGGTGCAGGAGTGTCACCGGCAACTGCAGTGGAGGTGTCTGACACAGGGGGGGCTGGCACCACCGCAGGGCTCAAGTCAGATGGTGTTGGTGCTGCAACCACTGCAGTGGGCTGGTCAGATGGAGTGGACTGGGTCCCCAATGCAGTGCCCGAGTCAGATGGGGTGGTTGTGGACTCCACCGCAGTGCATGACTCCAAGGTAGTGGAAGGGGGCAGAAGAGCTGGGCAGGACAGAGGGGGGACACGGTCTCCACACCAGTGGCACAAACAGGCAGAGTGTCTGGTTTGGGGGTGGAAGAGCAAGTGGCAGGGGGGGAGGGCCTAAGCAGTTTGGGGATGCGGTATCGGTGTGTGGGGGAACCTGGGGCAGGGTGTGGCGGTGGAACCTGTGGAGTGGTGGCCTAGGGGATGGAGGTGAGAGACTGGGTGGTTGACTTGCAGGGCGGTGGCGGGGTCTTGCTCTTCCGGGACCGGGGGACTTGCGGGTGGGGGCTCACTCTGCCTGCGCCTGGGGGAGGGTGTCCGGGGGTGAGGGGCACTCCCCTCTGTGTGGGTGGACTTCCTCTTCCCCCGGTATACTGGATCAGCGGGATTGGAGGGGAAGAGGCTGAGGTCACTGAGGAAGAGCTGCTGATCAGGTGGGGTTGCAGGTGAGGCAAGGGAAGGGGTCTTGGAGGGAGAGGATCTTGAGGATTGCGGAGTGACTGTGGTTGCCTGTGTGTGTGTGTGTTCCCCATCCCCTGTGTCTGCGGTATCAGTCCCCTGAGGATGCTTGTGTGCATGTCTTGCCTTTCTCTTGGGTGTGTCTGTGCTGCTCGTGTCTGTGTGTTTGGGTGACTGTGCAGGTGTGCATGTGCTTTGGACAGGTAGGGGGGCAGGAAGTGTGGATGGGGCAGAGGTGGGAGGGGTGAGGGACTGTTGGAGGAGGGACACTGCTGCCGTCAGGGAGGAGTCCATGGACTTATTGCTCCTCTGTAGGGCAGACATACCCGTCGAGATGCCCTCCATGAACGACACCAGCTGTGTCAACAGAGTGGTGTGTGCATGGAGGACACTGAGCATTGCTGTCTGCCCTACATGGAGCTGCCGAAGGAGGTACACAGACTCCTCACTCAGGGCAGCAGGGGACACAGGGGCAGGGGGCGCGGTGCCTGGCACGAAGGAGACACGCTCCCGAGTACGGGAGCCTCCACGGACTTCAGGAATGGGAGCCAATGGGAGGGCGGTGGTGGTGGTGGTGGTGGTGGCATCAACAAGACAGACTAGCTGGCCTTTGGTGGCTGCTGAGACCCGCCTCCACAAGGGAGTCATCCTCCGAGCTGCTGTGGTCCTCAGCTGAGGTGGATGGTGCTGAGGACTCCTCGGTGTGGCTCCCCTCGCCCTCCGTGCCACTGGGTCCCTCTGACCACTCGTCCGATGCTGACCCAGTCTGGCTCCGCTGCTCCTCCTGGTCCGTGGAGCTGTCCCCTCCTGTGGCCGTGGATGTATCTGCAAACAATTAGGGAAACAGACAAACATCAGTCACCTGCACTGACCGCACACACCACAGTAAGTACAGCACATTACAGAGCAAGCCCTGGCATCCTTAGTTGAACATTGCCTAAAGTCCCCACACAGATTCGGGGAAGCCAATTGTCAGTCTGATGGTCAACCATGGGACTCACACCCCTCCTGCCCTTGCACCCATCTGTCTGGTGCCTGTCTGATGGTAAGACCCCAGTGCGGACACACGCACCACCTACATAGTTGTTGGACATTGCAGGGAACACGGTGAAGTATGTGAACATGCACACATCACATCTCTTGCCACTGAGTCAGTGCAGGTGTCCTGATAAAGGGATTGCCAGAGTCTAAATAGAAATGCATGTGATGCATACCAGCACCAGACACCTTGATGCACCCATGTCCGGATAGTCAATGCCACAATGGGGTGCATGTTGCACATGTCACTCCCCTGCAGGATCAGTCTCAGGAAGTTTAATGCCATGACACAGGAATTCGTGCAAAGTCATACATTACTGTCTCAAGTCACATGGCCATGGCAACTAGCCAACAACAGTCTGCACTGTGTCACAATCCGAGGGCATGGGGAATGCAAGTTATGTGACTGACAAGTGCACATGTCTATCCCCCAAATAGCACATCATCTGTACTACTATTTGTCCACGTCATACCAACTGGACATATGGGGGACATGAAACACAACTCTCTGAACATGAGCACCTCACAGTGTGCTGTGAATGACAACACAGCTGCCTGAAAGTCACAGTCACAAACACCTGTGTGCACAGTCAAGTGATCAGACACCTATAAGTCACAGAAGTATCGTCTATCATGGTGACATCTCAGATGGCATGCTGAGCCCTAACCCATAAACATACCAGTAGTCCTGACAACGAAGACACAGCACAATGAGACAGAGGCAGACACCTGAGGGTACATTTCACTGATCACAACATGCCAGATGATACACAGGAGTGGGAGTACAGAGTGTATTGCATGCCCTGGAGTAGGCATGACTGTCCAGCTCCACCTGTAAGAGGGATGAGTCCTGGACAGTAGGCAGGTGGCTAAGCATGTGTGACACACTGGCTACACATACTCCTGAGGCCCAAACATTGTTCCCACCAGCAGCATGGGTGTGTGCCAAATTCCCCAGGGACATGTGGTGAGTCAGAGCAGCAAGCGGACCACATATCAAAGTTACACCCAGATCACATGTCAGAACTTAGGCATTGTGTAAGCAATTGACCCACCCATGAATCGCACAACATAGTCACGGGAACAAATGCTGTCCCCCACCTTGAGCAAAGCAAAATGCAATGACACAGTCCCCAAATGACACAATTTCCCGACTATAAGGGCCACACATATGCGTATCAGAGGAGAAGTGGGCATGTCACAAATGAGGGACATGGGTCCTGGACCACATGACTGATGTTCTGTGGAAGTTTAACCAGGCCAGAGGAGGGCACATAGCATGTCAGACAAAGTGCACAGTGCAGTCATGGACTCACCCCCTCCTTGCTGCTGTCTGTCCTTCAGCTGCCCATCCAGGTCAGGAAGACCACCGCCAGGATCCGGAGCATGTGGGGGTCAGGGTCCGGTGTCCGCCCCTCCTGCGAGGAGGCGACAGCTTCAGCTGGACCCTTGCGATCCTCCGGGTCCAGCCACGAAGGTCCTGCCACCTCTTCTGGCAGTTGCGGATCCTGCGCCTGTAGACCCCCACGGATCTTACTTTCCGGGCGATGGTCAGCCAAATTTCCTGCTTCTGGTGGGCATCAACCTGTGAGGATGACAAAGTGAAAAGGCCATTACTACACATGCAACATATACGTGCATCACACAGTTGGATATACATGTCTCAATCACAGGGGCATATGATGTACACAGGCAGTGCAACAATGGCTATGAACAGTTTGCCAGCAGGCACTACATGGTATCATTGCATGGGAAGTAAACCTAGTTGGAATGCACTGTTACTGCACTGTACCAG
This sequence comes from Calotriton arnoldi, assembly GCA_963921515.1. Classification (NCBI taxonomy): domain Eukaryota; kingdom Metazoa; phylum Chordata; class Amphibia; order Caudata; family Salamandridae; genus Calotriton; species Calotriton arnoldi. Next base: position 861,369 of record CAWUFW010007520.1, on the reverse strand, counting down.
TTCAGTGCATGTAACTACACACTTTGGGGTGTGACAACTACTCAGTGGGCATGCTAGCCAGTGGTGTGCACACTGAAAGCCCTGCTAGTCAGACAACATGCACAATTAGTGAGGCAGTGGACAGCACACTCACCTGCTCCCCTGGTTTCCCATACAGCTTGCTGTACTCTGGAAGGAGGCTGTCCAGCAGGGCCTGGTTCTCCTCAAGGCTGAAGGCTGGGGCTCTCTCCACAGTACGTGCCATTGCAGGAGCCAGAGGATGCATAAACAGCAGCAGTGTTGGTGGCAGATGTCGTCCTGGAGCATGTAGTGCAGGCAAGTGAGCTCTCAGGGGAACAGCCAGCATTATATGTGTGCTGCAGAGGCAGATACTGTCCCATGTGTCCAAAGTGATAGGTCCAAGTCGTTTGCATCTTCTGAATTTGACCAATCCATGGAATAGCAGCACTAATACATGCCCACAGCATCCTTCAAATCTTCAACTTCATGACACCCATGATTTTGCAACATTGTTGTGGCTGGCCAACTGAATTCACTGCATCAGACTCATTGGAGCTTCGAAAACGCGTCCGTTGCCATGCCAGGCCCCAGCCAATGTGTGCGCACCGTTCTGTCCATTGCTGTACAATGCGTACCAGGCATACAACGCGTACCCGCTCACATACAATGCAATGGGCCGGCTGGGCACACCGATCGGTCCATTGCTCTACAACGCGTACCCGCTCACATACAATGCAATGGGCCGGCCGGGCACACCGATCGGTCCATTGCTGTACAACACGTACCAGGCATACAACGCGTACCCGCTCACATACAATGCAATGGGCCGACCGGGCACACCGATCGGTCCATTGCTCTACAACGCGTACCAGGCATACAACGCGTACCCGCTCACATACAATGCAATGGGTCAGCCGGGCACACCGATCGGTCCATTGCTCTACAACGCGTACCCGCTCACATACAATGCAATGGGCCGGCCGGGCACACCGATCGGTCCATTGCTGTACAACGCGTACCAGGCATACAACGCGTACCCGCTCACATACAATGCAATGGGCCAGCCGGGCACACCGATCGGTCCATTGCTCTACAACGCGTCCCTGGACAGGTCACACGCATATGTCACCATGCTGGTCACTGGTGAACCTATGCCAGCCACATTTACTTTCCAGGGACTCAGGGGCACACCTACAACACCACACCCAGTCCACACTGTATATAAGGCATGTGTGGCAGCATAACCTTATCTGTGTATGGGGGTGAACATGTGGATTTTGGGGTGGCACTTGGGGGCAGACACACCCAGGCTGTGCACGTGTTCATGGGGACAGGGTCCTTCGTGTGTTGTGCACCTGACCACTGTGGTGTGCAACTTTTCATTTCGGAGCATGTGTCACGGTCACATTTCCAGGTTGTGTATGTGTATGACATGTCACATACCCCCAGGCTCACATGTGGGAAGGCATGTACGTCACAGGGTGGCCCATTGCAACAATAGTGATGTCCCTCCACAGTCTGTGTGCATGTTGTGTATCACATGTCTCTGACTCCATGTGCACAATGGGAGACAGTCTCCACATCCACGTGGTTTGTGCATGAACTTTGATGGTGTGTGTGTGTGTGTCACAGACGTCCATGTCTGTCCTGCAGAGGCTACAGGGGCCACTACCTGTGGGTGTCATGTTTGTTTTTCTGACGTGTACATGATACGCCATGTCATGCCAGTGTCCATGTGGCAAGACAGGGTCCCTGGGAATCTACCTGTCAATGAGCTGTGATGCCTGTGGAGCATCTGTCCAGACATGTCACTGTGGTATGTGTGTGGAACGTGAGAGCAGTTAATGGGTACTGTGACACAGCCTAATGGTGTCCCATAGCACACCCTGGAACCTGTTGTCAACACTTGTTGAACAGAGATGTTAGATGATGTCCATGTAGGTGCCATATATGTCCAAACGGAATGACACACACATCAAGTACTTGTGTTTGTTAATGATGTATCATGTGAAATTGAGTATGGTGAACGGCACATAGGTGGGGTGACTGACAATCTTGCTTTCTTCACCTATGCACTGCAGGGCTCCTGCTGTCCATCGACCATTCCCAGACCTGGCAACGATGGTGGAACGTGACAGCATCCGACGGTACCGCTTCACCAGGCAGCTGATTGAGGATTTGGCAGTGCGGTTGGACCCACATTTGCAGCCTGGCCGGCCGTATCCTACAGCGCTGACCCCCAAGGTGAAGGTGATGGCAGCCCTACACTTCTTTGCCACAGGTACCTTTCAACACACTGTGGCAACTACTGGTGGGATGTCACAGACTATGTTCAGCCGTGTGCTACGCGATGTTTTGGGGGCAATGTTGAGATACCTGAACCAGTACATCTATTTCCCAACACGTCAACGACTCATTGACGTCAAGAGTGACTTCTATGCCCTGGGGAGGATGCCACATGTAATTGGCTCCATTGATGGGACACATGTGGCTTTGATACCACCACAGGCACATGAGCAGGCATACCGGAACCGTAAACATTACCATTCGATCAATGCTCTGGTGGTATGTCTTGCAGATATGACCATCTCACATGTGTGTGCCCGTTTCCCCGGTTCGGCACACGATGCCTACGTGATGAGGAGTAGTCGCATCCCGAGGATGATGTCACAGATGCAGAACCAGCATGCCTGGCTTGTTGGTGTGTACTGACCTTGTACCATTGTGTGTGTTCTGCTATGTTGTTTTCCGCACACATTTTCAAATCGGCTAATGTGCAATTGTCTGTCTGTAGGTGACTCGGGATACCCCAACATGCCGTGGTTGCTGACACCCCTCAGGAACCCTGTGACACCAGCCCAGATGCGCTACAATGAGGCACATGGTCGGACGAGGAGGGTGATTGAGCGGACCTTTGGTCTCCTGAAGAGCCGCTTCCGCTGCCTGGACAAGACAGGAGGGGCCCTCCCATATGCCCCAGCAAAGGTGTGCAAGATTGTCATCGTCTGCTGCATGCTACACAACCTGGCAGTGCAGAAGGAGTTGCCTCTCATCCTGGATGACGATGACCAACGTCCCCCACCTGTGGAAGATCCTGGCCTGGTTCACGATGCCAGTGAAGATGATGATGATGATGATGGTGATGTCCGCACACAGCTCATCACCAACTTCTTCAGCTGAATGTGAGTCTCCAGAGGGTTGTAATGTCAATGATTTGAGTTTGCATGATATGTGTGTGTGGTGCTCTGGTGCTGTTTGAGTGTGGCCATGTGCTACTTGACTGGATGCGTGCAGCGATGTGTCCTTGCAGGTGGTCTGTACTGCCCAACAGTGTTGACATGCTAACTTGGTTTTGTGTAGTTATCTCGTGACATTTATTAGACATGAGTATTGCCGTTCTGTGCTGTTCTTCAGTGGTTTTGACTGTGTGTCATGTCTGTCCTTCACAGGTTGCTGCCGGAGTTGTCTGATCAACTTGGATCCCCCGAATCCATGATTCAACTTCCAAGGTGGAAGCAGTCGTTTCCCTACAGGTGATGTGCCACACACCCCTGGACTTTCTATCTTCTGCACTTTTTGACTTTGTGGCCACAGCCAGGTTGGATTAGCTTGCATTTGTAGTGGAAACAACATGTTGCAAATGTGTAATAAACCTGTGCTTCACTTTGGGATGTGCGTTGTCTGTAGTCACACATCTGACTGACATTTGCTTACTGCACCTGTAGTCTAGTTGACAGTGACTGTGAATAGGTGGCGTGTCTGTGCATTCCACTGTATTTCGTTGCAACATCAGTATAGGTGATGAGTCTGATGGCCCTGGTGTGTATGTGTTGTGTGGCCCTAGTGGTGTGTCTCCCTCATATGTGTCACGTCGCCATGACTGACATGACGGTGTTGGACTTGCTGTAGCAGTTAGCATGCACAGTGTCATTTAGCAGATCACCATCTACATGACAAAAACCACGTTGGAATCACAACAGAGGCAGATATGGTGTATTGGTGAGTTTATTTACATACAGGTGTGAGGATGGTGCACAGGATGGTGGGTGCTGTACATAGAAATTGGAATCCAAAGTTCCCATGTGAATTGGAAGTCTTGGTAGCTGAAATGTCCAGAGTAAAGTCCACTGTCATCTGATAAATTTGGCCAACTAGAGCTCCCCATGTCATGTGGGAGAGTTGGGTTGGCTTCGACAGGGCGTGCAGTTTGCACACAGAGGAAAAGTTCCAGAACAGGTGTTGGCTTCCTGGGGGATGTAGATGGCCATCGGCCTCTCAGTTTGGCCTCCTCGGACGGCCCCTCTTCTTGGGGGGGGGACCCTCAGGTGCAGGCTGCGGCGGTGCAGGGGACTCTCTGCCAGAGTCCTCCTCCCTCCCTGTGGCATTTGCAGTTGTTTCAGCAGCAGTTGTTGTGGGCACACAGGGAGGTGAGGCCATGTTGGTGCTGATCTGGCGGAGGCATGTCAGTATGTCCCTATGCACCGCTGTCAGTTGTTCCAATGTGTCCCACTTGGACTCCATGCCAGACATGTGTGTCTCGACACGTGACATGTGTGTCTCGACATGTGACATGTGTGTGTCAACACGGGACATGTGGGAGTCCAAGCGGGCATGATGGGCAGCCTGCTGCTGTTGTATGTCCTTGAGGATCCCCACTACCTGGCTGACCTCTCCGGTGCTAGTCTGGTACGGATCCGCGATGCGTGCCAGTTGTGGGTCATCATGCAGTCCAGACCCCTCTGCAAAGAGCGACCTATGTCTACCACCCCTGGCGACACGTGCAGGACCTGCGGTGGCACGCACAGGTGACCGTGGGCCCACTTGGGTGTTGTTCCTGGGCTCGTTGTCACCAGCTCCAGTTTGGGCCTGGGTCCCTGCGCTGTTGTCATCTGTGGTCCTTGGTCTGTCCGTGTTGGCAGGGGTGGCCTGTGTGTTGGCAGTTGTTGGAGGGGTGGGTGCAGGGGGTGCAGATGTTGGTCCTGCTGGTGCTACATGAGGACTCACACCGGAGGGTCCAGCTGGTTCTTCGCCATCCGACGAGTGCAGAGGCTGATCCACACCAGTGAGCTCAGTGTTCCCCAGAGCCTGGGACAGGGACTCCTCCTCGTCTGCTGCTGTGTCCCCATCATCACCTGTTTTGGGGAGAGACACAGATTTTATGTTATGTTTCTACTGGCATCAATTGTTCAAACACCTGACAGATGTGACTGTACATCTGGATGTGGGCCCGGACATTGCATTCTCCTAAATTGTGACAGTCAGAGAGTGATATTGGTGTAGCACATTGTCCTGCCAACCTGTGGCATGTCAATGTGAATGTTGAGGTGTGTGCATGACCAGCATTGGTGGTATTTGGTTGCCATCCAGGCCTCCTTCTCCCCCCAGCCCAGTTATCCCACCATGAAGCGTGCTTCCATTGCAGGGAGTGCAAGTTGTCTTTCAGGATGTCAGTCAGTGGTGTCCTGCTGTTGGTTGTTGCACAGTTCCCAGAAGGGCCTTGTGGTCCCCCAGCAGTACCCAGTGTCAGCCATCTTGTGAGTCCTTTTCCACTCCCTGTGATGTGAGCATGGTTGAGAGTGGTGTTGATGGGCCAATTGTGAGGGTGAGCAATATCTGTGCCTACAACTCCCATCATGCTATTGCCTCCACCCCCTTCCCAGCATGCCCATCCTTCCTTCCTTTTGACTCTGCTTCCCTGTGGGGTGGGGTGCCTGTGCTGACAGGATGGCTGGGAGTGTTGTCCTGGCAGTTGTTTGGCTACAAGTCCCAAGAGTGTCCCTGTGCTTCACACAGCATAACCCAGGGTGGTGGTTCTTTGTGGGATCTTCAGTTAGGATGTGAGGCATTGCATTCTCCCAGGTGGGTTATGTGGAGTTAGTGTTGATGGGGTGTGTGAGGGGAGGTGCTTGTAACTATGGTCAGTGCTGTGAGTCCTCCTTCCCACCCAGCCAGATATCCCACCATGGAACGTGCTTCCATTGCAGGGAGTGCAAGTTGTCTTTCAGGATGTCAGTCAGTGGTGTCCTGCTGTTGGTTGTTGCACAGTTCCCAGCAGGGCCTTGTGCTCCCCCAGCAGTACCCAGTGTCAGCCATCTTGTGAGTCCTTTTCCACTCCCTGTGATGTGAGCATGGTTGAGAGTGGTGTTGATGGGCCAATTGTGAGGGTGAGCAATATCTGTGCCTACAACTCCCATCATGCTATTGCCTCCACCCCCCTTCCCAGCATGCCCATCCTTCCTTCCTTTTGACTCTGCTTCCCTGTGGGGTGGGGTGCCTGTGCTGACAGGATGGCTGGGAGTGTTGTCCTGGCAGTTGTTTGGCTACAAGTCCCAAGAGTGTCCCTGTGCTTCACACAGCATAACCCAGGGTGGTGGTTCTTTGTGGGATCTTCAGTTAGGATGCGAGGCATTGCATTCTCCCAGGTGGGTTATGTGGAGTTAGTGTTGAGGGGGTGTGTGAGGGGAGGTGCTTGTAACTATGGTCAGTGCTGTGAGTCCTCCTTCCCACCCAGCCAGATATCCCACCATGGAACGTGCTTCCATTGCAGGGAGTGCAAGTTGTCTTTCAGGATGTCAGTCAGTGGTGTCCTGCTGTTGGTTGTTGCACAGTTCCCAGCAGGGCCTTGTGCTCCCCCCATCAGTACCCAGTGTCAGCCATCTTGTGAGTCCTTTTCCACTCCCTGTGATGTGAGCATGGTTCAGATTGGTGTTGATGGGCCAATTGTGAGGGTGAGCAATATCTGTGCCTACAACTCCCATCATGCTATTGCCTCCACCCCCCTTCCCAGCATGCCCATCCTTCCTTCCTTTTGACTCTGTTTCCCTGTGGGGTGGGGTGCCTAAGTCCCAAGAGTGTCCCTGTGCTTCACACAGCATAACCCAGGGTGGTGGTTCTTTGTGGGATCTTCAGTTAGGATGTGAGGCATTGCATTCTCCCAGGTGGGTTATGTGGAGTTAGTGTTGAGGGGGTGTGTGAGGGGAGGTGCTTGTAACTATGGTCAGTGCTGTGAGTCCTCCTTCCCACCCAGCCAGATATCCCACCATGGAACATGCTTCCATTGCAGGGAGTGCAAGTTGTCTTTCAGGATGTCAGTCAGTGGTGTCCTGCTGTTGGTTGGTGCACAGTTCCCAGCAGGGCCTTGTGCTCCCCACAGCAGTACCCAGTGTCAGCCATCTAGTCAGTTGTTTTCCACTCCCTGTGATGTGAGCATGGTTCAGAGTGGTGTTGATGGGCCAATTGTGGGTGTGACCAATATCTGTGCCTACAACTCCCATCCTGCTATTGCCTACACCCCCTTCCCAGCATGCCCATACTTCCTTCCTTTTGAGTGGACTTCACTGTGTGTGAGTGTGACAGCAATGGCAAGATGGCTGACAGTGTGGTCCTGTTGTTTGTTGGTGCCCAGTTCCCAGCAGGGCCTTGTGCTCCCCACAGCTGTGGCCAGTGTCAGACATCTTTGAAGTGGCTTTTGACTCCCTGTGAGGTGTGCATGCTACAGTGCTAACTTGCTGGGCCATGTGGGTGTGAGATGTTGATCTGTGACTACCACTCCCATCATGCTATTGCCTACACCCCCTTCCCAGCATGCCCATCCTTCCTTCCTTTTGAGTGGACTTCAGTGTGTGTGAGTGTGACAGCAATGGCAAGATGGCTGACAGTGTGGTCCTGTTGTTTGTTGGTGCCCAGTTCCCAGCAGGGCCTTGTGCTCCCCACAGCAGTAGCCAGTGTCAGCCATCTTGTCAGTTGTTTTCCACTCCCTGTGATGTGAGCATGGTTCAGAGTGGTGTTGATGGGCCAATTGTGGGTGTGACCAATATTTGTGATTACCACTCCCATCATGCTATTGGCTACACTGACTTGACCAGCATACACAGAATTCCTTCCTTTCAGTGAGCTTCCCTGTGAGGTGGTGTTCTAGTGGTGGGTAAATATCTGGGAGTGTTTGTTGGTTCTATTTGTGCCACTGCCTTGCTGTATTTGTTGTTAGGTTTGTAGATGTCATGACACAGTTACATATCACTATGAGATGGCAGGTATTGTGTTTGTCTGACTAGCATTCACATCTTGGGATGGATATCTTTTGGTTGCTGTGTATTTGCTAAGTGTGCATGGTTTGCCTATCCCCTTGACTGTGATGTGTGTGTGTTGTCACACCATATTGTGTATATTAGTTGTGTACTCACCAGGCTCTGGGATGTCTGTTAGTCCGTATACGCTCACTGGTGGTAGGATGGCCCGCACCTTCTCCTCCCAGGGCCTGAGGTATACTGGTTTTGCAGGAGGGCCACTGCCGGTGTGCTGGCTGAGGAGGTAGTCCTTTTTGAGTAGGTCCCTGACCCTCCTGCGCACATCATACCACCTGTTCTGGATGTCTTCCTTTGTGCGCAAACATGGTGATTGTGCGTTGACCCTGTCGACAATCCTTGCCCACATCTTGGTTTTCTGCGACATGGGGGTCTGTTGTACCAATGTACCAAACAACTGTGGCTCTACCCTGAGGATCTCGTCTACCAGGACTTCCAATTCACAATCTAGGAACTTATGGTTCTTCTTTGGGGGCATGGTGATGGGTGGTGGTGGTGATTGATGTGTGTGCAAGTGGGGGGGTGTGAGTGTAGGTTTAGCTGGGTGTGTGTGAGGGTGCTATTTGTAGGTGTGGTAATGGTGTGTGGCTTGTGTGATGTATGAGCTGTGAGTGTGTCTGTGGTTGCTGTGTGATGGTGTTCTGATTGGCAGGTCAGTGGAATTTGCAAGGGATCATGGTAGGGATTTGTGGCCTTTATGTAGGTGGAGTTGGAGGTGTGTCCTTGTTCCATTATTTTTTCCTCCCTGTATTTATTGGCTTTGTGGTTGCTTGTTTGGCCCTTTTTTTTCTAATTTTTCCGTGGTGTTTTTGGTGCATGTAGGAGTCGTTCTTGTGTCTGAGTAGGACGCTGCAGTTGTCTGGTGCGATCTTGTCCGACTCGTTCCCGCTGTGTGTCAGCTAGGTTTCATATGCGGCGTACGAGTCGGTCGCGTAGTATTGGGTTTCTTCGGCTGGGTTTTGTATGCGTGTCGGTCGTACGGCTTGTGCTCCGGGCGAGTCGGTCGTGTTTTGCATGCACAGCATCGTACTACGCGGGTCGGAGTTCGCGGGTAAGTTTCGTTCGGGTTCAATCCGAGTGCGTGTCGGTCGGTTCGTTTCGCGTGATTTCCCGGCCGGATGGCTTGTTTCCGTCCGGCTCGGTTTGTATTCCGTCCGAGTCTGTCGGATTTCACATGCATTTCATCGTACTACCCGGGTCGTACGGCGCCGGTCCGAGTCGGTCGGACTAAATTCCCGTACTGAGTCGGTCGGTATGTTTTCCGGCCCGAATCGGAATCGGCCCCATAGTCTGTAAACAGTGAATGGTCCTTTTGTAATATATAAATAAGATAAAACCAAGGATTAAAATGTGTAAGATAAGAAGTTACAACATATTTTATAAAGTCATTTAAGAGAAGCCACTTCAGGTATTTTCAACTACCTGTCAATTCCTTATCAGTCATACATGAAATAAATATCTAGATACAGCAAAAACCAGATATCGCGTTGTGTCGGTTTGGAGGATACTATAGGCGTCCTCATTCCTAGTTGTTTCAAGCTTTCTACAGACAGGAATCAACCATTCTACACGAGCCCCTCTATACGCAAGAGAAAAAATAACAAATGGGGTACATCCTCTTTCTTGTAACCACACATCAGGCACCTCTGTACACTATTAATTAGAAGTCCTGATCATTTCGGCATAAAACCATGTGGGTGTAAGTTTCCATATCTAAACTAGGCCCTCTTTACGATGAGGGTCGGAAAGCCTCCGACCAGAGGCCGGAGGCTTTCCGAGCCTCATCGAGGTTTCAGTTTCGACTGCCTCATTACAATGCAGGCGGTCGAAACTGAAACCGGCCCGTCATTCCGTCTGATTCCGACGGGCACATAACCCCTATGGGCGGCGTTTCCGCCGTAGGGACTACGATGTTGGTTTCCAACAGGCTTTCCATGTCGAGCTTTCCAACATAGAAAGCCTGTCAGAAAGCGATATTGGGGGCCCCTAGCTGGGCCCCCTTCATCCTGCGGCCTCCCGTTGGGGGCCGAGGGGGCACCTATGAGGTGCCTTCCTACGCGGCGCAGAGATGAACAGATTCTCCCTTTTGTCTATGGGAGCTTGTGCTATGGCCGGTTTACGGCCATAGCACAAGCTCCCATAGACAAATGGGAGTATGAAACCACACCATGTGCGGTCGCATTGTAATCGCGGTGTCAGGACCACCGACCGGAGGTCGGTCGGTCCCGAGACTGCAACAGTGTCAGGCGGACGTAAGTCCGCCCAACATCGTAATTAGGCCCATCATTTTTTAGCTAGATTGGGTTCTATTACATCTCAAAAGTTTTCAAACTGGAAATTTTCCTTACCACTAAAAAGGAGATAGATAAAGTGCTGTGTGCGTGCATTAAGAAATTATTATATTTGTAGTTTTTTAAATTGATTTTTTAGCTTCTTTGCTGTGATTAAAGTGCAACAGCCAGCAGGATCATACCAAAGGTTAGTTAGGCCCATCCCCATCAGGGAATCTTTGACAAATTTAATCCACAGATGTTTTAATGCAGACAGGTGTCTAAGGATTTCCTCCAGTCCACTTCGATAGAGCAAAAGTTCGGGAGTAACCACAACGAGATGACGTGTCTTGAAAAAATGATAAGACAAGGTGAAATAACATTGGAATGGTTGAGCTCCCGAGGAGAAATAGAGGCAATTGATGTAAGATTATGTTGCAAAATTGCTCAAGAAAGCTTTTGGGCAGGAGTATATTGGTGAAAGTATGATCCAAAGGGTATATAGGGACCCAGCATGGAAGCTTCCAATTGGAAAATCTGCCAGATTGTATTGAATTCTAGCAATTATGTTAATAGAAACATATTTATGAATTGATAGATATCAAATAAATTCAATTTAGACGGTGAGAAAATTCTTATAAGAACTGATATATTCTCTATCACAGATCAAAGAAAATCGTAACTAAGGTGTTACATGGAAGGATTAACAAAAATATGAATTACAGGCCTTTCCTCTATATTCTGTAAAGATAGTCTCTGACATAACTAATTTTCACTTTGCTTTGCAAGGAAGAAAATGTGAAATTGTTAGAAATAAAGAAATTAATACTTTAGGTGTGATTTAAATGGGTCGGTACTGTCAGGTACGGAGTACCTGCACTTTTTATTTTTAGAGGGAGAACACCTGCACTTCTCTTTAGAGATGCAATACTTTTAAATAGAGATTACCAACACTTCTCTGAAGCAAGAAGGTGCGCTGGTACATGGAATCTGTACTTCTATTTTTCCGATCCATGCACTGGGAGTGATCATAGGAGTGTTGTGGAGCAAAGCCTGGATGAAGAAGCAGGACAAAAAACACAAATTCTTGCAAACAGCTCGAAGCAATGGGACTGACTGACACCCGGTCGGCAGTCCCGACCGACTAATTAGGATGCGACCGAACACTGTTCGGTCGCATTCCTATACTTCACAATGGGAGCATGTATTCCGGCAGGAATGCATGCTCCCATTGTAAAATAGAAGGTGTACCTGGTCCCTGATGGAGTGAGGTTTGTAAATTACATCTTCATGAAGTTAAGCAAACTCTATAATAATGTATTAACTGCATGAACTAATCAACTCCGGATACACACACATCCAAACAGGGGGCAAACGCAATTTACATAATATACTAAATCATGTTGGCATGAGTACGTATTAACTGTTTGCGCTTTGAAAAACTGTACTAATGCATGTTTATGCTGTGTTGTACATTGCACATTTTGCATGTTGTGCACGAATAATAAGAAGTCTGCTTTAAACTAATAGCTTTCGCTAGGATTTATTTAACACAGGGTATTAGTATGATGGGAGGTAAACATAATGGGTTTTATTTCACGAATTAATATTCTTTTGTGATTGTGTATTATAGTACGGGATTGGGCCTGCATGAAAATGGCCTCTCGTTCAAGCCAGCATGTGGTTGGCCTGGTCGGTACGGAGTACGCATGTGCCAAGAAGGGTTGCCTGTTTGCAGACTGCTGAGTGTACCCGATGATGCAATCCGTGTGAAGGCCATGTTGACCTGTGTCTTATTGTTTATGTGCCAAGATGCGACAGCGACTGTGGGAACAGCCATCACTACGTGCAATACGAACGTGAAAGCGGATATCATAATGAACATTGTAGCTAAATGTATAATTATGAATGTTAGTAATATACGAATGCAATGGTCTTAAATCCTTCCTTTGTTAGAACCGGTATAGGATGGATCTGTGGGGAGAACTGGATGAGACGACCCTAGTATGATTTACGACAACCAATCACAGTCCGAGTTTCTACCGACACTGCAACATTGTAAGATAGTGTATTAGGCAGAAAGGTATAACTGATGTCCCAATTGGGGGTGTGGCGGAACAGAGATCAGAACGAACAAGAACAGAGAGAGGAGAGGGGAGAAGACAATGCAGACGAGAACGCAGACGAGAACATAGAGAGAACTCAGACCAGATCGCATAGAAAAGATCTAAGACAGAAAGAGCAGCCCTGCACAGAGAAAGAGAACCTTTAGGTACGAGAACGTTGCGGGAGTGCTTGGGAGGAGACTGCGACCGAGGAGGTAGATTAAGTGGGAGATTAATTCTAATTGTTAGTATAGTAAACATTGCTGCATCTGTCCTGTTTGACTTTGTCCTCCGAGCCTATCTCTGGGGACCTCTTGCCACAACCTCGGCCAAGGAAGTGGTTTTCCTGTTTCTTTGGTGGGTATTGCCCTCCTTGATTGCTTAAAATTGCAAATATATTTTCTGCAAGTATTTATGCTGTACCTTCTTTCCCCCATTCCTTTGCATGCTTTGATATCGATGAAAATGATTCATTTTGATTACATTGCTTGATAATTTGTTCTCTTATATGCAATCTTGTATGTGCACTGACAATTTCATCACGAGCATTATTAAGATAAAATCATTAACTGGAGAAATGACTTTGTGGTTATTTAGTTAAATGCTAAACTGTTTAGTTAATCATAGTCACCATTAACTCTTCAACTAATGGTCCATCGACCAAAAGAAGAAGAAGTTGAAATTACTAATAGTCAGAATTAAATATAATTGTTATTAATATGAAGTATAGTATTTAATAAAACTGACAAATTAAACCCCCAAATCCAGCACCAGTCCTCAGGGATCATTTATGGGTAATGTGTGATGGGCCCCGTTGTTTGATAAAACATTTTATGCATGACGAGATTTTCTTTGGTCCCTGGCTCAGGAATTTAGGGGTTGCGCTGGATCAGTTTTTCTGGTAGCAGAATGATGGTTATTATTGATTAGTTTGGTGATTTATTGATTATTGATTATTGACTAAATATTTAACAGTTTATGTAAAGTGGGTTAGTATCGTGTTTTATGTAGTCATTGGAACACAGGTACAGAAGGGTATCTGGAAAGCCGGAAAAATAGAAGTTAGCCTGAAATAAGGCAGAAGAAAAGTGTGAGAAGTGAAATCACACGGGAAGAAGTGCATTGTCTGTTTATATTAGTAATACTATTTAGCGTATAGGTGAAGATAAGAGTGACATAGTGAATGGTCCACCTGTGAAAATTTGGCCTTAACGCAGGAAGAGTAGCGAGACCTCCTTTTCAATAAAAGGTTCTATTGTGAAATTTTGGCCTTATCCCTAAAGAAGTAACAGGTCCTCTCTTAGCTTGAGTGAAGGGAAGAATAGCGGAATTGTTATACTTGCCCGTATGGTACGAAAGTTCTTGAGAGTGAAAAACTATCTCTCTATTTAGTAAACAGACAGTGTGGTATCGTTTTATGTTGTGACTAATAAGTTATTGTAAAGAAAAAGGACTTAGAAATCTGCCGTGAATTATATAAGTAAAAGTGACTCTCCCATGGAGATCTCTTGGTTAGGAGCGGGGGAAGCTCCCTAGGTCAGCAGCAGGAGGAGAGGCTGACGTCACAGAAAAGCCGCGCTGGCATTTGTCAGTCTGTAAAAACAGAGTGAGCTCAGATTGGTTGGTTGATGTGAGCCGCGCTGGCATTGGACAGGATAGCGGATACGTAGAAAGCTCCGATTGGAGGAGATAGAGTGTGCCGCGCTGAAATTGGTCAGGCGTCTAGGGAAGCAAAGGAATTCGATTGGTGAATTATAAGTGGATCGTGTTGATAAAGATTTGCATTAAGTGAAATCGTTGTCAAGCAACAAAAATATATTTTGAACAACCGAAACAGGAGAAGTTGACTTTGTTTGGAAAAATTAAAAGATTCTTTAAAAAGGACAAACCAGTAATAACGAGAGAAGGAGTTCCTATTCCTCCACCAAAGACGCCAGCGTCTTATATGATGTTAAAATATGGTTATCATACATGTATTTGGCTAGAAAATTGGGTAGGATATACGAAGAATGATGGTATACTAGCTTTTCCAGAGCATGGTTCTTTTAATTTGGCAGTATTACGTAATTTGAGAGAAAAGATGATGATATTAGACCCAAGACCTAGACCTACACAGTTTGAAGCATTAGTGGAGTGGGAAGATGAAATGTACGAAAGAGAAAGACACAGAGGTGGTAGAGTACATAGTTTTATGTTTGGAAGATTTCATGATGAAAGACATGAGGACAGAATGAAAAAATGGAGAAATGGAGAGATTACTGAAGGATTGTATCCAGTTTTAATGGTAGGAGAGACTGCAGGAACCAAGTGCAAAGAGAAAAAGAGACATTTAGAGCAATTTGGTTTGGGTACAACCCGAATGAATCTGATGATGAGCTGCTGGATGATATATTAGTTAAACGGCCACCACCTTATCAGGAGAATTCAGCGATGGTGACACCAAATGCACCGTCAATGGAATCCCCAATGACACCTCAAACAACACCTGTTCCAATTGGAGGCGAAGTAGAGCAGGATGGAGAAGTAGAATTTGCCATACAAACTAAAGAATTAGTTGAAAAATTAAATCAGATGAACATGAAAATAGATGCAATAACTGTGCCAGTGACTATAGGTCCAGCAATACCTGTATTTGAAAATAGACTTGTCCATGAACCTTCTTTAACTGTCCCATTAAATTCTGCTATAACATCAGCTAATAGTAGAATTAGTGCTGTAAGTGTCACAAGTGAACACCCAAATATAGTTGCTAGATCTACACCTCCGACTAATTTAACAATTATTGAAACGCCTAGGGAAATAATGCAGCTACATCCCAAAAGGATAGAATTGGATGAGATTCCCAGCAGCGAAGTTCCAATAGGTCCGACTACTGAAGAATTAGATGATTGGGTGAAAGGGTTACAAAGGAGAAAAACACAGCCGCAACCTATAGATGTATGTAAGTTGAAAGTAGATCTGGAAGAAATGATTATTGGGACCATAAGTCCAGACAGGCTGAAGACGTATCAGGATGATGAATTAATGTATCTGTGTAAGAGTATTACTTGGAAAGCGAAGAATTTACATGAGAGGTTAGTGGACGCTGCAGAAGAGTTGGGAGTGGACATAGGAAGATCAAAGGTGTTTCAGAAGACATATAGAGTGGATTTTACTGAAAAAGATATAGAAAATATGAATGCGCCTGGTAGACGATTGCAGATAAAAGAGTTAATGGTTGTTTTAAGAAAATGGGGAGACGTAGAAAGATGGAAGGGTAGATGGATGAGGAAGAAAGAAGAATTGGCTGCTAAAGAGATACATTTGCGTCCAGTAAGAGAAGTAGAAAATGTAGCTCTGGAATGTCCCATGAGAGAAGTTCCAGGAGGAGGTTATGTGCATGTTCCGTGGACTAGACAGGATATATTGTCTTTCGCCAATGAGTTTCCCAGATTGAGAGAAAAACCTGTGGAGTGGTACAAACAAGTTGAGAGATTTGTGAAAGTATCGAAAGTATTGTTGAAAGATTTAGATGGATTATTTGAAATTGTTGTCCCTGCAGATCTATGGACTGAATGTAAGATTACAGTTGATTGGCCAAAGGATGAATATCCTAGGGATGCCAAAACAGGTGCACCTTCAGATGAGGTGATGAAAAAGTATCATCAAGTGATTACTTTCTTGAAAAGCAAACTTTCCCCTAAGGAAACTGATTGGCTAAAAATTGATAGAACAACCCAAGAACCGAATGAATCTGTTCATGCCTATTATGAGAGGTTATTGCAAGTTTTTAAGCAGTGTAGTGGGTTTGAGAATATTGGAGATAAAGATATGGGTCATTTTGTGTATAGGTTTGTGTATGGATTAAAACCTGAGATTAGCCCAATGATACAGCAGCATATGTTGTGTTGGCAAGCCAAAACGATAGACGAAATCTTGAGGTATGCGAAGTATTGTAGTGACGACATTGAGTCTCATCATCGTAAATTAAAGGAAAAGGTGATGTGGGCACAAGTGAAAGCAGCAGAGCAGCAAGAAAATCAGTTGAATTCTCAGGGTATAAACCAAATGGGAGGAGTTAGTCAGAATGCTCAGAAACCAAGTGGAGGTAGAGGTAGAGGACAAATGAGCAGAGAAGAGGTGAAAAAGAAATTTCCTTGTCATGGGTGCGGAAAGTATGGACACTGGAAGAATGAGTGTAGATCAGTGCAGAGGACTAATGGAGGAAATCAAATTTTAACCCCACAGGTGCAGAGTGAGATAGTTGTGCAACATACACCGCAGCAATAGGTAGTTACTACTTAATATCAGGTCCCGCAACCACCGTTACCACATAGTGTAAATGCTCAAAGATACAGTGCGGACACAGGGATTCACGGAGGAGACCAAGTTGGTAAAAATACTAACACAAATGTGATTCCCCAATTTTGGATGCAATGTGATGGAAGTGATGTTGAATCGAATCAATGACGGTGCCTGAGGGGGGAGGAAGAGTGCGTACTTGGCGTTACTCTAGAGGTAGATCAGTCAGGTCCATTTGTTGATGGAAAAGTGGAAGGTAATGATATCACTTTTCTTGTGGACACTGGTGCTACCCGTTCTACTGTGAGAGCAGCATAAATTCCAAACCTACCCCTCTCGGGAGAAACTATCCAGGTAGTAGGAGTCTCAAATAAACAGATAAATACTCCAGTTACTAAACCAATTGAAGTACATATTGGTCCCTTTAAAGATATGCATCGGTTTGTAGTGTGTGACTCGAGTCCAGTGAATTTGTTAGGAAGGGATTTGTTGTGCAAAATGAATTGTACAATTTATTGTACCCCGGATGGTATTGCATTTCAGACACCTGATGAGGATGTTACGTTTAAAATGGTGCTAGCAAGGAACAGAAGTGAATGAATTATTTTCACTTCTTACAGACAAAAGTGTGCCTGAAGAATTGATAAAGGTAGTGAATTCCGAGGTATGGGATTTCACAGGACAGGAAATTGGACTGATGAAGAAAGTGGATCCGATTAGAATTACAGTGAAGGATGGTATTGACTATCCAAATACACCACAGTATAAAATGAAGCCAGAAGTTATAGCAGGAATAACTCCTGTGATTGATCAAATGATTGAACAAGGAATTTTAAAAGAAATAATGAGTAGTCCTTGTAATTCACCTATTATGGGATTGAAAAAGCCAAATGGAACCTATAGAATAGTACAAGATTTGAGGAAGATAAACAAAATTGTTGTGCCTTGTTGTCCAGTTGTGCCAAACCCAGCAGTGATTCTATACCAAATCCCACATGATGCGGAGTGGTATACTGTGATAGATTTGTGTCATGCATTCTTTTCAATTCCTTTGCATCAAGATAGCCAGTACTTGTTTGCTTTCCGGTTTGGAGATTGTGTTTTGGCATGGTGCCGAGTTCCTCAAGGTTATACTGAGAGTCCTTCAATTTTTAATCAGATATTGAAAAAGTGTCTGGAAGATTTGAGAATGTCTGAAGAGTCTGTTTTGGTTCAGTACATTGATGACATACTAGTGGCATCAAAGACTCGAGAAGCCTGTGTTGCAGACACAGTGCTTTACTGAACCATTTGGCAGAAGGTGGACATAAAGTGTCCCCTGCGAAACTGAGATTCTGCCAACAAGAAGTCCAATATTTAGGTCATAAGATTGAGAAAGGAGTTAGAAAGGTAACATCAGAGCGTATTAGAGTGATTAAGGACATGAAACCTCCAACGACACAAAGAGAAGTGCGAATGTTTTTGGGAGTGGTTGGATATTGCAGACAGTGGATCAGTGGATTTTCACTGATGGCAAAACCTCTCCAGAGGTTGACGAGGAATGATGTGAAAGATCCAGTTAAATTGGATGAAGAAAGTATGGATGCTTTTGTTAAATTGAAAGATAGTCTGTGTAAGGCTCCAGCATTGGGTATGCCTGATTATTCAAAGGATTTTGCATTATATTGCAGTGAAAGAGATGGATGTGCACTTGCAGATTTAACTCAAAGGCATGGAATGTCACGACGACCTGTGGCATACTTTTCAGCTACTTTAGATTCAGTGGCTGCCGCATTACCTGGATGTTTGAAAGCAATAGCTGCTACTTGTGTGAGTCTGGAACAGAGTGAAGGGATCAAAATGGGTCATCTTGTGAAAGTGTATGTACCACATTCAGTTGAAATCCTTTTAACAAGGACACGGACTCAGCACCTCACCTATAGTCAGCTGACTAGGTATGAGAGGGTGATTCTGGGAGCTGAAAATGTGACAATAGTGAGATGTACAAATGTGAATCCTTCTACTCTATTGCCAGATGTGTGGGATGAAGAAGTAAAGGATGAAGCTGAACATGATTGTTTGGATGTGACTGAGTTTTGTACCAAGCCCCGTCCTGACATCAAGGACGTTCCTCTTGAGGAATCAGATTGTGTGATGTTTGTTGATGGTTCATGTTTGCGAACTGAAAGACGTGTATTGAGTTCTGCTTATGCTGTCTGTACTGTAGCAGAAATCCTGGAGGCATCCTGTTTAAAAGGGATAAAATCTGCACAAGTGGCTGAACTGATAGCTCTAATTCATGCCTGTAAATTGGGAAAACGTCAGAAAGTGACCATAATTACTGATAGTCAATATGGCTTTGGCATTGTGCATGATTTTGGAGAACTATGGATGCAGAGGGGATTCCTGACCTCTTCGGGGTCCCCCAACAGGAATAGTCAATTTGTAAAAGAATTACTGGAAGCATTACAATTGCCAAAACAAATTGCAGTGGTCAAATGTGCCGCACATAAGTCAGGAGATGATTATGTGACTCAAGGCAACAGATTTGCTGACCAAGTAGCACAATATTGTGCAAAGAATGAGACTTCCATAAATCGGGGAAGAGCAAAAGAACATACGGTTTGTCAACTTATGTTTACTAACACTATTGAAACATGGGATGAAGTGAGACAATTGCAGGAAGAGGCAGATGATGAAGAGAGACAGCAATGGGAAAAAGTAGGATGTAGGAGACGGGAAGATGATGATGTATGGGTATACACTGATGGAAGACCAGTCATGCCAGATAATTTACTTTCTCATATGGCAAGGATGTATCATGGAATGACACACATAGGCCGAGACGCCATGGTCAGATCATTTCAACAGACATGGTTTAATCCTAAGTTCAGGACTATTTCAGAGAGCCTTGGTCAAAGATGCCTGATGTGCCAACAGCAAAACCCAGGAAGAAAAACAATAGTTAGTATGGGAACAATAGGGAGGGCAGGTGGTCCTTTTACTTGACTGCAGCTTGATTTTATTGATTTGCCTCCCTGTAACAAGCTTAAATATGTGTTAGTAATTGTGTGTTTGTTTTCTAGATGGGTAGAAGCTTATCCCACAAGGAGGAATGACAGCCTAACAGTGGCCAAACTTTTGTTGAGGGAATACATTCCTAGATATGGCTTTCCAGTCACGATGGAAACAGATAGAGGAACACATTTTGCTAGTGAAACAATCAAACTGATTTGTGAGGCATTGAGTATTGAACCAAAACTTAATTGTGCTTATCGTCCAGAGGCCTCTGGAATAGTAGAACAGATAAATGGCACAATAAAGAACAGGTTAGGGAAAGTGTGTAGATCCACAGCACTGAAATGGCCTGACGCTTTACCCCTAGTTTTGATGAGTCTCAGAAGCATTCCTGACAAAAAGACAGGACTAAGTCCTCACGAAATACTGATGAGAAGAGCAATGAAACAAGCATTTGTACCTGTGAACAAATTAATAAATATATCTGATGATCTCATCCTTGAATATTGCAAAGGATTGGCTGATGTAGTACAGTCTGTGTTTCATCAGGTTGGAGCTGACGCGACTACAACACAACAGACTCAAGCGCATGATCTAAGCCCTGGTGAGTGGGTTCAGGTGAAAAGGCATAGAAGAAAAACTTGCCTAGAGCCCCGCTGGGAAGAACCCCACCAGGTCATATTGGTGACAACCACAGCAGTAAAGTGTGCTGGTCTACCGAATTGGATCCATGCCAGCCACACTTATCGAGTCCCAAATCCACTTGAACCACGAGTAGAGCGGCATCTGGAGATCTCAAGTACAAGCTCTGAATCAGAGGCTGAAGCACCAGAAACTGGTGAAGTTGGAGCACCAGACTCTGAAACTGGTGAACATAAACTGAAAGACTCTGAAGAGCAGACTGAGGAAGAGTTGCCTAGCTCAAGTCAAGTAAAGTGGGTACCAGATACTGGGACTGAAGAAACTGCTGTTGAACGAGAAGAGAGACAACCTTCTGATAGAAAGGAAAGGGAGGAAAGAGAAATAAGTGAAAGAAATATAGAAGAAGAAAAAGAAAAAGAAAGTAAACTTAAAGTAGGTACAAAGAAACGAAAGTACAAATTGAATAAGGCAGAAGAAGAAATACAACCAAAAAGGGCAAAGACAGATGATCATTGGCCAAGTGGGGTGAAAAGACTGAAATACAGAGTAGTAAAAAGAAGACCAGAGAGTAAGTTAGAACAGATAAAGGAAGTTTCAGGTGAAATAGAGCAAGGAGAGTCAGATGATGAATCAGTGCTGTGACCAAAGAGAGTGAGAAAACCAAACAAAAAGTTCAAGTCACCTGACTGGATTTACATAGTGTTGGAAGAGATTGAAGAAGAAGATCTAAACAAAGAAAGAAACAGCACTGACAGCGAGCAAGAAGAAAAGAGTGACTTAGATCCACCTTAAAAGACTGTAAACAAATTAAGGTGTCACGCTACAACTGAAGAAATTTTTTTTTTCTTCTGAAGACGTCCTGGAGATTTGGATTAGTTAAAATAAAAGAAGGGGTAAAGAAGAAAGCTTTTGGAAGTGTGGGATCACACTACATTTTTTATTTTTTTAATATTTTTGATAGACTTATAAAATCCATTTAGAATTATATAAGAATTATGGCAGATACACAGGACACAAGATCTAGATGTAGTTCTATGCGTAGGTGTTATAAAGCTTGTTTTTGTTTATTTTGTATATTAATAGTATTTTGGATGATATTAACAATTATAATACCTTTACATTTGATTAAGGAAGATACATTTCATTCTAATAACTTGACAAGTCCAAGGGTAGACACTGGCAGTAAGCAAATTCCTATTACTCACATGAAACAGATAGACACTAGTAGTTTGCATCATGATAGATCAGTTACTAATATTTCCTCGAATGTTTTCACTAAACTACTCTACGAATATGTAGAAACGATGGAAGTGAGGGACTGTTATGTATGTATACAGTTACCATTGTCTGTTTCAGAAGGTGTGACCTATCATCACCTTCCTTTGACATATGGTGTAACGTGTAGTGTTTTATCAAGTTTATTGTATAGAACAGGAAAATTAGATTACTATTATTCAAATGTAGATACAATCTTTTCTAAAGTTTCTGTAGTACCTGAGTTGAATAAGATAGCACATGCAGATGTCATGGGAGATTTTTTCTTGACGACAAAACCTTTAGGTATAGCTTATGCTAAGAAAAATAACTTAACATGTAGACTGGAAAGAGAAGAGAAAATCTTTTTGGAGATGGTAGAAGAAAGAAGGGCTAAGTTTCAGAGAAAAGCTGTTGAAGAGAAATTGAAAACACCACCTTGGGTTTTCAAAGAAGGCAACTATGACAAAAGCGAGACTTATGCTGCCATGGCTCTGGATTGGTCACAGAAGGGAAAATTATGCTTATGTAGGGAGAAGACTAATTATAATTCCTATTTCATCTATTCCAGTGAATGTGACGATACCTATAAAATTATTGGGGGTTGGGGATTAAAGGGAGGAACTGACCCTGTCTTACCAGGTATATATTATGTCTGTGGGAGGAAAGCCTATTATCGGCTGCCAGATCACTGGTATGGGACATGTTACCTTGGGATTGTCTTTCCAAAAGTCTATCATGTAGACAAAAGTACAAATGGAATCGATGAAGTAAGGCAAGGACTAAATCGGGTAAAAAGAGAAAGTTTTTCAGAAATTGTAGGAGATATATTTGGAGCATTGATACCTGGAGTTGGAGTTACACTGAATGCATATAAAATTCGACAATTATCTACAGTGGTTGATCGTTTATCAACGGATTCTGCTGGAGGATTCTTAATGATTGACACTGAAATGAGTGCCATGAGATCTATGGTTATGCAAAATCGACTTGCCTTTGATATATTATTAGCAAAAGAGGGTGGAGTCTGTGGAATGCTGAAAGTTCAACTTTGTTGTACTTACATTCCAGATTAAAGCAAGAATTTGGAAGGATACATTCAGAATATAACTGATTTGCATAAGAAAGTAACCAACTGGAGGTTGATGGTGTTTGGGAGAGACTAAGTAAATGTTTCTCTACTATAAGCAAGTGGTTTTCTTCTATAGGTAGTTCCTTAGTTGCAAAAATACTAGTACCAGTAGCTTTTGTAGTCACTATGGTACTCATGATACGAATGACCTATGTTTGCGTGAAGAAGAGTCGTAAGGAAAAGAAAGAAAGGAAATTGAGTAAGGAACATAATGAAAGGGAAAGAGAGATAGAAGAATTAGAGATGTAAAATTTCAAAGAGAAATTGTATGAAAAATGTAAGGAGCAAGAGTCAAAAGACAAAATAACAACTATATAACTTGAAAAACCGTATGTTTTGGGATTTTATGATGGCAAAACCATCAAAGGGGGGATTGATGGAGTGAGGTTTGTAAATTACATCCTCATAAAGTTAAGCAAACTCTATAATAATGTATTAACTGCATGAACTAATCAACTCCGGATACACACACATCCACACAGGGGGCAAACGCAATTTACATAATATACTAAATCATGTTGGCATGAGTACGTATTAACTGTTTGCGCTTTGAAAAACTGTACTAATGCATGTTTATGCTGTGTTGTACATTGCACATTTTGCATGTTGTGCACGAATAATAAGAAGTCTGCTTTAAACTAATAGCTTTCGCTAGGATTTATTTAACACAGGGTATTTGTATGATGGGAGGTAAACATAATGGGTTTTATTTAACGAATTAATATTCTTTTGTGATTGTTTATTTTAGTACGGGATTGGGCCTGCATGAAAATGGCCTCTCGTTCAAGCCAGCATGTGGTTGGCCTGGTCGGTACGGAGTACGCATGTGCCAAGAAGGGTTGCCTGTTTGCAGACTGCTGAGTGTACCCGATGATGCAATCCATGTGAAGGCCATGTTGACCTGTGTCTTATTGTTTATGTGCCAAGATGGGACAGCGACTGTGGGAACAGCCATCACTACGTGCAATACGAACGTGAAAGCGGATATCATAATGAACATTGTAGCTAAATGTATAATTATGAATGTTAGTAATATACGAATGCAATGGTCTTAAATCCTTCCTTTGTTAGAACCGGTATAGGATGGATCTGTGGGGAGAACTGGATGAGACGACCCTAGTATGATTTACGACAACCAATCACAGTCCGAGTTTCTACCGATACTGCAACATTGTAAGATATTAGGTAGAAAGGTATAACTGATGTCCCAATTGGGGGTGTGGCAGAACAGAGATCAGAACGAACGAGAACAGAGAGAGGAGAGGGGAGAAGAGAATGCAGACGAGAACGCAGACGAGAACATAGAGAGAACTCAGACCAGATCGCATAGAAAAGATCTAAGACAGAAAGAGCAGCCCTGCACAGAGAAAGAGAACCTTTAGGTACGAGAACGTTGCGGGAGTGCTTGGAAGGAGACTGCGACCGAGGAGGTAGATTAAGTGGGAGATTAATTCTAATTGTTAGTATAGTAAACTTTGCTGCATCTGTCCTGTTTGACTTTGTCCTCCGAGCCTATCACAGGGAACCTCTTGCCACAACCTCGGCCAAGGAAGTGGTTTTCCTGTTTCTTTGGTGGGTATTGCCCTCCTTGATTGCTTAAAATTGCAAATATATTTTCTGCAAGTATTTATGCTGTACCTTCTTTCCCCCATTCCTGTCCATGCTTTGATATCGATGAAAATGATTCATTTTGATTACATTGCTTGATAATTTGTTCTCTTATATGCAATCTTGTATGTGCACTGACAATTTCATCATGAGCATTATTAAGATAAAATCATTAACTGGAGAAATGACTTTGTGGTTATATAGTTAAATGCTTAACTGTTTAGTTAATCATAGTCACCATCAACTCTTCAACTAATGGTCCATCGACCAAAAGAAGAAGAAGTTGAAATTACTAATAGTCAGAATTAAATATAATTGTTATTAATATGAAGTATAGTATTTAATAAAACTGACAAATTAAACCCCCCAAATCCAGCACCAGTCCTCAGGGATCATTTATGGGTAATGTGTGATGGGCCCCGTTGTTTGATAAAACATTTTATGCATGACGAGATTTTCTTTGGTCCCTGGCTCAGGAATTTAGGGGTTGCGCTGGATCATCCCCTTCCTCGTACTTGGGTTTCAGTCTTTGTGGTGAGGCTGGGTGGGTGACGGAAGATATGACTATCACTCCAGGCCAATTGATGGCCAAAACGGCTGCTTGGTTGTTACACTGTTTATGTAAAACATTTGGTAGCAGCTACTTTGCCAACCACGGGTTTATAGTAAATTTTCTAAGCTATTTACCTCACTGTTGGCTAAATAGTAGAAATAATTTAATATTTGGCAAGTGGTCTTGGAAATAGATAGGAAACATTGATTTTCATCTGGCCGCTGGCTTAATAATAGAGATTCTGCATTGTTTGGCCCGTGACGTGTATATTGCAGCAAAACTTCACTATTTATCTGGCCACTGGCTAAATAGTAGAGATTTTTCACTGTTTGGCCCGTAAGCATGCAAATAACAAGGAAACTTCACTATTTACCTGAGTCAAATACATTTTCCAAATTTTATGTGGGTTTTTTTCATAATAATAAATACTTTTGTGGTCATAAATCTTGTGATTTAGCTGCATACGTGGGTGCATTTTGAGCTAAGAAAATAGCTCTAAATGCTGGATTATGCTCTGCAGACAATTCTGCATAATTCTGCTAATTCCTTATAATTACGCCAAGAAAATTACCCAAATTACGTCCACCCCTACTTATAGGTTTAAGGGTCCCAAATGTTTTTATGTTTCTAGGTTATTTTGACAGACATGGTACACAATAACACTCTGTTGCACCATGGACCAAGACACAGTGATTTGGGAGGCTTTTTTTGGAGTTGTCTCATGATCCTCACATGCTCCAACTACTTTAGGTTTACAATCAGAGGTGGCAGATCATAAAGGTGACTAGAACCGTTCCAAGACGAGTTGAAGCTGTTTACTTTTCTACAGCTATGTACTCAACACCTCCTTTTCCGCAGCAAATCTGTGAGTGCATTCTGGAATAATTAATGCTGGTTCAGTTCAATAAAACAAATCAGATCAAAACACCTGAAAACAATGATTTGCAAAAGCAAAGGCCATGACTATCCTGCCACCTATTACACAGCACGAGTACAGCATCACTGATTATCTCCTGCTTATGTATGAGCCTGTTTTTGCATTCCACTCAATGGTGTCCTCTGCTCACAGTGCGACTCCTATTGAGGTGAGCTGTGTGGTCACCCCAGGGATATTTGCTGTAATTACTTCAGACAAGTAAACATATACTGTACTGTATCGTGGTGCTTCCCTCCATGTTGTCTTCCTTCTGGTCAGCTCTATAGGAAGCAAAGCAGAGTTCTTTTCTTCAGCCATTACAAAATGGTGGAGCAAAATCTTTCTCTTGCACAGTCTTTCCAATCCAAGATGGCCGACAGGAATTTTGGAAGTTTTGTTTTATGTTCTATTAGGTATGTAAGGCTGGATACAAAGCAGTGCATTGCAATGCTTCTGTAGTATGTCGGGTTTCCTCTGTGAACTGTATTACTACTCCAGCCCTCTCCAATCCAATTCTGCTCTCTCCTTGTATTGGTCTCCCTGGTCGTGGCTTGTTTCTGCTTTCTTGGAAGAGTCCTGCACCATCCTGCTCATTATCCATCTGCTGGGCCCCTTGTCATCTCTCCTCTAGAAGGTTTTTTATCTTGGCTTTTTCCTTCCATTTTGGCATTGTAGCAAGCACCGGTTGGCCAGTTGTAAAGTGCCCTGGATGGCACTGTGGTTACTGGAATTGGTCGCCCATATCTTTGGCAGTCCTGTTGGAAGAAGAGAGCATCTCCAGTTCATCATCCATCCCTTGACAAGAACTGGAAATGTTGTATCACTGTGACATAGGAACCAATTTATATCTTGACATTAAAGGTACTCCATCACAACAGTCTGACCGCCTGATTAAGATGCAGTTGGACCAAAGGTTTGGTTACTGCGGCAATT
Organism: Calotriton arnoldi; assembly: GCA_963921515.1. Taxonomy (NCBI): domain Eukaryota; kingdom Metazoa; phylum Chordata; class Amphibia; order Caudata; family Salamandridae; genus Calotriton; species Calotriton arnoldi. The sequence goes on along the minus strand of CAWUFW010007520.1, from coordinate 834,594 downwards.
ACTCCATCACCGTCATAGCCAAAACTCTCCGACAGCCCAATGGAGTAAGGGCCATCAGATATGTCCACCCATTCTAAAATATGGCCTGATTTTTACTGTCCGCCACCGCCAGGCAAACCCCGGGGGTGAGGGACTATATAAAAGGAATAATGCCACCCTCACCATGGGAAATAACTCCCATGGCGAGGGGGGGCATTTTCAAAAAGAAAAACCCATTTCAGGATATGATTTTCTTTTTGAAAATAAAAAAGTAAAACTATTTGGTGCAGGGCTCCGTGCTCCTGATGGGCCTGTGGAAATGTGGAAAACTCTCTACATTGACAGGAACTGCTGTCATGACTGTTCCTGTCCACGCAGGAAAGGTTTGACGGACAATATTGTTAAAGAGGATAGCTGGCCAGGCTGGAAAATCTTTCAATTTCTTTTTTGTTAATGCAAAACAAAAAATGAATGGCCCCCAACCCACTGGGAGTTTTCTCCCTGGGTGTCGGGGTATTGTTTTTTTGTCCTTTATAGCCAGGTTTTAACCTAAATAGGCTGGACTGTGTAAAGTCTGTCCTCCAACAGCCTCAATTCTGTCAGGCCGCCAGAGGAAGTATTCCGTCGAGGATCCACGAGCAAAGGAATGGGACTGGAATTAATTGTACTAAATGTTATTGGAATATGAATTAATATTCTTTGCAAATCTGAGAAAGACATATGCACATTAAAGACACAGAAAAATGGTACTCACAGAGATATTTTATTTATTGACTTTATTATAAATATTGTAAGAAATAAGACACTGAATAAACAGAGACGTTTTGTTACCTCTATTCTTGTGACCCACAGAGCAATCATTTCACAGATTCACTTTTATACTCATTTTCCAGACAGAGGATGTGGATCCACTGTTGAGGTGCCAGACCTTATTTGGGGTGGTTCTCTTTCAAATATAATTTTCCTGTAGCTGTAGCTTAGAGACAGCGGGCCCGATTCACAGAAGTAATCTGAGACAAAATCCTAAACTTACTACTTTTGGTATTCACAGAAGACATTTAGTAGTAGTAAAGTTAGGATTTTGTCTTAAGTCTGTCTTAAGTCTGTCTTAAGTCTGTCTTAAGTCAAACTTGACAAAATCCTAACTTTACTACTACTAAATGCCTTCTGTGAATACCAAAATTAGTAAGTTTAGGATTTTGTCTCAGATTAGTTCTGTGAATCGGCCCCAGCCTTTTTACTAGGTGATGGCGCTCACAGGAGTAGCAATAATGCTGGCTCCAAGCAGGAGTATTCAAAACAAAGGCACAGTAAAGTGTGAGATCTCAGCACTGGTCTGTCTTCAGCCTTCCTGAGCAGTCACCAGGCATAGACAAAAAGGCAGCCCTGATTAGAAGCTTTGTCACCTTTAACAATAGAAACCTCTAACTTACCACTCACTCTTAACATATACCCTATGTCATCACTGAGGAAGAACTAATCAGCAGTCCTTTGCTACCAAGGACCTCACTGAATATCTGTTGGTAGCCCTTTATCCATTCCCCCTCACTTTAATGTCTTGGACTTCACCCTCCAGCTACAAAGATGCAGTCAAAACACTTCCACTGTCTAGGGAAGCTATATCTACTCTCCATAACATCATGCAAAATGCATCCTACTGGTTCATGCACTTAGACTTTCACCACACATGTACTCTTTCTACTAGACAATTGTTATTTATCTACCGCACATACACACACATGGAATGTCAACTCAAAGATCTGGGAGTCACACAGATTATTATATCGGTTTTGGCACTCATTGCCTCCTTGCTGGCCTTCCAAACATGTGGCCACATATGTATCTTCACTACCTTTCATGTAGTCCTTAGAGTTTCACAGAACACTAATCTGGTGCTGAACCTATCACTGCTGGCCTTGGTTCCAAGTCCTATCACAGATGGCAAATCAGGGCCTTTGCTACTGAGATCCCTATTTGTGCCATCTGAGATGATCTATCTGGAGCCTCCCATACCACCTCTTCTGCTCATCTGAGCCTTCCTATGATCCTACCTAGAGCTCCCCTTTGCTGATTGCAATAGCCCTTTCACCCCTTTGGTTAACCATTAACCATTTTTGCTGGCTTCAGCCATCTGAGTTTTTCAAACCCTTGCTGCCATTCTTCACACTCCACACTTCTTTTCACCCATCCACCTTCCGACCTCTCTGCCAAGTTTCAGTTCCTCTGTCACCTGATCCACCCTTGGCCACTGCGCCAGCATCAGACAGAGTCTGCTATCACTCACAGGTCAAAATATTACAATCCTGGCGTAATATTCCCTTTGCATGCTCTGATTTTTCAGAACATACCAGTTCTATGTGTGGACTAAAAAAGGTGGAAGTATCTGGGATCTCACAGGATAAGAGGCATGAATAAGAACCATTTACAAAAGGGATATCCTAATTTAGAATCACATAGGTGTCATCCTGGTCCCGGTCTGCCTTCTAATCCAGGTCCTTGTGTGCCTGCTGAAGGTTGGTCCTCCTCCTGGTCCAAGTTCTCCTTTTCGGGGTTGTTTCAGTCCTCCTGACCCTCATCCTGGTCCTGATCCAACTAGTTCTGTTTCTCTGATACACGTTTCCTGAATCTGGTGCTCCTGGTTCTAGTCCTTCCTAACCCTCGTTTTCCTGGCCCTGCTGATCCTGCTTCTACTGATCCTCACTCTGATCCTGCTGGTTTACTGGATCCTTCTCCACCTAACCCTGTTGCACTGGTTCTCCTAGATCTGGCACTCCTGGTTTTTCTGGTTTGGGTCTTCCTGATTCTCCTTGCCCCGGTACCTGTCTTTGTGGTCCATCAGGTACTGCATTCCTATTAGGTCCTTTAGGGCTAGGTCTGTTCAATATGGTCCTGTTCTTGTCTCATTGATACTTGTGGCTCTGGTTGTCCCAGTCCCCCTGATCCTTATCAACATGGTCCTGATACCTCAGTTCCTGGCTCTCCTGATCCACTCAGTACTTCAGGTCCTGGTCCCCTTGGTTCTCACCCCTCTGGTCTCACAAGCCCTGTTATTGGTCCTGCTTATTTGGATCCTTCTAATCCACCTAATCCTCCACCAAATGGTTCCTGCTTTTTATGGACCTAGTCCGCCTACTCCTGTCCTGACTAGTTCTCCTGGGCCTCCTCCAACTAGTCATGATACTCTTGGCCCTGGTCCTCTTGCCCCTTGTCATCTGATTCTGCACTAACTTGTCCACTTAGTCTTGATATTCCTTGTTCGAGTCATCCTGTTCTTAGACATCCGGCTTGGCCATCCTGGCTCCTGACAACATGGCTCTCCATGTCCTGGCACTCCTTATCCTGGTGTGCCAGGTCCTGATACTCCTGGGCCTCTGTGATATGATCTTCCTTTTCCTCCTGGTTGCTGGTCCTCCTTGCCCTGGCCCACTTAGCTCTTGTGCTATTGGCTCTGGTTGCCTGGCCATCGCTTTCTGATTCTCCAGGACCTGCTCTCCTAGTCTTCCTCACACTCAATATGGTTTACCTAGCACTGATCTTCCTATTCCTGGTCCTCACAATTTGTGTTCTCATCCTGGTTTTGTGCCCACTAGACTTGATCGTTTAGTTTCTGGTCCTTCTTGTTTCGGTCTTTGTATGCCGAATCCTCTTGGTTCCGCTCCTCCCAGGCCGTCCTGGTCCTTTTGTGGCCCCTTCTCCTAGTTCTTCCTCTTCCTTCCTGATCATCTTGACCCTTGTCCCCTTGACCTGGTCATTCTGATCCTTCTCCATTCTCATCTGATTCTTAGTACCTCAGTTCCTGGCCCTGCTGGTCTACTCAGTCCACCAGGTGTCTTGTTTCCTGGTTCTCTTAGGCCTTGCCCCCTTAGGCTTTGTCTTAGTGGTTTGGATCATCCTGGTTCTCCTGGCCTTGCATCTTGTTCTCATGGACCTTCTAGTACTGCACCCAATGATCTGGGCCCTCACGGTCCTTGATCTTTCGGGGTCCTTCAGAGTCTCATAATTTTGGTCCTGGACATCGAGGTCCAGTCCTCTTAGTCTTCCTGGCTGTGGCTGTTCTCGTCCTCCTGATCTTCCTCACCCTGATCTTGCTACCCCAGGTCCTGGTCTTTATGTTCCACATGTTACTCTGGGCACCGGTCCTATTGTCATGGTCTACCTAGCACTCCTGGTCCTCTTAATGCTGATCCGTCTAATCCTTCTTGCTCTGGTCCTGGTCCTCCTGGTTCTGGTCCTGCAGGTATCCTTGGTACTGTCCCCCTCATCTTCCTTGCTTATTCTGGTCCTATTGGCAATCATCCACATGTTCCTAATTTTCATAGTCTTCCAGGACCTGGTCCTGATCCCCTTCCTTGTTGTCCCCATGCTTCCACACCAACTAATCATCATCCTCCTTGCTCTGGTCATCCTGATCCTGGCCATCCTGTGCCTCACCTTCCTTGCCCTCTTGTTCATATCCCTGTGGTGTGGACCTCCAAGGTGTGGTCAAGCTGGTCCTGATCTCCCTGGTCATGATCCTCCTTTTCCTCCTCACCGTGGTGCTCCTGCTCCTAGTACTCAATGTTCTGATCCTCTTTGCCTTAATTTTCTCTCAGAACTTTTCTTTCTGGCTCTGGTTTCCTGTGTCCCTGGTCTCACCTCTCTGGCACTCCTTTCATCTAGCAGTAGTCATACTATTGTTGTTTTTCATAGCCTTTGTTCTTCTTGAGATTATTGTGCCTGTTGGTCCTGATCCTCTTGATCCTGGTCCTTATAGTTTGGTTTCTCCTGGGCTAAATTCTGATGGACCTGGCTCACCAACCATCCCTGCCTTGCTGTCCTTAATCCTGGTTGTCTCGGTCCTTCTGGTCCTATTGTGCTTGCTATGAACTGTGCCTTTTTCCCATCCTTGCCCATCTTGGTTCTCCCAGCCTTGGACCATCTGGTTCTGTACCATACTCATCCTCTTGGCCCTGATCACCTTTTCTCGGTTCTTCTCTTCCTGAACCACCTAGCCCTAGTACCGCAAGTCCTTGTCAGTCTGGCCTCTCCACGTCCGGGTCCATCTTGTCCTGATTCTTCTCACCCTAAACCTCCTAGTCCTGGTACCGCAGATCATGGTCCATTTGGCCTCTCATGTTCTGGCCCTCTTAGTCCTGGTCCTCCTTGATCTTTCCTTGTCCTTTTAGTCCTACTGGTACTACAGCCATTGATCCTTGCCCTCTGGATCCAGGTTCTCCTTGTTTGGGTGCAGAGTCATTTTTGTCCTGGTTCTCCAGGTCACCACTTTCTGGTCCTCTTGCTCTGCCCCGCTTGGTAATCCGAGCTCTGGTCCCCAAGGCCCTAATCTTCATAGCCCTTTCAGCCCTGCTTCCAGTCCTCCTGTTCTTGATCATTTTAGTTCACCTAGCCCACCTTTCTCTGGTCTTCTGGGTGCCCTTGGTACTGGTCCCTTTGGTCTTCCTAGTCCCTGTCTTGCTTATCCTGCTTTCCTGGTACTACTGGCTATTGCCTTCCAGATCCTGATCTTTGTAGTCCTCTTCAATCTGGTCCTGTTTCTCCAGGCCCTAGTCATCCTGTTCCTTTCCTTCATGGTTCGGCATGCTAGCCAAACAACATAATGATCCTGTACGCTGTGGTCTGTCTGGTCATCATTCTCATGTACCCTTGCACCTATCTCTTTATAGCCTGGGTCTCTTGATTCACAGTCTCCCAGTCCTCGACCTTTTCATCTCCCTCACCCTAATACTCGTCTATCAGTCCTCCTGGTCCTGCTCCCCTGGTTTATCTATTTCCCTGGTTTGCCTGTTCTTAATGCTACTGCTCCTGGTACTCCTGCTCCATGTAGTCCTGATTTTAGTTCTGCTACTCCTTTGCCAGGTCCTTCTGTATTGGATCTTTTGGTGCTGATCCCACTGACCTTGAATTCCCTATCCATCCTTGCCCCAAGTCCTCCTACCCCCATCCTAGTCTTACTAGCCCTCCTGGTTTGCCTGTTACACTTTGTTTTTGTCAGTCTGACCCTGGACCCCTCTATTTTGGTCCTCTTAGTAATGGTCCTCCTGGGCCTGGTCTTCCTCATCCCTCTGACACTGGTCTTCCTTGTTCCCATGTCGTGGGTCACCCTGGTTCATATAGTCCTTTTCACCCTGGTTAGGACCCCCTTGAGTCTGACCCTCGTGGACCTTCTGATCCTGGTCTCAATGGGCTAGACTTCCAGGTCTTTTATATCACCCCGGTCATTCTAATCTAGGGTCTCCAGGTCTTTCTAGCCTAGGTCCTTTCTGGTCGTAGACTCATCAATTTACTTCTTGCCACTTGATCCTCCTTGATCTAATCTCTGTGGTCTTGGCCCTCTTGTCTATGGTCCTTCTTTCCATTGGTCTCCTGGTACGGGTCCTCTTTGGTCTGTCTACCTGAGTCTGCTACTCCTGGCCTGATCATCCTTGCTTCTCTGGTTCTGGTCGGTGCTCTGAGGCCCTACAAACCCTCCTTGTCTGTATTGTCCAGGAACTTCAGTTCTTCCCACCCCTGGCCCTTCTGTTGCTTTGAGCCTTTGTCCACTGGGTCCACATGGACCTGTTCCACATCCTACTGGCCCTCTTGATCCTTCTCACTCTGGTCCTGGTACCCCTAGTCTTGTTTTTTTATGTCCTGTTCCTCCTTGTCTGTTTGGCCCTGGTCTCCCCTGGCATTGGTAACTCTGGGCTTAGTCCATCTTCTCCTAGTCCAAATGCGCTGGCCATCCACCTTCTGGCATTTATTCTCCTGCAGGTCATCCTCCTCCTACTGGTACTACTGCTTCCTTCCCAGACTGCTTGACAAAGTCTTTAGTCAGGAACAGCCTCCAAGTTTGCTACTAAGATTTTTATTGCTGAGACAGCACCCTCAAGGACAGAAATGCCTGCTCAGTAGAGACAGGACTTTGCCCACTTAAAACACTGCTTAGCATGTTAAAAATCGAAACTACCACGCCCAAGATACATTGTGCTGGTGACTAAAATGTCAGTGTGGCTGAAGAGGCCACTCATGACATGGGACCATTAAGCATCTATGTCTGAAACCAACTCTGCTGGGTGAATACTATGAACAAGTGTGTTTATTTACAAGCAGCAGAGTGAACTCATCCGGTGAATTGCCCAAAAGCTTTATTTACCTCACTTCCCAATTCCACAGAAGCCCCATTACTGGGTATCCCTTTATTTACCTCCTGCAAGTGTCCCAAAGCAATGTCCCCCAAGCACCAATTACCTATTGTACATGTCTCTGACTCTAGGGCCCAGATACCACCTATCACTCTGCATTTCTTGTTTGCTGCTGCTTGTCGACTACTGCTATGTTTGCCAGGTTTAAAATGCTAAGCAAGCCCACCCCCCTTAAAAGGAAGTCTAAAGCTAGCACAAGGCCTTCCATTTGAAGCCCAAATAGAGCCCAGCCCCCAAAAACATCAAACTGAAGAGCATGAACATTAAAAAAAGACAATGTATTCTCATCAGAGAAGACCTCCTTCACACTATTTATCCGGCCACCAGTCAAATTGTACATCATCTCTTACTATTTAGCTTGTGGCCAGCTGAACAGAAGAGATTATGTACTATTTTGCCGGCTTCCGGGTAAATAGCAGAGATTATGTACTATTTGGTTGGCGGCTAAGTAAATCGTCACTTCCAATTTTTAAAGAGCCACATGCCATCAGATTGATTAAATTAATTTGAATAGAATACTTAGACATAAGAAGAGGTAGACCCTGGCAATGTCTACAACAGTCTTTGTAAAACACTGAATAAACATTTATCAAGTTTATTAAGCTTTTCTGAAAGCAATTTCCAGGCATAGTGTAGTTTTGGTGGGTATGGAAGCTGTGATTATTGTCTGTTAATGTGAACCACATGTACAAAAATTACGGGAAAAGGAACCTGAATTAAAAAAACTGAAAAAAGTACAAATATGCTTACAGTTGCACGAGTTGGAATGCAGAATCATCCCTTATGCTTCCCTGTAAGAGGCGACATGCCTAGAAGTGAACTCTCAAAGACCCCTGTTGAAAAATATATTCCCAGAGAGCCTGACGTCTGGATGGATCAGGGAACAGAATAAGACCACTGAGCTCCCCATTGTGAAGTAAAAATATTTTTCTTCTTGCATGCAACCTAAAGCAAATCAATCGGAAACTAGAAATTATTTGGGGAATTTAAAAAAAGCCAAATTGATGTTAACAGATCTGTGTGCATTGTAAATTACTCTTCAAATTGATATTTTTGTTATTTCTAGAGTGGTTTTGGCAGAAAAGAAACCACAGTGGATGATTACAGAGTAAAGGAAACTTGTCACGCGATAACTTCTGATCACTCCCCCCCTCGCTTCATTAAGTGTTCTTCTGGACCATAAACTTGACATTTTGCAGGCTCATATGGATAGACTTGGGACTTAAAGTGAAAACACAAACCTTGGCCTAGATTTACAAAGATATCACGCAATGCAGCGCAACAAGTGAAGCTGCTGCACTGCGTTGCGTGAATGGGAGAGAGCAGAACAGCGCCATATCTACAAAGAAGCAGTGCTCTTCTGACCTCTCCCTGGGCTACTGCACTTTATGCTGCTATGCACAAACGCAGACACACTGACATCGTAGTGGAAGGGTGTCTGCGTTGTGGTCAGCATAGTGTTTGTGCAGAAAGGAGCCCCTTCATGCACAAAAACTATGCTGGAAGGCAATTGATTTCCTCTTTGTATATATGATGCAGAATGCAGCACACAAGCAAAGAGGAAAAAATGAAGAGAAATAAAATATTTCTGCTTGTTTCTCCAGGACCAGGAGGGCACAGGATATTCCTGCAAGTCCATGTCTACAACTCTTGGTAGATATGGATTTGTGTCAAAATCCATGGTTTGAGGCATGGGAAAGCTCATGTACCACCCATGGAATGCCTTGTTGAAGCAATGTAACACAAGGCAGCGCATTGCACTTCATTAGTTTGGGTTACATTTCAATGCAGATTGTGATTTCCTTTGGATTGTAAATACCGACCCACTATTTTGTTTCGGGTCTGCATTAAAAAGTCATGCAAATCCGAGGCAAAGTGCTTGTAAATCTTGGTCCTCATGTTTAGAACATATGCCAGGCACATGAATGCACACACATGTGCACAGACAACCAGGTGTAACAATTGCTCTTGCACAAAAAGGCTTCTCTAGTTTACCTGTTCCAACATATGTGCGGCATAACACTAGCTTAATGTCTGCATGAAGTTCCTTCCAGGGCCGGACTGGGAACCAAAACCGGCCCTGGCAAACTGCTCGGCCGGCCCCCCCAGGGGGTAGGGGGGGTGCAGCCGAGCTGTTTGCGAGGGCCGGTTTTGGCCGATTGTGTTACAGGGGGCTGATATTGCCGACCCCCGGTAACAAAAACGGCCCCCCAGGGCCCAAAACCGGCCCCCACCCTAGCAGGGAAACGCCCAGTGCCCGCTACGGCCAGTCCGGCCCTGGTTCCTTCTGGATAATATGTTATTGCCAATGGTTAACCCCACACGCTGGAAAAGAGGAGTTGTTATAGAGATTATATGCAATTAGACATGTATTTATGGTAAAACTCAGAGGGTCAAATTCACAAGTTTGCCCCACTTAGTTGAGCAAAGGGCACACCATATCATGTGAGTTCCCAATCCAGATTTGTAGAATAAGGAATGACAGAATTTTACTTCTGCAAAGTGCATTTGCAGATGCGGAAAATCCACCAGTATGGGGTCGTTTCTGCACATATAAAGCCAGCTCTCAAACCGTTTCATTCATAAGAGCTATTTATGTTAAATGAAAATCATGCCATGCTACTGATATTATTTGTGTGGGACACTTCAGGCAAGATACATTAGAGGACACCCTATGCAGGATTACCAGCAAAGATCACTTCAGTGCAGGATTGCCATCAGTAATGTAAAAAAGGCTTTGTGAATTTGGAATGCCTCTTTAAGGGTAATTCATAACAGCCACATCTCCAATATCCCTGGCACCAAGGTAATAATATTAGTAATAAACCCCCCAATGCTGCATGATTTATCATTCAAATATCAGCGTTAAATATCTTTTGGAAATTATGAGTTCTGAAAATACACACATTTTCATCTCTGAAACACACTTTTCAATTTTGGCATACATATATTACTTTAACCAAGTAAAGCTTCTAATTTAGTAGGCTGGGTTGCACACAAGAGGGGAATCTGAAGTGAACACCATCCTTTTCAATTGGTGTATAGGGTAAGCAGGTTCTTCATTTCGCAATGAAAAAAACACAAACAGCAAGCACTGCAAAGCCAATAGATCTCGTCTATGAGAGCTACTGACTTTGGAGATGATTTTTATCCCTGATGTACAGCAGTGCGGTTGCTGAGCAACATGGCTAAAAATAATGTAATAAAAGCTCAATAACGTGGCCACCCCCAGTATGCTTTTTTTATTAAAAAATATAAATGCACAGGGGAGTGGGTCAGGGGATGAGGTAACAGAGGGATGTAGGGCAGGAGAGAAGGAAGCAGGTGAAGGGAGAGGACACTCAAGAGACAATGGGGAACACAAAGATAATGGAGGATGGGCAGAGGGTATAAGGAGACAAATGGACAATGCAGGGTAAGAGGGAGTGGACTGGAAACCAAGCTGACAATGATTCATGGGCAGCAAGTTGACAACAGAGGGTGGGCAGGAGGGGATGAGGCAGCAAGCAGACAACTGGAGGTGAGCGGGAGGCGATAAGCAGCAGTTTGACAAGGAGGATAGTCGGGAGGGGATTGAGCAGCAAGCTGACAGCGGAAGGCTTACAGGACTGGGGCATCGCACTGACAATAAAGACTGGGCCAGAGGGTGAAGTGGAGCATACAGAGAATAAAGAGTGGATGGGAGGTGATGAATGTAGCACATGTACAATGGAGGGTGGACTGTAGGATCTTGGGAAGCAAATGGATAATGGGGGTTTGGAGGGCAGGGCTTGGGGAACAAACAAATAATGGGGTGATGGGGAAGCAAGAACGGCAAGAGCAGGGAGGAAGCAAGAACAGCAACTGAGGAAGAGCATGAAAGAGGAATATGGTGAGGTAGAACATGAGGTAAGCAGCAGGGAAATACACACTCTCATAGTGTGCTTAAGGGAACAACACAAGTAATGTGTTCATACTACAAGAGAGGGATAAACAGAGGAAGTGAAGCCTACAGAAGCTCAAGAAGCAAGCAAAAGAGAGTTGCAGTTAAGCCAAACAATGGTAATCAAAGGACGAGCTCTTACCCCACTGTAAGTTAGCAATATGTCTCGCAACAGAGACACCCAACAATGACAAATGTACTGATACAAGCTTCCATTAGATGCATGTATACACGGTTTGTCTCCCAGTGGATAATCTGCTTGCATAAATTTAATGTATTTGAATGAAGGAGCTGAACTATCATGACTCCTGGCATCCTTTGTGAATCTCACCAATGCCAGAAATGTGCTCCAAACATAAGAGGCATTCCAGTGGAGAAAGTTTCTAAATTTTCAAATTTTGGGCTTTGTGAATCAGGCGCAGAATTTCTCCCCTATGTTAAGTTCTTATTTCAGGATTAAAATAAAATAGGAAGATTACTGCCTGAACAGCCATGGATGATTTTTGTGATATCCAAAAAACTTCACGACCCCAATAGATTGTACAAATCTCGGGCTGATATTTTGGCTACCTGTAGAAACTGTAAACCAATCGGAATTCCTAAATTCCAATTGTTGAATCAGACAAGCTAAGAAAATGCAAGAGGTAGTCAGAAATCTCACATATCTGACAGAGATTCAGATAAATGTGAGAAGCATTTAAAAATCCTGATCGCACATGGGAGATCTGTGGATTTGGTAAGAGAGTTATGCTTTTAGGAAAATCTTCCTGTTTTTTGTGGGTTTTACTAAGCCGCAGGAAGAGGCTGACATGACCATGTACACAGACTCATACACACACTTGGAGAGGAAAGTAGAAGAAAATAGCATGAGACAAGCAAGCAGGAGGAAGTAGGACAAGGAAACTAATGTGTTTCGGCCCTTATTTGCTAAAATTTTGCATGGGAGCTTGGGCAACACAATGCAATGCATAAGCATCAACTTAATAAAGATTTTAAGACCCACAGCATAAAATGTATTGCGTTGCATGGGTGCCCACAAAATCTTTAGCGCATTACGGCCTGATTTAGAATTTGGCACGTTTGTGGTGGAGTACCCTGCCCGCCAAAATGACAGTCTGCCTGTTGTATTTTGAGGCAGTCAGACTGTCATGTTTCCAAAGGTGGCACCCCCGCTAGCTTCTCCAGTGGAAACCCTACACTGACAGCCCTAGAGAGTTGTGGCCATTGATGTAGGTGCATCAAATTATCTGTCCTATTTAGAGAGGATGATCTGATGCCTTTTTTCCAATTCAGGACTGCCAGGGATCCTCTGGTGGTCCTGAAAAGAGAACATTAAAAATGAGCTCTACACCCTGGGAAAAATTCCAATGGAGTTATGGTCAATAGTTTTGTGTTTCTCAAAAAGAGACTCCCGCTTTGGGAGTTTGTTTTTGAAAAACAAAAAAGTTTACTGAGCAGACACCTGAAACATGGCGGTCGCTCAGTAAACCTTCAGTCTCTTCAGTGGAGTCGCTGTGGCAGCCACTTCTCGGAAGGCACAGAGATCGCCACATGACTGGTGGAGATCTTTAAATATGGTGGACAGTACAGCATGGTGGCGGAGGTAATGGCCTCTGCAAGCCTGACAGACAGCGGCCACCATATTCTGAATGAGCCTCTACATTTTCTAATATTAGCATACATTAGTCAGTTTTGTACGTTGTTTTTTATTTTATAGATTTACTTTAATTTACATTTGTGTACTTTCTTAATGTGTATCAGGGTCTGTCATTGATGGATTAGTCTCACTTCACTTGATTTTTAAGCTGTAGCATAGCAGGAGTGTAATGGTGATATCACACTGAAAATGTCAATGGTGTTTTCTGATGCCTTGGGAATTAGCACTTGGCACTGATGGAATGTTGCCTTTAATAAGCTCACCATTGTGTACTACTCGTAATCTCCAAAGAGAATACCAAATGTTCTATTGTTTTCCTTTAATGGAGACCAATGTGAACTGAATAACGAAATTCAAAAACCAATAAATGATTCTAATAACTTGCCTTTGAGTATCTAAACCCATGTAGTTGCAATATTTTACATATGTATGCTTCCCACTTGTCAAGATTCAAACTGCCATTTATCATCTGGCAGCAGTTGTGAGCCCTGTACATTATATATTCAGTCTATATTTTAAATTGTACTATAAAAGTGTTTTTAGAGTTCTGTACCACAAAAACATATACAGTTAATGACATCTTCCTGTAAATGCTTGAATCTATTAGAATCAAGATACAAGTTTTAACATCCACCATATTTTTCAATAACATGACAATTTCAAGCTATATACCCAATAGCAAATCTCTAACCCACCTAAAAAAAATCACGTGCTGCTTAGAATGCAGTTTTAAGCAGCAGCGGCTACTCCTTTAGGGCAGAGGAGTATCGCCCCACCCCCCGCTGCCATCGTCGCAAAGGTGAAAAATAAAATGGTATTAAACTGAATTTATTACTATTTTATTTTTCCCTTTCCTCAGCCCGAGACGGTGTTTGAAGGCGAGGCCACTGCTGCTGACTGGCAGCAGGGCAGTGGTGCTCACTACAACAGTTTACATTGAGAATGTCACTTCAGCCGGCTGTCTTGCGAAAGCCAGCCTGACATGATTAGTGTAAACCTCTCCACCCAGCTGTTTCATACAGCTAGGTGGAGAGCAGGCACAGTGTGTGCCTGTAGGAGCGTCGAGGCAGCCCGCTCCAGTCAATCCTGGTGCTGCTCTCATACTGCTGAACATTATCAGCAGCGGTAAACAGTCAGAATATCGAGTCTTTATTGTCAACTTGCACTAATATCGAGTGCAAAATATCGGGATACAAAAATATCGACTGTCAGAATATCATGGTACAGAATATCGAGTCTAAGGTAAGTAATATTGTTTTTAACAATATCGAAGTCATTAATATCGTTTTAAAAAATATCGAAGTCAATAATATCGTTAGCAAAAATATAGTTGTTAAAAATATCGTTTTTTTAGTTAGTGTTACGTATTGTAGTATGTATTTTAAATGTATGTGTTCTATTTTTTTGTCTAAGTATTGCATTTGTTTTTTAATATATGTATAACATTTTTAGAAGTTAATAATTTTATTTTAAGTAAATTTTGCGTTTTAGTTCCGTAGCGGATTGTGGGGTCATAGGGGAATAGGCTGGGAAGTAATTTAATTATAATACATTTATTAATAATTTTTAGAAGTTATTAATTTTATTTTAATTAAATTTTGCATTTTAGTTCCGTAGCGGGTTGTGGGTTTATAGGGGAATAGTGTGGGAAGTAATTTAATTTTAGCTTTAATTAATAAATAATTTTTATTAATTAATATTTATGTATTTAATATTTTTTATTGTTAATTGTGGTAATTAATTTATTATTAATTATTTATTAATTGGTTGTTAATTATTAATAATTAATTGGTAATTGTGTTAATTGTGTAATTCTTTTAGGAGCGGGTTGTGGGTCAATAGGGGAGTAGGGTGGGAAGTAATTTAAATGTGATTAATTAATTAATATTTTTTATTAATTAATATGTATGTATTTAATATTTTTTATTGTTAATTGTGGTTATTATTTATTTTTTATTTTTTTATTAATTGGTTGTTAATTATTATTAATTAATTGGTAATTTTGTTAATTGTGTCATTTTTTTAGGAGCGGGTTGTGGGTTGATAGGGGAGTAGGGTGGGAAGTAATTTAATTTTAATACATTTTTAAATATTTTTAATATATTTATTTAATGTTATTTTATAGTGTTTATTGTGTGAATAAATTTATTATTAATTGTTTTTATTTTGATTGTTAATTGTTATTAATTAATTAATTAATTGTTAATTAATTATGTTAATTGTGTCATGTTTTACAACATTGGGGGTGTCATTTATAGGGGAATATGTTGGTAGGTAAATTATTTATAATTAATTAATTATCTGTTAATTAATGCTAATTAATTAATTAAATATTAAATATGCTAATTGTGGCATTATTTTGATGTGTGAGTTGTGGGGTTTATAGTTGTAAATGTTGGGAAGAAATGTTTTTAAAATTAATTAATGATTTGTTGTTAATTGTTATTAATTTATGAATGCAAAATTAGTTATGGAAATTGTGTAAATATTTTTAGGTGTGTGTTTTGGTGTTTATTGGGGTAGAGGGTGTAAAGTAATTTAGTTTAAATAAATTAATCAATAGTTGATCATTAATATTCATTTATTAATTTATAAATATTTTTGGTAATTGTTTTGTTTTTATTTTGTATGTGGTTTTTGGTTCAATAGCTGTAATCTTTGGTTTTATCCTCCGCTATCCAACACTTTCCCTACTGTTGCATTCATTGGAGTGGGAATAGTAATTTATTCCCCTCCGCTATCCAACACTTTCCCTACTGCTGCACTCGCTGGAGTGGGAATAGTAATTTTTACCCCTCCGCTATCCAACACTTTCCCTACTGTTGCATTCATTGGAGTGGGAATAGTAATTTATTCCCCTCCGCTATCCAACACTTTCCCTACTGTTGCACTCGCTGGAGTGGGAATAGTCATTTTTAACCCTCCGCTATCCAACACTTTCCCTACTGTTGCACTTGCTGGAGTGGGAATAGTAAATTATTCCCCTCCACTATCCAACACTTTCCCTACTGTTGCACTCGCTGGAGTGGGAAGAGTAATTTATTCACCTCCTCTATCTAACACTTTCCCTACTGTTGCAGTTAATGTAGTGTAAACTGTAGTTTTAAAAAATAAAAATATTTTAATAATGTAATTTATTATATATATATATATTTGTTTTTTTTTATGTTACAGGTGTATGTATATATATATGTATTTATAATTTTTAATATATTTGTAACATTTTATAATTTATTAACATAATTATGTATTAATTATTATTAAGTAAATATATATATTAAATTTTATATATGTATGTTTAATTTATTTTTACATTACATTTATTACTTATAATTGTTAACATTTTCTAATAATTCTAAATAATTTTTTTAAGTTATATGTATTATTTAATTTATTTTACATTATTTTTATACATTTAAAAAAAACGATATTTTTAACTTCGATATTTATAACAACTATATATTTTTTTCGATATTTTAGTACTTACCATTATGTAGATAGGATGTCGATATTTATGTCCAGATATTTTGGGAACACGATATTTTGTCTATCGATATTTTGTCAGTGATCCATCAGCAGCATGAGAGCAGTGTCTAAATTGGTGCAGAGAATTCAACTGCTTCAAGCTTCCAGCACTGAGGGACTGAATCAGAGGACTGGAGGAGGCGATCCAGCGGAGTGAGTAAGTATTCTCTCTGCTCGTTCTGCCCATTATTTTGCCTCTTTCTGCTCATTTCTGACCTTTATTTTGCCCCCTACTTCTCGTTTCTGACCGTTATTTGTCCGCTTTCTGCTCATTTCTGACCTTTTATTTTTTCTCATTCTGCTTGTTTCTAACCTTCATTTTTACTCTTTATTTTTCCTCTATCTGCTAGTTCCTGTCCTGGCTCCTCGACGCAGACGTCGCGTCCACAGCACGCAGATAACCCTAGAGGTGACAGTGCTGCGCTATACAAATGCTTATTGATTGATTGATTGACCGCACGTGATTGCACCCACCCACCACCCATTTGCCTGCCCACTCCACTCAGGAGTTGCCAGCCACCGCTATTGTTAAGTTTCCCTTTATTAGATGTAGCAAAACTGCACTATTTATGCCAAAGCCTAATTTAGGTAACATTTAGGGGCCGATTCCGATCTCGGCCGGTAGTGCTCCGAATCGGATTCGGTTTTACCGGATCCGATCCGGAGCCCTATTTTCCGACCGAGTCGTACGCGCGTCCGGGCGAGCGAGTACGATGCGTATTCGCCGACCGACTCGTCCGGGCGACCCGACCGCTCCGACCGACTCGTTCCAGGATCGTACCGCTCCGACC
The DNA here is from genome assembly GCA_963921515.1 of Calotriton arnoldi. Taxonomy (NCBI): domain Eukaryota; kingdom Metazoa; phylum Chordata; class Amphibia; order Caudata; family Salamandridae; genus Calotriton; species Calotriton arnoldi. The sequence continues at coordinate 817,539 of CAWUFW010007520.1, read as the reverse complement.
GACTCGCTCGGACCCGATTCGCACCGCGCAATGGAGACGTTTTCCGGCCGGGTAAGTACGATGCGCACCTCGACCGCTCCGACCGACTCGCGCCGTCCGACTCGAACTCGCTGTCGGAGCCGTACTTTGGGGTCCGTGTCGGACCCCCTGTACGCGTACCCGTGCGAGGCGCACACAGGGGGACCCATGGGTCCCCTCTACCTGTGCGTGTACGCCGCGAGCGCTTCGCGGCGTACTCGCTGTAGGGGCGCCCTTGTCCGCCTCGCACCCATTGAGGCAATGGGAGCCCGCGTACGCGTTGTACGACCGGCTCCCATTGACTTCAATGGGAGTCCGACCGACTCGTGTCCGGTGGCATACGAATGCATCGGACTAGTTCGGTCGGACTGCACGGGTCCGATTCGGTCGGAAATCTCTCCGGGTCCGGCTCGGTCGGAGAGATTTCCGGCCCGAATCGGAATCGACCCCCTAGTGTGTGATATACTGCATAAGCATAATGCTGACTTTCCAATTGGAGAGCTGTCGGCGTCACCATTAAGAAAAGAGGCCTTGCAACTTTTTCATGAGAAGCAGAAACTACTGGAATTGACAGTAGATTTCATGACCAAGGTTCAGCCAGATTGCACAACTAATTACAACAATTTATTACATGAGATGATTTATGACTGGATTGAAAAGTAACCGCAGGCTAAAAAAATATTGGAGTAGCAGGGCAATTTACTATATTTGACTATCCACCTAAATGCTTCTTTTGTTCAGAATGCTAATATTTAAAAAAGAGAACTCTTCAAAGAACGAAATCAAAAGCAAATAAAATATTCACTCTTCATGAAGAAGAAATTTGTTTCCTAGGTCTTGTTGCAGACAGCTTTAGCAGTTGGCAAGGTCCGTTGTTAGCACTGTACAATACATACACACAAATCTATAAGAACATACCTATAACATGGCTTATAATGAATGGATTTGGGTCATCCCTCTTTGGCAATTGCCTTATTTGGGCATGCCTTCTTCAGGCATTGGCTCAATGGACTGTGCATCAGGTTTTGTGAGCAGCCCATGCCATATCACAGGCATGCACATTTTGGGGGTGTGCCCTTTCCCAACGAGTAGCTCTACTACCTCCCCCCACTTGGGACTATGAGTGATCATCCAGGTGTTTTTTATGGTGTATGGCCAACTGTCCTACAGAGATTCAGTCTCTGGCACAGGGAAAGAGCTGAGCTTTGTTGGCAAAGTTAGTCGAAGGAACCCCCAATCAGAGGAAGGCAACTAGGAGCAGTTATGAGAAGGTATGTTGCCAGGTCAGCAAAGGCCAGTCTCTCTTTGTGGAGCTCAGGACACTAACTGCAGTTAGAGCAGCAGAGACAACGAAAGCTTGTCCAAGACATTTCTTTGCTCCCTATCCCCAATCTTGACTTGAAGATGTTCCTTGAAGTATTCGATTAAGAGTGTTGGAGCAGATAGTGTCCTGTGGCAGACAAACTATGAGCTGCTTTTTTGGGGATAGAAGATCACACATGCGATGTAGCACTGGCACATCACATCAATGCTTGTCACTAAGGGCCTATTTACAAGTCTGGCGGTCCGAGGACCACCAGACTCATGGTGGCAAGGCGATGGTGGTCCAGCCACCGAGGGACCGCCAGTCCAACCGCCCCATTACGACTTGGGCCGTCGGACCACCCTGGGACTGCCGCTGCTGCCAGGAAACCGCCGTTCCCTGGTGGTGGCATGGTGGTTAGAGGCCGCAATATGCTTGACGGGACAGACGTGGCCCCGCCAAGCATATTACGAGTTTCCTCTCCGCGAAGGTTTTCATGGCGGGTCACTCGCCATTAAAACACTGCTGAAGCGGAAACAAAGGTGGCCCTGTAAAACATTTGCCCCCCTGTGTGCATGCACACCAGTTCCTACACAGCATGGATATTAGAGTCCATGCTGTGCAGGAAACTTGTGAGGCATTCCGATTGCAGTGCCTTTTCCAAAGGCACCGCCCCTATGAAAGAGGCACCGCAGCGGGACCCGCCATGCCACCCACCTGCCAGACTACAAAAACTTGGAATCTGGCAGGTGGGCGGCAGCTACTCTTGCCAACGCGGGAGTGTGGCGGGACGCTCGCCCCCCCGCACCGCCAAAAGTCATAATTGGGCCCTAAGAGTGCACAAAAAAGGTCTGTCCTTGTCCAGTGGACAGACCACAACTGCACTCATTGTCATCCCCCCTGCCCCCGGCCCTTTTTTAAATTGGCCGCCCGAGACATATATACACAGACATCCACAACTCTATCCAGGCTGTCTGTCAAGACCCATCGGCAGGAAGTTTGAATGTAAATCCCACCCTTCCAACTGAGTCTGACATTGGAGCTTTGTTTGGCTCACTAGTGCAGGCCTCAAAGGAAAGTAAGAAATAAAACAAACTGAAAGAGGAAGATCACACACAGCTTAGGACTGGTACAGAGTGATGTCATGATGTCAGCTCTTGGCTAGAGGATGGCCTTTACTGTCTCGCCTCTGATAATTGGAGGACCCTGGGGCAGACCAATGAAGTTAAGAATCATGCACAAAATATTAAGGACATTTAAATTGATCGGGGATAAATTCTAATAAAGCTGGCGAAATTCACAAAATTTCCAAGTTTTGCATTAAGTGAAATTCTCAAAATTATTTTAAATTCCTTATTATCCAAATATATGTAATTTTTGCAGGCGAGAAGCTTGTTTGTGCAACAAATAACTCACCAAGAAAAGGTTTTGTTCGACCCAGTCTTTTATCGGTATTTTGCAAGATTTTTTTACTCAGTCAGAATTATTTTATTTCGCTCAAGATTTGACCATAAAAAGGCATCATACAATTCGATCAGAAATAAAACCAAATACATTGATCAATAAGAAAAACAGTGCTAACTATGCAAAATATGTAAACTCGGCAAGGATTTTCAATCTGCTATATATTTACATCCATCTCGCAGTACCAAAGCATACATTAAAAACAGACTGAAATGTACAGAAAAATTCATGTGCATATATATGTCTGATAGACAAAGCACTTCAAATAAAATTCACAACTGCAGAACATATCGCAATGGAGCCTAATTGTTGTAAAAAGTAAGAGTGCTTCTGTGTTGTCTAATATTTGACAATTTAAAAACCAGTATTAAAAACTTCTTCCGAGGGACTGCATGGAATGAAGAGAATAAAATAAAATGTATAGTGTTTTGTGGAGTATGGTTGTTACAAGGGGCATTTGGGTAAACATTTAAACCAAGTGCCCTGGGTAGGAAAAGCTCATAAAAAATGAATAGTGCTCAACCTCAATCTAGTCAAATAAAATCTAAACTCAGGCAAGATACGGTTCCATGGTATTGGATGGACCCAGGTCTAGATATGCCCTCACTGTAAGCATGTTGAAAGCTTGCAATAGCCTATTCATGGAAGTAAAGTCAAGAAATGGGGATTTCACCCTTTCCTTAGTATGAGGGGGTTACCATTGTGGGGTTAACATAAAGATCTTTAAGACCCTCTTTTATCAAAAGAATGGCTTACGTAAGTCTGCCAGGGGATCCTATCCTCCCCATCCAACGCTAGGCAATCATACAGTACCAGGCTGCTTCTGGAGAAGACCAGATCTAAACCCACAGAAGTAATGGGGTGAGATTGACCACATCCTCAATATAATTTAGGCCCAATTTGTGATGGCCAGTGAATGAGGCTAAAGAAGGAAGGGTTGAAAGAATATGGTTTACAAATCAATTGTCCAGGGTCTGGAGGATTTCAACATCACCATGTCCCCACACTGCCACACCATAGGGCCCCACCAGGAATACATTTGTTTTTATGCAGAAGGATCATTTCAGTTACCATTTGTGCGCCCAACCTTGAAAAAAATCAGAAAATTGCCTCAATATTACCCTGAAATTGGTGTGCTCTGGTCCTAAGTAAATGCGTCCAATTTGAAGAGATAGCAAAAGGTATTCCCAACATGTTGAAGGTTGGGACTCTGTGAATAGTGACCCCTACCACCACATGTAGCCTAGATTTCATCTTTCTGGGGCCCATAACCATCATGAAAGATTTAGTAAAATTAACTTTTAAATCCAAATTGCCCATACAGGCCGTAAAGGATTCCAAAAGCCGCCGTAACCCATTTGCTGTTTGTGCTATGAGCACAGCGTCATCTGCATAGAGAAGGCATGGCACCAGGTGTGCACCCACTACAGGTAAATCTTTCCCAGTCTTCATCAAATGTAGATCCAAACCATTGGTATGTAACAGAAAGAGAAAGGGAGGCAAAATGCATCTTTGCCTAACCCCTCTACTCGATTTAATTGGGTGAGTGCATCCCCCTTTTTGTCCATATCGAATTTCGATTGTGGTATTCGAGTGCAATATCTTGAGGATGTCCACATAAGCCTGTTCCACGCCCATAGATTCCATCTGGTTCCACAGCTTGGCACAATTTACATTATCAAAAGCACAGTAGAGGTCCATAACTGCCAAGTGTAAGGAACCTCTCCTGGCTTTGACATACTTCCCGGCTAGAAGTGACACGTTTAAACATTGCTCCACCGTGCCCACCCCTGGGCGGAAGCCAAATTGGGCAGGTGAAAGAACCTGCCAAAAATCTTGGATGTGGTATCCAATAAAGAAATTGGTCTATAGCAACACAGGTTAGATTTGTCCCATTTGTTAGATAGGGACAATGACCGACTCCTTCCAAGAGGGTGGTATATGGCCAATTGCAGCAGCATGCAAAACATTTGTAATGAGAGGGGCTCATAAATCTATGTTGGACTTAAATAGGTCCATGTGAACTCCATCTGGACCTGAGCTTTACGTGAAAAAACTCTTTTTGATGGTCTCAGCCACCTCCTTGTTATCTATGGAGAGGCTTGGTGTATCAAGGGCACTCACATTCATAGGTGCACTCAAGGACTCGCCCCTGCTGCTTTTCAAAGTATATTCTTGGCCAAAAAGTCCCAGAGGAGAAAGGAAAAGAAGGAATATGGTCAAAAGAACCAAGTCTTAAGTTGCTTTTTGAAGCAGACAAAATCAGAGCAGATGCGAATGTGAGGGGGAAGCCTGTTCCAATGAAAAGGGCCCAGGTAAAAGAAGGATCGACCGCCATGTCCGACTGTGCAAATACAGCGTGGGCAGAGCAAGAATTGATCCTTAGATTTCAAATTTCTCTTGGGCCTATAGATTGAGAGTTTGTTTTGGAGATATGTCAGCCCTTTACCTGAAAAAGATCTATGTACCAGGCTCAGAAGCTTGAAATCACTCGCTTCCTAATAAGAAGCCAGTGCAGTGATCTAAGCGTAGGTTTCGAAGATGTGCGAGGTGGAAGTTTGAGGACAAGACGGACTGCGGTGTTCTGAACTACTTGTAGTCTAGACAGGAGAGAATCATTAGGCGCTGCCATTAGGGCATTTCCATAATTTAGGTGGCTAACCACGAGTGCCTCTGTGAGAGTCTTTCTTGTATAGAGAGGCAGCCATTGAAATACTCTTCATTAGCCCAAAACAGGTGCTGCATGTAGATTTCACCTGCTCTCTCATTGAGAAGCTGTCATCAATTAAAATGTCTAGGTTTTTGACCACCTTTTTAGGTTGAGGGGGAGTGCCTAATTCAGGTGGCCACCAATCATTCACCCAGTAGTCATGGGCCTTGCCAAACAGCACAATTGATGATTTATCACCATTGAGCTGTAGGCAATTGTGAGACATCCAGGAAGCAATTTTCCTTATGCATTCCCCTGAACTTCAGTTTAATAGAGTCCAGGTTTGGGCCCATGGAGATGATCAATTCTGTGTCATATGCATATGAGATGACACCTAACCCACAGGACCTTATTACTTGAGCCAGAGGTGCCACTTAGATGTTAAAAAATACAGGGCTTAGTGAAGAACCCTGAGGGACTCCTCTGCCCAATGACATGACCCGAGAGTTAAAGGGACCTAGATTGATAATCTGGGTACGATTGCTGTGGAATCTCTGAAGCCATCCAAGGGCTTTGCCTCCGACACCAATCTCAGAAAGTCTTTGATTCATGATGGAGTGTGAGATGTTGCCGAAGGCAGCTGAAAGATCAAGCAGCACCAACATGGCTGGACAGCCCTCATCAAGAAAGAGTCTTATGGTATCAAGAACCCCCATTCAGTACTATGTGAGGCTCTAAACCCAGATTGTGAAGAGTCTAGCAGAGTATTGGGTTCCCGATACTGGAAAAGCTGTTGGCTCACTAAGATTTCCATGATCTTACTAGGGTAAGGAGAATAGAAATGGGCCTATAATTTGCATATCTTTTTAGCAACTAATAGAGTGGAGACCTTAAGACAAAGTGAAACATAACCTGTCATAATCACCTCAGAGTCAGCATCTGGGGACAGGCAAGAAGCAATTACTGACTTTTCTCACTGTATTAGATCCTGCATGAACTGATTGACATTTACTTTATTACATTTTATTGTCATGCCACAGTTGGGCGAGAGGGTCAATTCTCCCACATCTTTTCCTTGTGCCCTCTCTAAATTCAAATTTAATATCATATTCAATAAACTATAATCACTTGTAAAATTGCTCAATATTTAGAAGTCACCGATTAAGGGTGCAAGATCGCTTGTGACTATAATAAAGTCAATTGAGCTGGTCGTGCAAGTTCCATAGAAGGCATGCAGTAGTGAATAACGTTTAAAGAAAAGCAAAGACAAAAAGCAAATGATGTTTGGTAATGATCTTATTGAAAACCTCAGCATAGGGAGTATGCAAAAAGTTACAAATTATGTCACCATTTGGAGCAGTTAGGCCACAGACCAAAGTATGACAAAAATTACAAAGCTTTAAAATAAAATCACCCGCCCATATAACCGAAATTTGGCGATTTGCTTTAGAAAGTATTTAGGAAAGGGACCTGCCCAAATCTTCCCCCACCTCAACTTACATTTTGTGAAATATATTATAGAAATAATTTGCTATCAACAAATTTCTAGAACCCGAAAAGAAAAATGTAAAATCTGAAACCACACTGAGGGGCCGATTCCGATCTCGGCCGGTAGGGCTCCGAATCGGATTCGGCTTTACCGGATCCGATTCGGAGCCCTGTTTCCCGACCGAACCGTACGCGGGTCCGGCCGAGCGAGTACGATGCGAAATCGCCGACCGACTCGTCCGGGCGTCCCGACCGCTCCGACCGACTCGCTCCCGGCTCGAACCGCTCCGACCGACTCGCTCGGACTCGACTCGCACCGCGCAATGGAGACGTTTCCCGGCCGGGTAAGTACGATGCGCGCCGCGAGCAGTCCGACCGAGCCGCGCACTCCGGCTCGTAAGAGCTGTCGGAGCCGTACTTTGGGGGTCCGTGTCGGACCCCCTGTACGCGTAGCCGCGCGAGTCGCACACAGGGGGGACCCATGGGTCCCCCCTACCTGTGCGTGTACGGCGCGAATCGCTCGCCGCGTACCCGCTGTAGGGGGCGCCCTTGTCCGACTCCGCACCCATTGAGTCAATGGGAGCCCGCGTACGCGTTGTACGACCGGCTCCCATTGACATCAATGGGAGTCCGACTCGACTCGAGTCCGATAACATACGGACGCATCGTACTCGTTCGGTCGGACTGCACGGGTCCGATTCGGTCGGAAATCTCTCCGGGTCCGGCTCGGTCGGAGAAATTTCCGGCCCGAATCGGAATCGACCCCTGAGTTGTGTAACTCCATTACCCTAACTGAAGGAAAGTTTACGGAGACCAAAACCGCTACCCCCCTTTTGCTCACCCCCGCTGGTGATGGAACTGCAGGGAAGCATAAAAGGGGGTTACCATACATGTTTCTTTCAAAAGGACTAATTCATTTTTCGCAATTAGGGCTCGCTTATCTGGATTATCAAGTTTTCCCCGCACTCCTGCGGTGTTCCAGTAAAGTACAATAATGGAATCACTATCAGATATTTTATTGCCCGAACGTATTATTTTGTCAGAGACTGGATTGCCCATGCTTTTACTCTGTCCATCTGATATCAACCCCCAGGCCACACCCTTACCTACTATAGGATTTTCCCGAAGGCCATTGTGTCAATCTAAATCCTCCAAATCTGCAAGGGCTGCGAAACTATTTTGTGTAACCATGTAACAAGACATAAGTGCCCCCCAGACCTCTCCCAATTTTGAACTAGGGCCTAGGATTTGTTCTCAGTAGTTTGTAAAGAGACCCAGATGGAGGGCCTGAATACCTTTATTATATCAAATGGGTATGGGTAAGGAGAATTGAAAGTATCGCCACAAGCTTTGGTACCTTGAAATTTATCACTATGCAATCTTTCTTGGGGCAACTCGAAGCATGCCCAATTTTCTTCACTCAGCTCACAAAAATAATCTCATCATGCAGGTCTTCGCGCCACCCTGATTTTTTCATAAGCCAATGTACCACATTGGACTTCAAATCTAACACATTTTCAGACTTTCCCGGGGCTAAAAGAGTAACAAGCCTTAAGATTACCACAAACAGGGTACAAGCAGGAGGCAAGTGCAAATGGTTATCAGGGTTAGAGACAGATGGTGTGACTCTAAATTCTGAATTCTGTGTGGATGAGGACCTAACAGTGGCTACATATCTGTTGGGGCTGATCTGAATTTACTGTTGGCAGAACGGGTGTGACCTGCTCTTCAGTAAGGTGGAGCTTTTCTAAAATGGCAATTAGTGGAACTCTTAGCATATTGCCTGCCTGGCCCACTTGGCGCAGAACACTTAAAGGGGACAACGTTTTCTCAATAGATTTTCAAACGGTCACGTATCTCGTCACAAACGTTTTGGAGTTTTATGTCCAAATTGTTAAAAAAAAAAAAGTTGTACACAGTTTGTCGACATTGGCACAGGCCCAATGCTTTTAAAAAAAAAAAAAAAAATTTATTGATATTTATGCAAAATACATACATAGCATCAATAATTGCATTTACCAATTTAACAATGTAAACAACCCGTGGCCATGGTTTACAGAAGTACATACAGTCTCAGATTTCTTTAGCGTAAGGTGCAATGCATATTTATAAAAAAAGTCCTTGTTACACAATAGCAATATACATCTGAATTAGTCCGTGCATCACGCTCATTTGATCGTAAGTATTGGAGCAGCGGCTCCCAAATGTCTTTTGGTCTGGAAGTAGTGGGAATCTCTTCTGCATATACTGCTAGGGTGTCGCGACAGTATACCATATCTTTTATCCATTGGTCGAGGGAGGGACTCGCCTTACTTTCCCAAGTCAATGCTACCCTTCTCTTGGCTAGTAATAGTGCTATTTTCACCAGTCTACTCACATCTCCCTTCAAAAATGGCACCAGGTGCAGCAGGCACACCTGAGGAGAGCAGTGTAGCTCAGCATGGGTCATTTCCTGTAGTGCAGTAATAACAGTGGCCCAGAACGCTGCCACCTTTCCGCATTCCCACGCCAGATGCCAGAAGTCTGCACCTGTGCAGCCACACCTTTTACAGTTGTCATTGTCTCTAATACCATATTTAAACAACTTGTGTGGTGTGTAATACGCAAGTTGCCATTGGATGTGAGTGCGTTAGTGATCTGGCAACAATACTCCCAGTCCTTCTGTGTAATCTGCGGATCTAATTTCGCGTTCCACAGTTCCATACTCTTGTTATTGGGTGGTAAGGTTTCTTCTCTGGCAGTTCTATATAGCCTAGTTACCATCTTATGTCTTGCGGGGTTAGTAAGTAAGACATGCAGAGACTGTAGTGTAGGAGGTTCAGCAGGAAATGTGGGATAGTGTGCCTGTAGCGCTTTCTTAAGTCTATGAATGATGAAGATAAATAATGGCGTTTGATTTTGCACCTAGCTTAAGTCTTCCGTCGTTAGAAATGTGCCATTGATAAATACATCTTGCATCTTGTCAATCCCTGCTAGTTTCAGGGTGCGCATGGCTCCTTTGTCGTGTGTTACTGATGTCCCTGCATGATGTGCCAGAGGCAGAAGTGGCGAGTAGAGAGGCAGCTTTGCCGCCCTACGTCCAAGCGCTTGCCAGGCAGCGATGGTAGGGTCTATTGAATTAATTTCAGATTTGGGGGTGCCCCTATGCGTGTGAGTTAGTATGGTGCTCAGGGGGTTAGGATGTGCATCTCCATCTTCGACTGCCACGTGTGGGATGAAGCCATGAGTATTATACCAATAGTGAGGATATTGAGCTTGAGCACAAAGGTAATATAAATATATATCAGGTACACTAAAGCCCCCTTTTTTATAATCTAGAGTGAGGGTTGGCAAACTCACTCGAGCTTGCCTACCACCCCATATCAGTTTCAATAGTAATGATCTTACATTCTTAAAGAAAACAGTGGCCAGTTGTATAGGGATGTTACTGAAAAGGTAAAGGAGCTTTGGCAGCACGGCCATTTTTATGAGGGCCATGCGGTCCGCTTGTGACAAGGGCAGACGTATCCATCTGTCCACTTGCTGCTCCAAGTGTGTGCAGGCTGTGCCATAATTGTCTCGAATAACAATCTCGGGATCCCTGTGAACCCACACCCGAGGTATTTGACGGGCTCTGCTGACCATATCAATGGAAATTCTAGTTTGTGGGGAGTGGTGGACTCAGTCAGCGGTACCACCACTGATTTAGACCAGTTTATAGTGAGGCCTGAAAATCGCCCAAAACGTATATACTCTCTGAGAATTTACTCCATATATGTGCGCGGTTCTCGTATGAATAAAAGCATGTCATCTGCATAGATTGATATACTCACAGGCTTTGGGCAAACCGTAATGCTGCTGGTCTGTGTCACTGCCTGATGATACAAGCCAGTGGCTCTAGCGTAATCGCAAACAGGAGTGGCGATAGGGGATAACCCTGTCTGGTCCCTCTACGTATTTGTATGGGGTCAGAGGTAACACCTTCCACGCGTACTCTAGCTGTGGGGTCTGTATACAACAGTCGTATACAGGTGATGAAGGGTACAGGGAATCCCATCCGATGAAGAATATTAAAGAGGTATCCCCACTCTATGGAGTCAAAGGCTTTGGCTGCATCAAGCATCACAGCCGCTGCCTGTAGATCCGGGTCAAGAATGTGATACATAGCAAATAGCGTTCGCAGATTATGCGAAGTGGATCTTTCAGGGATAAATCCGGATTGATCCGGCAGAACGATATTGGGCATTAGGGGTTCATATCTAGTCGCTAAAATTTTCGCTAATAGCTTCGCATCAATGTTTATAAGCAACAGCGGTCTGTACGAGCCGCAGCTGGAGGATGGTTTACCCTTTTTAAGCAAGGTAATGATTAGGGCCTCCCTAAGAGTTGGCAGTAGCCTGCCCTCCTCGTGTGCTTCCGCATACATTTCGAGTAAATAGGGTGTCAGCTCTTCCGCAAATTCCTTATAAAACTCACAAGTGAGTCCATCCGGACCCAGAGCTTTTTTGTTAGGGAGAGTTTTAATCGCTGTCCGGATGTCTTCTGTTGTGATCGGCTGACACAGGTATTCTCGTTGTCCATTTGACAACCACGCGAGGGCAATGTCTGACAAATAATCATCTAGCTCTGCAGCAGATGATCCGGTCTGTGAAGTGTACATAGCTGCATAGGCCTCTCTGGACTGCGTGTCAATGTCTCTCGTGGTGTAATGGTCCACCCCAGAGGCGTCAGTTATTTTGGTGATGATGTGTCTATCTTCTCTGGCTTTTATCTTGCCCGCTAGAGTGTGTCCCGGTCTGCCACCCTCCCCATACGCACGGGCAATGTGTCTTCTGGACCGGTACCGCATTTCATCATCCGCCAGGGCATTATATTCTAGTAGTGATTCTTTTTTTTGTGCCAGAAGTGATGTACTAGGGGAGCCCTTATATTCCCTCTCCAGTCGGAGCAAGGTACGCTCAATTGCGGTTAAGCGACCCGTATATCTTTCAGTATCCCCGCTGTCGTGCTGATGCATGTGCCACGAATCGTGGCTTTAAATGCTTCCCATAAGATTGCAGCGCTGTCTACAGATCCTTTGTTTTGCGTGAAGTATTGGACTATGGCTTCACGAATAGTGTGTGTGTAGAGCGGGTCCAGCAACGCCTCGGAGCGAAACCGCCAGGTAAACTGCCGGCCAACAGTTTGTGGTATGCGCAATGTAAGCCTAACTGGGTTATGATCGGATAGTGTTCTTGGCAGCCCCTCTACGTCTGAGACCCAGGTCGCCGCATTTTCGCTCATGAGCCAGTAGTCCAGTCGGGACCAACTACCATGTACAGTTGAAATATGTGTCCCCTCTAATGTGTCCGGGTGTCTCAGGCGCCATATGTCTGTCAAATAGAGCTCTTCCATACCTTCATTAATGACTTTGGCCGCCCTGGGCGCCTGTCCTCCCATCCAACTTGACTTATCCCTACTGGGGTCCAAATGGGTATTGAGATCACCTCCCCATATTATCGTAGCTGCTGGCCAGCCCCTCAGTATCGCCATTATCTTTTCATAAAAATCAGGGTCGTCTACGTTCGGACCATAAACGTTCACCAGAGTGACCAATTCTCCCGCTATCTTACCGTGCGTTATGGCATATCGGCCTGCAATATCCGTGCAACTTTTGATCATAGTAAATGGAAGCGTTTTCTTGACTAGCGTGAGCACCCCCCTAGCGTATGAGGAATATGAGGAAGCTTGTCTATAGCAAGCCCATTGTGACCCGATGTGAGCCTCAGTGTGGCACGACAGATGTGTTTCTTGGATGAGGGCGATTTTAGCCTCATGTCTATCCAAATATGCCAACACCTGATGTATTTTTTTGGGTGAGTTAAGCCCACGTACATTCCAAGTTAAGCAAACAATTTTTTCACTATCTATATGCGACATTTGAGACGGCCTTACAACATGCACAGATACATTGCAAGTGTATAGTCCCTTCCTGCATAGCAACGGAAATCTGATTAGTTAGTAGCCACATGAACATAACCCTTAAGTCCACCCTCCCCCTCTCACCCCCCACCCACTTCAGCGACCCCAACATGCTAAAGCCATCCCGAACCCCCCAAAACACTACCCAAAGGTAAAACAGAGCTGCACGCAGCTATGGGGATCTCCCACTGGGGAACGCTGGAGCGCAACTATCCTCCCAGGTTGTACGGGAGTTGGACGGAGACAAAAAGATAAAACAACTGTTCCTGCACCCATGACATCATAGAGATAAATGAGAGAAGCAACAATAGTCACACATAGAAAGATCCAAATTCGTATCTGCATGTTCAGAGTTCAGGTCTGCTGGCGGGAAGACAGCTTCAGATGGGTTAATGTCGGCAACATAAGTGCACAGTCAGTGTAGCAGAAAGGGAAAAAAAGGACCCCCTACTCCAGGGGATACGGTCCCAACTGGGCACAGCCAAACCATCACTCATGAGCTTCTTGCGAGGAGCCATCATTATCGTCGTCCGCTAAGCCAGAAGAGTCTCGGTGTCTACGCTTTAGAGTCTTTGCGTAATCCGTCGCAGATTTCGGTGTCGTAAAAATCTTCGATTTCCCATTAAAGTCAATGCGGAGGCGCGCCGGGTACAGCATTGCGTAGGGGACGTTTTCCGCCATGAGGATGTTTTTCGCCAGTTGGTATTCTTTCCTTGCTGCTTGCACTGCTGCGGTAAAGTCCGGGTAGAACGCCAGGGAGTTCCCTTCGTGGACGATGTTTCCCTTCTCCCTGGCTAAACGGAGAATAATGTCCCGGTCTCTGTAGTTTAGCAGACGTGCAATTATTGGCCGCGGAGGAGCACCCGGCGGAGGGCAGGCAGCCAATGAGCGATGTACGCGCTCCACAATCAGGAGTGGTGATAGCTGTTCGGCCCCAAAGATCACTTTCAGCAAGGCCTCAATGTAGGTTTCAAGGCGGCCTGTATTGGTGGATTCTGGCAGACCAGTTAGCCGTACATTATTGCGCCGTGATCTGGCTTCTAAATCTTCGTTCTTAGCTTGTATTAAGGCGAGCACCTTCTCCATGGCTAGTGTTTTTGTGGACATTTGCTGTAATCCATCTTCAGCGTCGGATATGCGTGTCTCCGCTTCGCCTAGTCTTAAAGCATGTTTGTCCAACTTCGCTGACATATGATCCATTCTCAAGTTCAAATTGTCAATCTTGCCATCAATAGTGAATAGGCTGATCTGCACCGCTAGGAGTGACTTTTCTATGGCAGAAAGACTGTCAGTGGGGACGTCCATCTCCGAGTCAGAGGTAGCTCGCTGCTGCGATTTACCGGATTTGCGAGGCTCGAATGTGAGGCGAGGTTGGCTTCGCTCAGTTTTCCCCATGTCTGGATCTATGCCTTTACCTGGCATAGGCGGAGCAGCGGTCGCAGAGACCAGGCAGGTATTAATGCTGTGCACCCTGGGATGAAGGCGCAATGTGATATCAGCTGGTGGCGCAGGCAAGAGCAGCTACACAGAGGCGCGCGCCAAGGCGATGCAGCGCTCACACCCAGATGGTAAGTTCACCTGCTTTATAAAGTGCGCAGGATAGAGAGCACCGCTGTTCCCTGCACAGCATCCTCAACAAATTGCTGAAGAGATTTAGCCCTTAATATTAGGTCCAGAGCAGCGTGCCTGCTCCAGAGGCAACTGTCCCGAGTATGGGGTCTTCTCCCTTGATGCACAGATTGCACTGCAGTCTAAGCCTCTATCAGCAGTCCAGAGGCAGGCGTGTAACAGCCTTTTTTCTCTCTCCACAGTGTGCCCTTAAAGCCGCCGCTCCGCCAACCGCCCCTCCAGCCGCCAGTGATTTATGATATGAACTTAGGCAGTCAGATAGGGTGCACACTCCTTGCCTACCAAACCTAGGTGAACCTTGATTACCGTAGGGGTCGCCGCTCCGCCCTGATGTGAGTTCGCAATGTGAGCCCTTTATGATGCATGTATCCCGACAACAACAGGGAGCATGCGTTCGGTACTGCTGCTTAGGGAATCTCTAACGGCTTGGGCCCAGTCGTGGGCGTGCGCGGCGATATAGGCTCGCGCCGAATCGCACCACGCCCCAGCTTGCAGTCAGCGCTTCCCGCACAGGTCGCGGTACCTGGATAGCAGCGGGTCCACTCACGCCGCACTTCAGCACCCACCGCAGTGTCTCACGCGATCCGGTAGGCCCCCTCTGCAGGTCCGCTCCCGCTCGGCAGTGCACCGGGTCCAGCAGCAAATCCGTGAGTCGCAGCGTAGCTGGGCATCCGCTTTGCACCGGCCGCGACACCCCCAGAGTAGCCTCAGGTCACTGCGCGATCCCCCGCAGTCCGACGCCGACAGCAGCCACAGCGTCTCACCGTAACTCCGGCACCGGCTCCCAATGCAATCAGGCGGCCGCCATTTTGTCAGCGCGGGCCCGCGCCTTCAAAGTTCGATTCACCCTCCGATCAGGGAGATTAGCAGCGATATTCTCGCACCCTTGTTGCTACAAGGTTAGCGCCAGCACCTCCTGTAGTTTTAGATGGCAGTCTGGAGCGGGAACAGCAGGATTGTTTAGGATTTAAGACTCCGTCCAGCGGAGCTGCACTACTGCGCAGCCATCAAGCTTTGCGCCCTCTAGCGCCCCCCGCCCAGTGCTCTCCCTGTGGCACATTCTCATCTTCCCCATATAAGTCATGTTTCCTATAGGGCTTGCTACCGTCTTCTTGTTAAGCGGGCCGTTAGTCATGGCAGGGCCCCCTCTTACTACTAGTAACTCTCTCTTGGGTCTCCTTTCTTTTTCTTTTAGTAAGAGGGAGTTAACAGTCCCTGGGCACACATCAGTAACTTTCAGCTGCGGGTCAGTGCTAATGCAAAGATTTTGTTCAGTACGATATTTGCCATTTCAGCTAGTCATAGCCCTAACAGCCTTTTGGGGAGCAGCCCCCTGGGTTCTGGATTCATCAGCTATGTTTACCACTCATGCGGGGTATGAGGCGAATGACTGACATTGAAATTGGTATATGCGTTCCTCAACCATTCCGTGTTCATTGCCCCTATAACTCTAGTAAGATATGATGTAAAAGACTATGTTGCTTGGGGGGCATTAATGAAGGCACCTTTCACAGTACCAGCTTTCCTTTTTCCCATTCTCGCTTGTTACTGATGGGGAACGATAGTGCGCTTCATAGTATGGTATGGATTTTTGGGTGTCAAGGTTGTTGTCAAGATTATGAGAATTCTGTGACTTTATACCAAAATCAGTTAAGTGATTGGAAAGATTGGGGTTTATTGGAAATTGAAGAATTTAACTTTTTGGCATGTCGTTATCCTAAATTGCCAGCCCTAAACCTGCTTCCGAAAATCCACAAAGATAGACAGAACCCACCTGGTAGACCGATTGTATCTTCCAGGGGGAGTTGTCTGGAGAACACATCAAAATATGTGGATTTCTTCCTCCAGCCCCTTGTGCACAAATTACCCTCGTATATAAAGGATACTGGGGATTTCTTAAGATGAATAGAGATGATTAAGTGGAAGGATGAGTATGGTCTTCTTTGCATGGATGTGACAAGTCTTTACACTTGTATTCCCCATGACTTGGGCATACAGGCTTGTCGTTACTTCCTTAGAGAGAGATCAGTATCCTATTTGCTTCATACAGAAATGCTTATCTCTATGATGTCCTGTTGCCTGACCCAGAACTAATTTACTTTTGACGCCAAGATCTTCAGGCAAACCCTCGGAACATCGATGGGGACCTGCTTTGTGGGAGTTGTATAACAAAAAGGCATGACATCGCGTTAAGTAAAGTATTTACCTTTCAGCATACCACTGTTGTTAGCAAAGCACATTTCAAAGAAAAATAATGCTCGTGAACAGGTAATGCCCAAGACTGATAAAGTTTTGGAACTTTGAACATTTGATAAAATCCAAACATATTAGTATTACTATTTTTCCTTTCCGCACTGCAGTTAGTATGTAAGCATCTTTATTTGAAATGGAACAATGTTTCTTTTGATTGAACAGACAAAATAATGTATGACATTCTGAGTGACTGAAACTCGGAAGTCTATCTACTATGTTCATTTGTCACATGAGATGTTTATTTAAACTGAATCTAACACTGACATAGTCACTCGTGAACAAGCAGTTCTGCCGCCAAAACGCGTAGAGTGTGTTGGAGAGCTTTCTTTAATAAATCACCTTTTGCAACGATTTTGTGGTCCACAGCATGCAGTTTTTTGATTGATAACCAGCGTTGGATTTGTTGTTTTGGGACACGCCGTCCCGCTGTGGAACGCCGTCGTAAGCGGCAGGGGTAAGGCGAGGGCGCTGCTTTGCTTGCCTAGCTGTGGGATATATATATATATATATATATATCACCCCAACGATCACTCCATCAAAGCAACCAGAGGACACAGCGGGGAGCAGGAAATCCATTTATTGAACACCTCCGGCATAATGCATTTCGGCACATTTGCCTTCCTCAGATGCCGCTGATAACACTAGGGTAACACCCACACCACCTTTGAAACTCTTACGGCTCTCCCATTGGTGGGAGTACAGCTGTCCCCACTTTGATTGTAAAAGTCTCTGCCGCAAACTCGAGTCCTGAACTACAGCTCCCAGCATGCCACTGGCCGGGTGAGTACTTGCTGTGGGGATCAATGTACTTGATTAAGCGCTGTTATTCCGTACAGAGGGGTGCTTTGTTGTTTAGTGGTGAACCTGGGTCAGGGGGTGTCCTGGACCTCCTTGGGTCCCCTACGTCCGGCCCCAATTACGAGAGTCAGCCGGGCCCCGGAATGCTAATGCAATGACTGCATTCCCCCGTGAAGTCACGGACTGCTCCTGGCAGAGGCCTCTTGCTTGGCCCAATCTCGAGGCGGTCCTGGGCTACTCAATCCCTTGAGAAAATTTGCCACGTTGCCAGAAAAAGCCCAGGACACTTCAGGACGGGTCCTCTAAACGCACTCCTGGCAGGCGCGTGAAACATCACACCAACGATCACTCCATCAAAGCAACCAGAGGACACAGCGGGGAGCAGAAAATCCATTTATTGAACACCTCCGGCATAATGCATTTTGGCACATTTGCCTTCCTCAGATGCCGCTGATAACACTAGGGTAACACCCACACCACCTTTGAAACTCTTACGGGTCTCCCATATATATATATATGCATATGTATATATATTACCTACTGGCGGTCGCCACTAGGTAGTTATACTTAGGACCTAGTTTCCATAGGAAAAGCGTTTTTGTTTTCCCAATATCTTTGGCGCCGGTTGACGAATCTTCGTGAAATTTTCAAAACTAGTGGCCCGCTCGGGTCAGCTCCTGTCTTGAAAGTTTCGGGGTGATTCGTCAAGCAGGGGCCGAGAAAAAAGGGGAGTCCCAAAACGCGTTTTCCCCATGTTATTTTCCATAGGAAACTTTAGACACGGCTACAGCCCGAACTGCTGAACGGAATTACACCAAATTTGGCAAAAAGGTAGTGCTTGGTTCAGAAAGCGACCTTTTTTTAAATGGTGTAAATCCGTTCAGTAGTTGCTGAGAAATTAAAAAAATAAAAGTTTCGATATCTAGGGACACGGTGGATTCGCGAACCCTCCCAACCACGAGCTTCACTGTGATTGGCTGCCAACACTCCAAACCAGAAATTGTTGGCAGCCATCTTGTGACTCGGTAGAACCGAGTCACAAGAAAACAGTGAAACAAAGGTAAAAAACAAGAAAAGGGGGCAGGGTAGAAACACCCTGACCCCCTATGCCTGCTCAGGGCCCAAAAAAGCATTTTTTTTTTTTTAAATGGCAGAATTCGCGCTGGGTGCGCGAATCCTGCTGATAAAATTTTTAAAAAACGGTGCGCGGGCTCCCGCGCTTCGTTATTTTTAAGCTCCCAGGTGGGCCAGGTCCCGGGGGCATGCAGGAAATGTATAGCGGGGGCCTGCGGGGGCCCCTGCAGCCCCGGGGACCGCCACCTCCCCGAGGCTTCATTTATGTTTTGCAGGGGGGCACACAGCCCCCCCACAGCCCCTGGGACCGCCACCTCCCCGGGGCTCTATTTTAAAAAAAAAAAATCTGTGTGGGGGGGGGCTCTAATTTTTTTTAAATAACCTGTGTGGGGGGGCTCGAGCCCCCACATGCCCCGGGGACCACCACCTCCCCGGGGCATTAAGTATGCAAATGTTACGGACCTCGAGCCCCGGGGACCACCACCTCCCCGGGGCTTTGCAATGGTAGGGAGGGGGGCCGCGATGACCCTGGGGACCACCACCCCCCAGGGCTGGCTCCTGCAGAGTCCCGGGGTGCCCATCCCCGGGACACTGCTGTTTGCTATGGCAGGGCGGGAGCCGTGCGGCTCCCGCCCTGTCATAGCAAACTCTGCTTTGGATTTTGGAAGCGAGAGCAGGAAACCTGCTCTCGCTTTCAAAATCCAAAGCAGATTGCTTTTCCACAAGGGGAGCTGCATGTCAGCAGCTCCCCGTGTGGAAAAGCAATGCCGGCTCCCGCAGGACGCGGGGAGCCGGCAGGGACCGTGGGGGCATTGAGGCTCCCCCCACGGTCCCCAACGGACAGGCCAGGCCAGGCCCCGGGGGATGGGGTCCCCGGGCCAGGAGTGGCCCGGGAGGGGGGCCACGCGGCCAGGAGTGGCCCGGGAGGGGTGCCACGCGGCCTCCTCCCCAATAAGTAAAAATAAAAAATAAATAAAAAAACACGCAAAGGCCGGCCCCGGGGGATGGGGTCCCCGGGGCCATAATTGGTGAGATGTCATCAGTGATGTCATCAGTGATGTCACTGACCATGTCATGAATGATGTAATATGTGACATCATCAGAAGTGCATTGCGGATGCGCGAGTTATAGTTAGCTGAACTAACTATAACGGCGCAATTTCTATGGTTTTGTAGAAGAGAAATGTCCAACTAACTATAACGTCCCTGAAACCTATTGTTTTTTCAGTGAATTTCAAAGGTTTTTTAAATGCTAATTTCTAACTATAACGTCCCTGAAACCTATGGTTTTTTCAGTGAATATATATATATATTCACTGAAAAAACCACAGGTTTGAAGGACGTTATATTTAGGCTGACATTTCACTCATACAAAACTAGAGAAATTCGGCCGTTATAGTTAGCTGAGCTAACTATAACTCGCGCCCCCGCAGTGCACTGCTGATGATGTCACATATTACATCACTCATGACATGGTCAGTGACATCACTGATGACATCATTGATTACATCTCAAATGACATCCCTGATGACATCATCCAGTGACTGAGTGTTTCTAAAAAGTTTAAGAATATTATATATATATATACGCCAAGGTGTATTGAAGAATGTGTGGGTGTATGAGTGTCTGAATGGATGATTTAGTGGGTGCGTGACTGACTGTATAACTGAGTGATTGAACATGTCTTAGTGAATGCATGGGTGAATGACTAATCTGTGTGAATGTCTGTTTGAGACTGTCAGTTGGTGTGTAAGTGGCTGCATGGGTTGGTGAGTAGCTACATGAGTGTCTATATGGGTTAATGATTGGTTGTCTGAGTATCTGTATGGGTGCCTAAGTGTCTGTGTGGGTAGGTGGGGGTGTGTGACTCCCTGCATGGATGTGTGAGTGGGTGATTCACTGGGTGTATTTATGCAAATGCACTTTACAGATTGACAAAGGTAATTACTGCCGAAACGCGTCTCTGAGGCTTAAAAGAGTCAATAAAGCTTTTGTTTGCCACACCCCCGCTTGAGTAACAGGTTTCCTTTGGAGGATGTAAGGGAGCATTGGTGGATTTAAAAGGCGCGTAGCGGTAGCGTCATCAAGAGCACCACCTGCGATCAGGCGCTGGGAGGTAGACCGCTCAAGGAGGCGTAAGCAAGTTTGCAGCCATCCAGCCCCCGTACCCGTGACTGTGGCAGGCGGTCAAGGCGGGCGCAAGTTGCTCGCCACAGTATCGAGGGATTTACAGTCCCACAGGCGTGATTGGCAGGCACTTCAAATTAAAGCCTGTCTTCTGCCTGCCAGGATTTTCTTGGGACTACGGAGCAGGGCTCTGCTGAAAGCAGGGAAGCTGAGGGTGAGTGGCAACCCTTAACAAAGAGTAAAGACACAGTAAGAGACTTGTTGCACTGTTTTTAAAAAAAGAACTGCCAGCGTGTTTGCACAATGAACTATTTAGCACTGAAAGCACTCTTTGCCCAGCTGGGGACCACGTTTACTATGACGCCAGGATGGGATGTGAAAGTACGAGTAGTGCTTTTTTCATTTTTACAAAAATGAACTTTTTACGAAAGAACTTTATGCAAATGCACTTTACAGATTGACAAAGGCAATTACTGCCGAAACGCGTCTCTGAGGCTTAAAAGAGTCAATAAAGCTTTTGTTTGCCACACCCCCGCTTGAGTGACAGGTTTCCTTTGGAGGATGTAAGGGAGCATTGGTGGATATATATATATATATATATATATATTCACTGAAAAAACCACAGGTTTCAAGGACGTTATATTTAGGCTGACATTTCACTCATACAAAACCAGAGAAATTCGACCATTATAGTTAGCTGAGCTAACTATAACTCGCGCCCCCGCAGTGCACTGCTGATGATGTCACATATTACATCACTCATGACATGGTCAGTGACATCACTGATGACATCATTGATTACATCTCAAATGACATCACTGATGACATCATCCAGTGACTGAGTGTTTCTAAAAAGTTTAAGAATGTTATATATATATACGCCAAGGTGTATTGAAGAATGAGTGGGTGTATGAGTGTCGGAATGAATGATTTAGTGGGTGCGTGACTGACTGTATAAGTGAGTGATTGAACATGTCTTAGTGTATGCATGGTTGAATGACTAATCTGTGTGAATGTCTGTTTCAGTCTGTCAGTTGGTGTGTAAGTGGCTGCATGGGTTGGTGAGTAGCTACATGAGTGTCTATATGGGTTAATGATTGGTTGTCTGAGTACCTGTATGGGTGCCTAAGTGTCTGTGTGGGTGGGTGGGGGGTGTGTGACTCCCTGCATGGATATGTGAGTGGGTGATTCACTGGGTGTATTGGTTCATGAGTGCGTGTGCGAGGGGCTGTATGGGTGAGTGAGTGTGCGTATGGCTGTGTTTGTGAGTAAGTAGATATCTCAGTGGTATATGTGTGAGTAACTACATATGTGAAAGGCAGTATATGTAAGTGTTGGAGTATATTAGTGACTATATGTGAGAGTGAGTGATTGTGAGAGTAGCTGTTTGGATGAGTGTGTGCTTGTGTCAAGGATTGTAGAAGAGAGTAAGTATGTTTTAGTATCTGTATGAATAAGTGAGGTGATGTGTGTATAATTGTATAGGTGAGTAAATGGCAATTTGATTGATTCTTTGGTTGACTGACTAGGTGTGTGAGTAGCTCTATGAGTGAGTGGCGGTGTGTGTGTGTCTGTTTGGGTGTATGAGTACATATATCTGTGGCTGTATTGATGAGTGACTGCGTGTATGAGTGACTGTATAGGTTAATGAGTGGATGTGTGTATAGACCTATCAATCAGTGAGAGGGTATGTACTAACTGGTATTGGTGTGTCTATGGTTTCGAGAATGGCAGTCTGTATTTTACAGTTGCTGTATAAAAGGTTACATTAGGGTGTGAGGAGGTGTATCAGATATTAAGTGGATCATCAGTGATGTCACTGACTATGTCATGAGTGATGTAATATGTGACATCATCAGCAGTGTATTGCTAGGGCGCAAGTTTATAACGGCCGAATTTCTCTGGTTTTGTACGAGTGAAATGTCAGCCTAACTATAATGTCCTTGATACCTGTGGTTTTTTCTGTGAATTTCTAAGGTTTTTTAAATGCTAATCCCTAACTATAATGTCCCTGAAACATGCGATTTTTTCAGTGAATTTCTATGTTTTTTAAATGCTAATCCGTAACTATAACATCCCTGAAACATGTGATTTTTTCAGTGAATTTCTATGTTTTTGTACATCATTTTATTTATGAAAACATGTTTGTAACTATTTTTTTATTTTCTGTCTATGTCTTTTTAAGTATTTTTATTTTGTCTTAAAATAAATATAATGTTTTAAAAAAAATATATAACATAGCTGATGAAAGATTTATAGTGTTATCTACTTAAATTAACACTGTTTTATTGTTTGTAATTTTGATCAGTGTGATATAATAGGATTTTCAATTGAAAAAGTTTTCTTTTTTAAATAAATAGTTTTTTTCAATTGTTTTTTTGCTAAGTAAAAATTTGTAATATTGCTTTTAATGCTGTGAAAGTTGTTTTGTTGTATTTTTAAGATAACTATCTTTTTTACCTATTTTTTTTTTTAATTTACAAAAAAGGGTCGCGCACCCTACGCGATCCGGCGCGATGGGTGCGCGAATCCGGTATACGAATGTCAAGCTCAAAAACACATTTAGAACGAATTAATACATGTTTTAGACGTAGAGGTTTATTACTGACTACATAAAAATAGTAATAATGGTGTTTTAAATTTGTTTTCAACAGATTTTTGTGGACGCAATGGTATCGCGTACGTGACGCAGTTCTACGTGGTGGGTGCGCGAACCCTGCCGTCACGTATTTCCGGGATCGCGTAGGAGTCGCGACTTCGGCGTAATTTCAAAACTCTGAAATGTGACTGTTTCTTATTTAAATATCAGTTTTGCATAAAGAGTTTTCATTGAAATACTTTGGAACATAATGTCCTGATAGCAAATTACCGTTATATATAACATTTCGTACATTTTACGGGTGCTCGAGGGAAACGCATAGGGTGCGCAACCCCTACGCGACCCCATGTGACACAGAAAGAAAGCTTCTCATTGGTTGAACAGCTTTTCATTCTCTTCATGGGTGGAACCAACACCTGTTACAGTCCTTTCTTTTTGGGTGTGTCTGCCTTGAAGACAGCCTGTTTTGTAGGCTCTGTTATTTTTCTTTTTTTTGTGGTGTTTTTCATTTTCAATCTAGAAAAATTGCAGCAGCTTTCCCAGAGGAGCACGAGGAGGAGATGGGGGAAGTGGAAGAGCCAGTTATGAAGAGGAAGGAAAGCATTGTGTGGGCCTTCTTCACTGTGCCAGAAGGCGAAAAAAAAGTAAATGCCCATAAGGTGACATGTAACATCTGTCACATGATCTTATCGAGAGGCTCTGAGAAGAAGTACTCTTGTGATACTTCTTCAATTAACCCCTTCGCTGCGTTCGTCGGCCAACGGCCGTCGCGAGCACTACCTCGGTAGTGCTGCGCACGTCCGTTGGCCGACGCGGCCCCGCCCACTCCTTTAAACCGCCGCACCGCGGTGGAATGTTCGCCGCGGTAAAGGGGTTAAAAGCACTTGGAAACAATGCATCCAATTTGCATGGCACGTGAGGTGGAGGGTAGAAGACAAGAAGAAGCAGCCAACAATGATGAACAACAACCATCAACATCTGCAGGGGTTGTTTTAACCACTCCACAACCCCTGATAGTTCCGGAGTTGGAGGATGCTGCCATCGTCAGTCACCACTGCCTTACGACACTGTGTGTGGGAGAGCTATCCATTGATGCCGTGAAGACACTCATCAAGTGTTAATTTTTTTTTTGTTCTTGCTTATGTTTCTAGTTATACAGAAACTAGGCCTGGGCGTAGTTCGTGGAGTTTTGCTACGCGGAGCTCCGCGAAGTTACAAAACAACTCTGCGAAGTTCCGCAAGTGGCGGAGTGCAGTGCAAACTGAAGTTTGTGCTGGTATTTCTGCCGCTCGAGTAGAAATTCTACACGAGCGGCAGCTCGCGCTCGCGAACTTACCGTTCGCGAGCCGGGAAAAAACTCTGCTGCACATCGCGAAGCGGAGTTTCCTGCACTTCGCGAAATCCGCGGAGTGCAGAAAACTCCGCAAACTCCGCGAACGGAGCGAAGTTCACCACCCAGGCCTAACAGAAACACCAAGGTTGGACTGTTTAACTTTTCTTTTTTCTTTTTAAAAAAATGAAAAACACCCCAAAAGCAAAAAAAATTCAGAAAATACAAAAAAAATATAAAATTGTTAAAAAAAAAAGATTCTAATGGAACCACCTAAACTGGTAAAAAATAGAAAAATTGTACGTAATGAAAGTGAATGATTGTATGAATGTGTGTATGATTAATGTTAGACTTGTGTATAAGTAGTGTCCTAGCAAGTGAATGAATGCATGGATAGTATTTGAGGGAATGGATGAGTGCAACAGTTGTGCCTGAGTGATTGCATGAGTGCATTGATAGTGCCTGAGTGACTGCATGAGTGGAGGGGTAGTGCCTGGGTGATTGGATGAGTGCATAGGTAGTGCGACTGTAGAAGCATGGATGCAAGGCTAACACCTGAGAAAAAACAAGGACCCCCTGAACAATGGATAGTTCAATTCCTAGGACAGGGACTTAAATGGTAGTAACAAAAAATCCTAGGCAATGTCAATAAAACAAACAATATACACAGTATCTATAACATTAAGAAAACCAAGGAAGACAGAAAAAATATGTTCAAAGTTGTTACCATTTTAATAATTTCTTCTCATATTGTCTAAACAAATGATATTTATACAAAACATTTAAAAAATGAAACACAATATGTAACACATCACTTTTAATCAATAGATATAAATAAAGGGTTAAAAAGTGGCAATATCTTTATTAACTCGACGCGCGTTTCGGCGTATACAACGCCTTCTTCAGGAAAGCCACACAATTATAGATCCTGTTTCAAATTAGTTCCTAGTGATTAAAACCTGCAACTCCATAGTTGGTGGATGTTCTTGATTCTAATAAATGGCTGATAAAAATGCGGTGCACCGAATGTGCAACGATGTCTTATTAATATTAAAATCAACGATTTCACGAAAAAGTCGGATGTCTGGTTATCAAACAAACCTCGTGTAGGTATATTTGAAAAGCGACCTGGTCCCGCTAGATGTTAAAATCGGTAATATGGTATTCTGGAAAGCCTCTTGCGATGGAAGAGATTCAACGAAGAAACTGGAACAAGCGCTAAATATGCGATAGTGTTCCAAATATGTAGCTCAATAGGCATGCACAGTAAAGGACTTGTCTGATAAAAGGAGGCTCCAGGTAGGACCAGGCTGAGGATGGCTGCCGATAATGCCTTCGGAAAAGAGTATCCTCTTTTCCGAAGGCATTATTATTATAATATAATTATTATTATTATTAGAACACTATCGCATATTTAGCGCTTGTTCCAGTTTCTTCGTTGAGTGATTGCATGAGTGCATGGGTAGTGCCTGGGTGCATGGAGCAGTCCATGGGTAGAGCCTGAGTGCATGGATGAGTGCATGGGTAGTGTTTGAGGGAATGGTTGAGTGCAACAGTAGTGTCTAAGTGATTGCATCGGTGCATGGGTAGTGCCTGGTTTACTGTATGAGTGCAGGGGTAGTGCCTGGATGATTGTGGAGTGCGTGGATAGTCCCTGAGTGCATGGATGAGTGTATAGGTAGTGCCTGGGTGATTGCATGAGTACAGAAGTACTGCCTGGGTGATTGCAGGAGTGCATGGGTAGTGCCTGAGTGCATGAATGAGTGCATGGGTAGTGAATGGGTGATTGCAGCAGTGCATGGGTACTGCCTGAGTACATGGAGCAATCCACAGGTAGAGCCTGAGTGCATGGACGAGTGCATGGATAGTGCCTGGGTGATTACAGGAGTGCATGGGGAGTGCCTGAGTGCATGGATAAGTACATGGGTAGTGTTTGAGGGAATGGATAAGTGCAATAGTAGTGTCTGAGTGATTAAATGAGTGCATGGGTAGAGTCTGAGTGCATGGATGAGTGCATGAGCACTGCCTGGGTGAATGCAGAAGTGCATGGGTAGTGCCTGAGTGCATGGATGGGTGCATGGGTAGTGTTTAAGGGAATGGATGAGTGCAATAGTAGTGTCTGAGTGATTGGGTGAGTGCATGGATAGAGCCTGAGTGCATGGATGGGTGCATGGGTAGTGTTTGAGGGAATGGATGAGTGCAATAGTAGTGTCTGAGTGATTGGATGAGTGCATGGGTAGAGCCTCAGTGCATGGATGAGTGCATGAGTACTGCCTGGGTGATTGCAGGAGTGCATGGGTAATGCCTGAGTGCACGGATGAGTGCATGGGTAGTGTTTGAGAGAATTGATGCATGCAATAGTAGTGCCTGAATGATTGAATGAGTGCATGTGTAGTGCCTGGCTGATTGCATGAGTGCAGGGATAGTACCTGATGATATCTGAAAATGTTAAATAGTGTAAAGGTTCAATATTATTTTTATTAGAAATAAATAACACATAAATGAATGTTATCATGCATATTATCTTATGTGTTCTTACCTTTTTTAGTAATTTAGATTCATAATTCTGTGGAACTATTTTAGAATAGTATTGTCCTAAACTGAATTAAAACTCTTTTCAAACTTCACCATTACCTACTGTAAAGAAGAAGAAAAAAATGTTATATAATGTCATGTATTACAGAAATTAAAATATTACACTTTTAAGGACACAACATAATTTTAGAATTACAGAACATTTTCTGTTTCCTTTTTTTGCTGATCTCAGATTCTACTGAACTTCACAATACACAGTGATTTCAACATAGTATCATCATACAACAGCGGGGGAAAAAACAATCAACGAGATTGTGAAAAAAAAAAAATTACAGCAAAGCATTATTTCCAATATATGTACCTATATGTTTACCTATCTACAGTTTCTTAATTACGTCCAACTTGTACATTAAGGGGCCGATTCCGATCTCGGCCGGTAGGACTCCGAATCGGATTCGGCTTTACCGGATCCGATTCGGAGCCCTATTCCCCGACCGAATCGTACGTACGTCCGGGCGAGCGAGTACGATGCGTGCGCTCGCGAAATCTCCGACCGACTCGTTCGCAGGACCCGACCGCTCTGACCGACTCGCACGGGGACGACTCGCACCGCGCAATGGAGACGTTCCCCGGCCGGGTAAGTACGATCCGCATCGCGACCGCTCCGACCGACTCGCGCAGTCCGGCTCCAAGGAGCTGTCGGAGCCGCACTTTGGGGGTCTGTGTCGGACCCCCCTGGAAGCGTAGGCATGCGAGTCGCACACAGGGGGGAGCCATGGGTCCCCCCTACACGTGCATGTACGGCGCGACCCGCATCGATGCGAACACGCTGTAGGGGGCGCCCTTGTTCGCGTCGTGCCCATTGAGTCAATGGGAGCCCGTGTACGCGTCGTACGACTGGCTCCCATTGACTTCAATGGGAGTCCGACTGAATCGAGTCCGATAGCATACGTGCGCATCGTACTCGTTCGGTCGGACTGCTAGGGTCCGATTCGGTCGGAAATCTCTCCGAGTCCAGCTCGGTCGGAGAGATTTCCGGCCCGAATCGGAATCGGCCCCTAAGTCTTTTATTACTCCCAAGTACATTTGCTAAAATGTACACGCTCATTTAGATCTGGTACAATATAGACAACAAATATATAAACTATTGCTTTTAAACACAATTTTCCAAATGCAATATCAATTAGCACTAATTATAACCCAAACACTAATTATAAATAGTAATTGTTTCAATCCTGTCCACTTTCTGTTCACATCTTCCCAATAGGCTGAATCATGTATTGAAAACTTTCGCTTCGTAAAAATCCAATATAAATTTGTTAATTCGTGTTCACATCTTCCCAATAGGCCGAATAATGTATTCAAAACTTTCGCTTCGAAAAAATCCAATATAATTTTGTTAATTCGTGTTCACATCTTCCCAATAGGCCGAATAATGTATTCAAAACTTTGGCTTCAAAAATATCAAATATGAATTTGGTAAGTCGAAAGGCAACCTAGATTTGAATTGCAAGTGGGCATCATTGCAATGTGTCCATCCTTTATTACACTTTAAAATCACAGTATAGTGTCCACATGTTGTAGTAGGTCCATCAAGGAAAATAATAGCCACTGCTATAACAGTTCTTCCTGAAATAGATATTTGACTTGCAACAAAACATTTTATTTTGGTTTCCAATTTTCTTTCATTTGCTCTACAACATTGAAACATTAAAATGAGATATTTTCCAGATCTTTCTATATGTAATGTAGACAACATCTCTGATTTACAATGCGAACATTTCATATCCTGATTGGCTTTTTTGACTAATTTGTTAAAAGGTACTGATTTGCAATCTTGTATCGTCAAGTATATGAATCGTTCTGTGTCTATTTCAGTGCTGCAAGCAAATGAACACTCTTCACATTTATGATCCCATCTGTAACTTACTCCAAATAAGTTTTCAATCTGTATTCCTTCATGTTCTAATACTCCAAGCATAAGCATTAGAAATTCTTCTGCATCTTGTTGTACATTAAGAGTAAATGTCAAAGAACCAGTACATATATCCAAAAGATGTCGAACACCAGAAGCAGTATGGATTTTACTTCTGTCAGTTACCAACTGTTGAAATACATGACATAATAAAGAACAAAATCTTTTTTCATGATTTCCCATAATTTCACAATGAAGCTCTTCTAGATAAAACACAACATTCAAAATCACATTAGCATAGCAGTTGATACCTGAACTGTTTTCCAACTGGTATCCTACAATCTCATCAACAGTTTCCATTTCCATTTTCTTTACACCTTCATGATTCTCTTCAATTGTTTTCTTTTTTGAACCTCAGTTGAATGTTTGACATATTTCCGTTTTGGACACACTACACGTTTCTCATATATGGGATATTCACCTAAATGAGGAGTATAAAGTCTTCTTAAAGGATTGTACTCTCTTACACAATTTGCATCAGCACTAACCTTTTTCTCATCAAAATCAATCAAATACAAACCAGATAATTTTCTTACTCGAGACAATGAAATCTATGCCATTCCCTCTTTGAACACTGTAATTCCAATATTTACCAAAGCACTGTCTATACTTAAACCTTGAAATTTATGAATAGTTACTGCATATGTTAAAGACAAAGGAAACTGTTTTCTGCGAACATACAAGTCTTTTACAAGCAAAAAACGTACAACACAACGCCCAATCTTTCTTACCTCTTTAATCTGATCAAATTGTATCTTCAAAAATTCTATTCCATCTCTGTTCTGAAAATTTACAAAATCAACAACTTTTCCCATTGCTCCATTTACTAAACCTTCTTCTACATTCAAATTATGACGTAAAATTACCCAACAGTTTATACATACATGTAAAGTCTTTTCGAAGCCTGCAGTCTTAGATACAGACTTTTCCAAAGAATCCAATTTTGATTGTAGTTTCTCTGTGAGAAGAATAGTCACTCCTTGATGTTCAATTTTATCAATAGCTTCAATTTCCACTATTTGTTGTTTTTCCAGTTTTAAAACTTCTTGATTAAATGTAGAACGCTCTTGCAGTGTCGACATTAGGCAAACTATAGACTTCTTTTCTCCAAGCTTATTGTACATTATTTCAGCGCTGTGTTTCCAGTTGTAAACAAGTTCCTTAGTAGCCGACTTTCTAAAGCTTGTTTACCATGTTTCGTCAAGACACCAATTATATCTCGAAGAATATTTCCATAATGTTCATCACTTGCTTGTCGCATATTCTTAATAAGTTCTTTATATTCAAAATGAGACCAAAAGTTCACATTTCCAATACTTCCCAAAGATTTTCTAGTATCTTCATGGACAAGTGTTTTAAAAACAGGTTGCCCTTTTACAGGAGTAAGTTGTAGTAGATCGCCAAATACAATTACATGTTTTCCTCCAAACAGAACATCGTAATTTGTTTTTAAAATCTGTTGCAGTCTCTTTTTAAAAAAATGTTTTATTGAGCAGAGTAAAAAGGATACTGATACACACAACAGATTTCAAAATTCTACAATCAACGCCATTATTTAAAAATATTCTTCTAGCAAACATTATTACATTATTAAGACTTTTCTTAAATAATATTTTAAAGTGCAGGTGCAGCGTGCAAAATCTCTGAAATTTCCATACTTCCTCTCTAATGCATTGACAATACATCGATCTAATACATTGACTTATCATTCTACCTGGTACTTTTCAAAGTGTACATGTGCTTAAATAAGTTACTAAGAAACCAGTTAGGTGTGTTCACCCTTGGAGATTTTTTCTATCTTGTCCATATGCTTCCATACTGAGATATATCTTTTACTAGCTCCAACCCTTTTCGTATAAACCTCTTCAAACTTTCTTACTCGACTCATTTTTGTATACCATTCTAGAATGTTGGTACTTTAGTTGTCTTTCAAATCTGAAGGATCAGAGAGCGTGCCACCAAGGAAGAGATTGCTAAAAACATTTCCTCCCCTCTAGTTATTGGCTGGGTTTGTTTCTGTTTTAAGAAACCAAAGTGTGCTAACTAAGCCTCAGGTTGCACCCATCTCTGCAGGCCATGGCTAAGCTCAACACAAATTTTCTCCCAGAACTGTCTTACCATTGGACATGTAAAACAGACATGCAACCAGCATCCCTCTTCCACCTGCTGACACCGGAAACATTTATTCTCCACCTCTGCATACATCTTATGGAGTGCTTTGGGAGTGTAGTAAGCCATCCAACGAGATAAAAATGCCCATTCTTTTGAAATTTGACGCTCTTAATGCCTTACTACCGTTTTGCGAAATAACTTGCCACTCCCCATCTGAAAAATTACATTGTGTTTCCTGTTTTATCTTTTCGAGAAAATTGGTAACCAAAAGGGGCTCCCCTTGATTTCGTAGTAATCGATACCAGTTCCCCACACCACTTAATTTAGTTCTAAACAAAGCAGCTAAAACAAGAGAGGTACCTGTATTACCTGGAAGTGCGTATTTATTCAATAGTTGTATAACCTGAAGATAGCCAAAAAAGAAAAGCTTGCTCTGATTTCTGCATCTAGCTTGAATCTCCTGCCAGTTAATACATCTCCTTCCAATTAAAAAGTGGCCCAGTTCTCTAAATCCCTTAGTTTCCCAAAATCTTAAATGGCTATTCTTGATTTGAAGGCCCAACTTCTACATTCTGTGAGTCGCAAATATTCGTACCCTGGAAAATGAGCCTTTAAAGAATAAAATGTCTGAAGTCTATAACTAAACGCCTGGAGCGTCTTATATCTCGTTTTTTTTGGAAGTTTTGTTAAAAACCGGAATCTGCGACCCGGCTTCCTGAACCATCTTATCCAAACAAAAGCTGTCCAAGGATCCCTTCCTGTCGATTAAGCGAACAATTATATCTAAGAATGATGCTTCATAGTAAGTACGGATATGAGGAAGTGCAAGCCCACCCCAACTAGTGTCAAGTTGAAGTATAGATCATTTTACCCTTGGCGCTTTCTTGTTCCAAATAAGCTGGCAACATTTTTTTCCAACTCCTTAAAATATATCGTATTGATTTCAATTGGAATATTAGAAAAAAGAAAAATTAGCAATGGTAAAATCGACATCTTTATAAGTGCTATGTGACCAATCAATGAGAGGGGGAGAAGTATCCATTTATCCAATAGATCTTTGATTTTTTTAAGCATAGCTTCATAATTTAATCTGTAGATATCCGCATATTGATTTGAAACGTATATCCCCAAATATCGTATCGGAGCAAAAGAGAGAGCTTGTTGTTTTAAATTGTCTGGAAGGAAATTGCTAAGAGCATTTAGGACCAGAACTTCAGTTTTTTTGTGATTAATTTTGTACCGCTGATTGACTCAAACTCTGCAAATTCTCTTAAGATTGTTCCGATATTTTGTCTTTCAGGTTACAATATAACGTCATCTGCGAAAAGTTTTAGTTTTGACATTCCCACTATTGGAGTTTTTATCTCTGTATTATCACGAATCCTAATGGCCAGGGGTTCAATAAAAAAAGTAAATAATACAGGGGATCGGGGGCACCCCTGTCGGGTTTCCCGTCTTATATCTATTGTGCCTGCCAGATTAGAGTTTATTCTAACCTGCGCCTGAGCCCCTTGATGTATATTCTGAAGCATGGAAATAGTCTGGGGGGAACCCAAAGCTTTTAAGACCATAAAAAAGAGCACGCCAGTTTATCAAATCGAACACCTTCTCTGTAGACCATTATTATCAGAGCTGGTGTTAGATTAATATTGAAAAACTCAAGCGCTTGAACTAAAAAACCGGTGTTAGAAGACATAGACCTGCCTGCTACGAACCCTGTTTGGTCCGTGTGAATCACATGCTGGGCCATTGGAGTAAATAGATTTGCCCAAATTTTCATCAGGATTTTATAGTCTGCGTTTAGCAGAATAATTGGCCTATATGAACTAATGTCCCTGGGGTTTTCCCCCTTCTTTACAAAGCTAACTATGGAGGATTCTTTAAAAGCTGCTGGAACCTCGCCTCCCACCTTAACATGATTAAAAAGCCGGCGGCAGGCACAACCCACATGCTCTGCTGCTAACGTGATCACCTTGCTCCTCCCCCCCCCCCTCGTCCACTTTTGGATACGGCGGCTGGCGGCTGGTGGTTTTGAACGCGGAAAGTGCCGGAAAACGCCGAGAAAAATGCCAAGGCTACAAACACAGCTCCGGCGCCGGCGGTTTTGCAAAATCTATCCTCCCGGCTTCCAGACATTGAGGGAGAGAACTTAAGGAGCAGCTGTGCAGGACGGAGAAAGGGAAAAAAAAAAGAAAGCCCATGGTAACTGGCTGCTACCCAGCCCTTCGCTTCCAGACTCAGCTGAGCTTCAGACGGCTATACCAGAGGCTGATGCTGACATTGGATTTAGAAGGCTCCAACCACTGTAAGAACATTTTTCAAACTGGTAAGTGCTGGAGCTTAGCGCGTGTGAGCTGTTAAAGGCTGTTAAAAGCGGTTGCAGAGTTTAATCTTTGCCCTCTGCCTCTTTGAGAAGTCTAAAGCGTAAGGAGGGGGAGGAAAAGGCTTAAAGGAGCTTACGCACTGGAGACTTTTCTGGCTGCAGGTCACTGGTCTAGATTCTCTCTCTCTACCTGGATATAAGCAGAATCGCCTAGAGACTGGACGCAATGGGAAAGCATTTGAAAGCCCCAAATACACTTGCAAATATGGAAACTGTGCCCACCAACAAAATTAAAGTGCGCACACCTAAGCTGAAGGCAGCGGCAGCAGCAAGAGCCGAGCGCAGTTTAAAATCAAGGTGTGGCTCTGTACTCCCAAGCCCTCTGAGCTCCGAGGAAGACGCGTTGGAGTCTAGAAGGGAGACTGCAACCGGAGATAAAGTCATTAAGAATGCATCACAAGGGCAGCTGGGCGATGGAATAAGGCTTGAGGAAGAGTTCCCCCCTCACAAAACTGTATCAGGCTCCTTTGTTGAAGGGGATGGAGTTTGAGAGGCCAATGTAAGGGAAGCAACTAACGGGACAGTTCAGAGGAGGGAAAGATCCTCCTGCTCATATAGAGGCTAATGTGAAAGATAACATCAATGGTCAGGCCTGTGGGATATCAAAAGATTATCCATTGTTCCTCAAAGTTAAAACAGCATCAATAACAGCCACATCATCATCGGTCTTGCATCCCTCTTCTCATGATATACAGGGCAGTTCACTACAAGGGGATCTGTCAGCAGCTTCGTCCCCCCAAAAGGAAACCAGTATTTCAGTGGACTCCCAGCCACCGCCACAGCCTCAGCTACAGCTACAGCCACAGCCACAGCCACAGCCACAGCTACAGTTTCAGCAAGGGTCCTACCCTCAAAATGGAGGAGAAGGCGGGGAGATAGCATCACAGGTAGAACTTCTGGCAGAGGCAGGCAAACCTCCATCTGAGATATCAGGGCAGCAGCAAGGAGAGGCGACCTCTATGCAATGCGACATAAAGACCATGCTAAATCTTATCCTGGATGAGATAAGAGAACTGAAGATTACACAAGCCAGTGAGATAGCGTCTCTCCATCATCACTTAACAAAAATCGAGGCTGCAGTTGGTGCCCTCCCCGTCAGAATGCAAGAGGCAGAGGGCCGAATTTCTCAGCTTGAGGATCAGATGAACTCAATGCAGCAGCAAGTCAACTCCGCCAGAAAAGAAAAAGCTTCACTGGAGAGCAAGCTCGAGGAGCTGGAGAACCACTCAAGGCGGTCTAACCTACACTTAGTTGGTACTCCTGAAGGATGTTAAGGGTGTGGTACTGAAAATTCTGGACCTGTGTCATTAACATCATTGTAACATGACGATTTTGGTATCAGCAGACCGGTAATGACAGGTATGCTATATCTGAGTATTTGCGTCATATTCGAGTGACGGGATCACTCTAATATTAACGATTCCCTTGTGAACCCTCGGGTTCCATTTTGTGTACGGCAGCCATTTTGTGGTTGCCCTCACATAAGGCAATGACTAAAGCCAAAACGCGCCTTAGGGGACACGTACACTTTCAGTGACCTGGGCAAGCTGACTCCACTGTCCAGAGCCAGAACCTGTTCGGCCAGTTTTAGTTCCCAGTGGCCGATCGAGATTAGGGGCCCAGGTGCAGCATGCCATAAACCCTTCATTGCACACATCTATATCTAAATCTTATTCACACCTGTCACTGCTCTTTCTTTATGACCTGCTTTACGAGGAGGAGGTGCCCGGTTTTATTAGGGGTCCAGATTATATCTGTTGCAGGTGTTGGGCCTCACTGGGTATTTGGTTGTGGGCTGGACAAACTGAAAATGGGCTTGTCATCATGAATCTGTCTTTTTTTTGTTGTAAGAAATATGTGAATGACCCACTGTAAAAATAAGGAATGTTTGCCTAAAGCATAATATTCTGTATAAAAGAGATAGCTGGTTTCCATGAGAAGGCAGTCTCCTGAGAACATACACATTGTTGTACTTCTAGGATACCTGTTGCTGGCTGCAGCCAATAAATTGATCTTTGAAGCCACCAAGAAGACTCTGTGTTTCTGTAGTCTGAGACAGGAAGAACTCGAGGTCATTGGGTGTGTTCCCTGGCACCACTGGGTCCAATAAAACCCAGTACTTCAATTGGCGCCCAACGTGGGGCGATTTCAGCGGTACCGGTCCAAGCCAGAGGTCGTGAGGAGCTTCGTGTAAAATTCTGGAGGAAGGCCAACCACTTCATCGACCCCTGTATGTCGTTCGTGGTCCGAAAGTCTTTGCTGCGAGGTTCCCCGCGTCCCGACGGCTACGAAGGACTGCTGCCCTGACTATCGCCCTGTCTTGGACCCTTTTATGATTTGTAGAGCGAGACAATAGACGAGTCTTCTGGTGACGTCATCGATACCTCAGTTAAGTATAAGTGGAGCGTCTCCCAGTCCTTAGTCTTGGTTCTTAGTTTTGGGTATCCCATGGGATCTTTGATTTGTTAGGATCTTTTGATTTGGAACTTGCAAGTACCAAAGCCGAAGGACTCGTGTATTCACGAGACTGTCGTATTCGATAATCCTTTGAAGTTTGAAGCTAGACTAGTGAGCGAAGATGCCTGGTCTTAGCAGACTTGGAAATTTGTTTTGTCTTGGTTGTAATAGGGATTCCCGATTGGAGGACTCGTGTCCGGTTCCTCCAATTGGAACTCCAACCTATGAGCTCTACGTGAAGCATGGAGTGGGCCCTATCACGTATAATAACGTATGGGTTAGGTACACAAGGAAAGATGGTGTCCTAAAGTGGCCCCAATATGGTAGTTTTGACACCGAAATTCTGGATAATTTAGAGGTTAGACTTTTTAAGAAGAAAGCCCGGCCGGCGATGTTTGACTCTTTCCGCCTATGGCGAAAAGAAGCCAAACAGAAAGAAATTAAATTAGTAAAGAAGAATAAAAGAGAAAAGGGTATTTCAATAATGCAAGCTGCTATGCAGTATAAGGATGATGAAGAGGAACAAGCGAGTGAACAGCTGCACAGGCAACGTAAATTGGCAATTGATAAATGTTATCCAGTTTTGCCACCTCTTCAGCAAGATACAGTGAAGGAACTTGAGAAGGATCCTTTATTGTCTCATTTGTTGAATTCACCACCTCCTTATGCGCAGAGTGCTACAGCACCTCCGCAACCTTTAGTTGTACAACCCCCAGTTGTTGTACCTCCGGTTCTTCCACAACCACCAGCTGTTTTTCAGTTGGCTCCTACTACTATGGCGCAGCCCCCTCAAGGGCTGCCACCTTTACTACCTGTTCCATCTTTACTTCCTATGACTTTGCCCCCTGCATCTATTTCCCTCCACACTATCCCTTCTGACACTGCCTCTGCATTTGCTTTGTCTCCTCCTGTTTTTCCTCCTGTTCATTTGTCAATTTCTCCTTCTGTCCGACAGAGAATGACAAACACTGTTACTAGTATTTTGTCTCCTTTCTTTGGGTCACCGACTACGACCCCCGTTTTAGAGCGTAAACAATTGCGTAGCCAATTGCCCGATTCTAGAGAGAAGGGAGTATTGGATCATTTGGCGCATAAATGGGTCACTGACCCTACAATATATGAGTTAGAGTCTGTTATGGATGTCTTCCACCAATGGCAAGCACCGAAACAGAGATATGTTTTTGACAAAATGTGCGAAGTTCTTCTTGAAAGATTAAAAGATTGTGATATGGAGGCCAATCCGCCTGAGTTGTGTCGTGTACGGTTTGAGTTTTCCAAAGGCACGATTGTGGGTTCCGATATTGAGAAAGCAGTTGCGACATTATTATCATTTAGGAGTGAGGGTATTTCTCGACTGTTGTTTGAGCCAGAACCCTCTGTTAAAAGGAAGGTCAGACAGTATCCCATGAGAGAAGTTCCCCCAGTTTGGAAAGAAGGAGACCTAAATGCTGTTCCACCTATTCAGCCTCATTTTCAACGTGTGTGGGTACATGTTCCATGGAAGCGAACTGAAGTCCTGGCTCTTAAGCAGACTCTACCCGACCCCCGTAAAAACCCTGCAGGTTATTATAAGGAATTATCACAGACTGCAGACTCCTGTGTTATGAATTTAGCTGATATAGACATGTTGTTTGGAAATGTGGTCCCACAGCCTTTATGGAGAGTGATCCGTCACACGGATCATGCGCCGGAGTTAGGGGACACATGGATTAATATCAATGCGGCAAATGACAGACAAGTAGGCGGTGCTAAACCAGAGCCTTTAGTAGCAGACCTCCCTGGTAGGATCGTTACTTACATGAAGACTTTGATGCCTGCAATGCGTGTAAATTGGGATAAATTGTCTGCATGCAAGCAGAAGAAGGAGGAAAGTGTATCTGACTTCTTCACTAGGTTTGAAGAGACATTTATCGACCACAGTGGTCAGGATATGAGTACAGAAGGTGGTCAAAGGTTGTTTGTTGACAAGTTTGTGCATAATTTGCTTCCCGAATTGTGTAAAAAATTGAAAGATTCAGAGAGTTCTTGGGCCGTTTCCTCTTCAGCACAGATATTGGCTACTGCACAATACTACGAAAATAGAGATAAAGATGAGAAAGATAGAGCAGACAAGAAAACTAAAGAGTTAAAAACAAAGGTTCTTTTACAACAAGCGTATCCGCCTCGTAGTAATCAGCGTGACTATCAGCAACCTCAACAGTATCAGAGGAATTCGCAAAGGTTTGAGTATCCTCAACAACGTGCTCTGATAGGCCCTAACCAATGTTCATATTGTAAGGAAGAAGGTCATTTTAAATATAATTGCCCTATTTTGTTGCAGCGTATGAATGGTATTTCTGGCGCAAGAGGTCGAGGTGTTCCACAAGCACCTAGAGCTAGAGGACGCGGAAATTTCACCCAGAACGCGCGCCCATTTCCTCCTCAAAATTCAATGAATAGTTTTGATCAGCAGAATAACGCGTCTGGTAGGACGACTCAGTACTATGCTGATGACTACTATGCAGAAGGTGAGAGTATGGAAGGTGATGATTGCTAGGACAGCCATAGACAAAGAGAGGGAGTTGTTTCAGTTCCAGTAGATCAGAGTGGACCTTATATTGAGGTGATTACATCAGGTGTGTCAGAGCCTTTTCTGTTGGATACTGGTGCTACAAAGAGTTCTATTATGCACTCTAAATTCCCTGGCGCACCTTTGTCTGGCGAAACTAATGTTTCAGTAGGTTTTTCTGGCGCCCCGGTTAGGAACCCGATTTCTAGCCCTATGTCTCTTTCTGTTGGACCTTGTGAAATCGAAGCACCACTTATTCTAACGACAGGTTGTGGTGAGAACTTGTTAGGATTGGATCTGCTGAAAAGATTGTATGCGACATTGTATTGTTCTCCTTCGGGAGTACAACTCACATTGGGTAAGACAGTGGTTTCACCAATATATTTGTCAAAGGACAAACTTCCAACAGAATTGTCGTTTCTCCCTGATATTCTTTGGGCTACTGGTCCCAATGATGTAGGTCTTTTGGAAATACCGCCATATGTTGTAACGTTGAAAGCCAATGTTAAAATGCCACGCATTCCCCAATACAAGATCTCTAATGAAGGTGAAAAAGCGTTGCTAGCGATCATTTATGATTTGATTGAGAAAAATGTAATTGAAGAGACAAGAGGTAATGTTTGCAATAGTCCTGTTTTACCTGTCTTGAAGCGTACTGACTCTTCTCAGCCACCTGTTTACAGGTTTGTGATTGATCTTAGAGAGGTAAACAAGATAGTTGTGCCACAGTTTCCAGTCGTTCCCGATATCACTGCTTTACTGACAATGATTCCAGCCTCAGCCACTTGGTTCTCGGTGATTGACTTGAAGAATGCTTTCTTCAGCATCCCTATTGCCGTAGAGAGCAGAGATATTTTTGGATTCTGTTTAGGAGGCCGAAGCTTCCGATTTCAGAGAGCTCCTCAAGGTTTTTGTGAAAGTCCTTCTATCTATAGTCAGGCTCTGAAGTCTCAGCTTGACACTCTTGTGTTACCTGATGGCGCTACCCTTCTACAGTACGTCGATGATTTGTTAGTTGCTGCAGATACTAAGGAGATTTGTAAAGAAGCCACTTTGTCATTGTTGCGTCATTTGTCTGATTTACACCACAAAGTGTCTCTTTCCAAGTTACAGTATTGTCGACAAGAAGTGACCTATTTAGGTCACCTCTTATCGAAAGAGGGAAGAAGATTGACCCCAGAAAGAATTCAGGCAATTGCAAAATTAAGTGTGCCAATGACACAGAGAGAAGTGCGTGCTTTCTTAGGTATTACATCCTATTGCAGACAATGGATACCGAATTTTTCATTGATGGCTAAACCTTTGGTAGCATTGACCTATAAAGACACGCCGAATCCCCTTCCTTGGTCCGAAGATTGTCAGAAAAGTTTTTCCGAATTGCGTGATGCATTGTGTTCGGCTCCTGTGTTGGGTACCCCCGACTACAGCAAGCCCTTTACGCTGTATGTCCATGAGAGAGAAGGATGTGCATTATCAGTGTTAACACAGTCTTTTGGGGACAAGCAACGTCCATGTGCATATTTCTCGTCGATTTTGGACCCGGTAGCTAGAGCGTTGCCGAGTTGTTTGAGAGCCACAGCGGCAGCAGCTGTTTCTATTCGACAGTCTGCTGGTTTGGTGATGAATAATACGCTGGTCGTGATGGTCCCACATGCAGTG
Organism: Calotriton arnoldi; assembly: GCA_963921515.1. Taxonomy (NCBI): domain Eukaryota; kingdom Metazoa; phylum Chordata; class Amphibia; order Caudata; family Salamandridae; genus Calotriton; species Calotriton arnoldi. The sequence continues at coordinate 777,198 of CAWUFW010007520.1, read as the reverse complement.
GATATTTTGTTAAACAGGACCAAGACACAGCACTTAACTAGTGCTCGATTGTCAGGTTACGAGTTGACACTTTTAGCGAGCCATGTGCACATAAGAAAATGCAACACGCTGAACCCAGCTACATTGTTGCCAATTATAACAAAGACAGATGTTCCGGAACAGCATGATTGCTTTCTTAGGACAGAAGAAGAAACGAAAGGGAGAGTAGATCTTAGGGACACTCCTCTTGTAAAGTGTGATGGTACCTTATGGGTGGATGGGTCATGCTTCAAGCTTCCGAATGGTGATACGACTGCGGCATATGCTGTCACGACTTTACATACGATTGTTGAAACTGCACGTATCCCACATAATTCAGCTCAAGCAGCAGAGTTGACTGCACTTATGAGAGCGTGTGTATTATCAAAAGGAATGAAAGTGACCATATATACCGATAGCCAGTATGCGTTTGGTGTGGCCCATAGTTTTGGACGCTTGTGGAAGGAACGTGGGTTCCTCACGTCTCACGGTACGAAAATACAGCATGGTCAATTGGTGAATGAGCTCCTGGAGTCACTTACTTTGCCATTGCAAGTCGCGATTGTGAAATGCAGTGCACATAAGAAGATCACTGACGACGTTGGTCGCGGTAATATGTTTGCTGATGAAGTTGCGAAAGAAACAGCAAGAGATGTGATGAGTCGAATGTATGTTGCGGGCCCTGCAAGATGGATTGGTGACGTTGGAATGTGTGAAGATACGATAGAGAGTGTGAAGTCCATCCAAGCTGAAGCTACGGAGAAGGAATTAAGTACGTGGAGAGAGAGTACGGGTAAATTGGATGCAAATGGTTGTTGGGTTGAATTGTCGGAGCATCAGCGATGGTTGTTACCCGATACATATGTGCTTGCAGTGGTTACAATGGCACATGGGATGGCCCACATCAGTGTGAAAGGAATCTGTAAGTTATTGGCTCCAGCGTGGCAAAATGCTGGAATTCCCAAATGTGCAGAGAATGTGGTCAAAAATTGTATGGTTTGTTTGAAATACAATCCTGGTAAGGGAACCCCAACTCCAGCTGGTCATTTTGCTCCTCCAACGTATCCGTTCGAGGTTTTGCAGCTAGATTTCATCCACATGGAGAGGTGCAACAATTTGAAATACGTACTCATTGTTGTTTGTGCCTTTTCAAGATGGGTAGAGGCATATCCTCTGAAAGATAATACTGCCTTGTCCACAGCGAAAGCCCTTCTCAAAGAGTTCTTCCCTAGGTTTGGTTTGCCGAGAATGGTGTGGAGTGATAATGGGGGTGAATTTGTGGGTCAAGTGATGAAACGAGTGTGTGAAGGTTTAGGAATCCGGCAGAAATTTCACGCTGCAAATCATCCCCAATCAGCTGGATTAGTTGAGTGCTATAATGGCACTCTTAAACTAAAACTGGCCAAGATACAAGCAAGCTCTGGCCTTAAATGGCCTGATGCGTTGCCATTAGCACTGTTGTCAACTAGGATGACCGTACATTCCCGAGTAGGACTTAGTCCTCATGAGATAGTGTTTGGTCGCCCGGCTAACATATGGGGAGTGCCGAGGCCAACGAAATTCAGCGAGATTGAACACCCTGTACTGCTTGATTACTTGCATGATTTGACGGCTAAATTGCGTGTTTTACACCAACAGGTTCATAATACACTGCCTCAGGCTTCTAAAGATCCAGGGCATGCAATCAATCCCGGATCGTGGGTGTTAATCAAGAACTTTCAGCGGACAAAGAATGATCAGCCCCGCTGGATTGGCCCCTATTTGGTGATTTTGTCCACAAGATCTGCAGTGCGAGTACAAGGGAAGAAAAACTGGATCCACGGCGTACACTGTAAGAGGGTCCCTTTGCCTCTACCATATGACCGGTGGGTCCAGGAGGGAATTGCTGACTCGGAAACTGAAACAGTGCCTCGTTTTCTGCCTTTTAGTGACGCACGTGTCACAGGGACAAATTCTGAGCGAGAAAGTGACGATCTTCTCCAAAGAGCAATACCATCACCACTTCGATTGGACACTACTGAGCCTGAACTTTTGTTTTGCGACCAGACATTGCCTGGAAAAAGCCGTTATAACTTGCGACCGAGAGTCATGGACAAATAAAATGACATTTTGGTCCTCCCATCCGAAAACCTGTTTTTGAACCACCATCCGGGTTCAGCTGTAGGGTCGTGGTGAAAAGACTTGAGTGTGTAGCCTGCGGACACAAAGTCTACGGGTCTGGTTTGTTCTAGGGCGTTCCCTGGGACATTCAGAAACACTCTCAAGTGAAGAAAACCAACCGCCGCGAACAGCACGTTAGAGGATGGAGCCTTTTCAGATGGAGAGACCTGTTGAAAGAATAAGTTTCAAGAGGAAAATATGTGCAACCATGAGCAGAAAATGTTTTCTAATTATGTGTCTTTGTATTTTACTTAGTCTAATGATGTCTTTAGTGGGGTATATCATATTCTCTTTTCAAGTGACATCTGCACCCACTGTACAGCCCATGCCTTCCTCTACTATCTCCTCACATTCTTTTCACCCTCTACCTGAACACGAGTCCGTTAGAAGATTAGAGTTTATGAACAACTCCTTTGTTCAGCTCTTACACCAACACCAGCTAGTAGTGAACAGAACCAACTGTTGGGTGTGTGGCCTTATGCCTCATACTACTGAGAAAGGTATTCCCTACCTAGTGCTGCCATTCAGCTACAATGGTTCTGTGTGGGCATACCGAACGATGTTCATCTATGCTCGCGAAATCCACCCCCTACGTTCCGTCAAAGACAACCCAAAGAATAGTGCTCTAGTTAAGGGGATAGTCGACATGATAAGGGGAACTAGTTCCTACGAAACTATCCCGGAAGATGAGACACTAGCGTATATTGGATGGAACGTGACTGGATATGGAGCGAGTCTGAGCGAGAACCAGCAAGCAAAAAGATCCGCTCCAATTTGGATTGTACCCCATCAGGGTCATCTATGTCTGCAAGGTAATGGCAAGAATCCAAGAGCTCAGTTAGGGAAGAGTATCTGCACTGAAACGTATATTTTTGCGTCTCAGACTTCCCCTTTGTTCTTAGAAGCTAGGGGTACCTACTTTATCTGCCATGATAGGGCCTACACGTGGTTGCCCCCTGACTTCTCGGGCACATGCTTCGTTTCATTCCTGTTGCCTCCCACCTACACAGCTGCGGCAGATTACCATAAGATAAGAAGAATTAGGGGTGTCTTCAGCAAGGAAGACACTGCAGGACAAGAAGCGGGAGACTTCTTTAGGGGTTTTCTGCCGTTCTGGGGACCTATGGCTAACAACAGGAATGTGAGGCAATTGACGCGAGTGGTTGAATCCACCATAGTCGAAACTGTCGGTGCCCTTAATAATTTGACTGCTGAGCTCCAGTCGGACCGCCTTATGACCCTGCAGAACAGGGTCGCGTTAGACATCATACTTGCAGACCGTGGTGGGGTATGTAGAGTGATCCAATCCAGTTGTTGCATTTTCATTCCAGATAACGCTCCAACAGTGTACCAGGCCATCTCCAAACTACATAGGATCTCTGAATCCATCCATATAGATGAAGGAGACTGGTCGTTGATGGGATGGTTCTGGGAACTGTTATCCACCTGGGGATGGAAAGTTCTGATGGTCATTGGGATACTTCTAGCCATCCTTTTCCTGTTTTGTCTGTGCATACAGTGTGTTCCTGCCATATGCGGCCTATGTGTTACATCATGTGTAAGGAAACCTGTATCAAGGGACGAGCTAAGTAATAGGATGATGCTACAGCAACATCTCAATGAATTCATGAACATAGACCTAGACTCAGATTAGCATGAGTGTAAGTAAATTGCCTATGTAAGGGCAAAAGGAGGGTCTGTGGTACTGAAAATTCTGGACCTGTGTCATTAACATCATTGTAACATGACGATTTTGGTATCAGCAGACCGGTAATGACAGGTATGCTATATCTGAGTATTTGCGTCATATTCGAGTGACGGGATCACTCTAATATTAACGATTCCCTTGTGAACCCTCGGGTTCCATTTTGTGTACGGCAGCCATTTTGTGGTTGCCCTCACATAAGGCAATGACTAAAGCCAAAACGCGCCTTAGGGGACACGTACACTTTCAGTGACCTGGGCAAGCTGACTCCACTGTCCAGAGCCAGAACCTGTTCGGCCAGTTTTAGTTCCCAGTGGCCGATCGAGATTAGGGGCCCAGGTGCAGCATGCCATAAACCCTTCATTGCACACATCTATATCTAAATCTTATTCACACCTGTCACTGCTCTTTCTTTATGACCTGCTTTACGAGGAGGAGGTGCCCGGTTTTATTAGGGGTCCAGATTATATCTGTTGCAGGTGTTGGGCCTCACTGGGTATTTGGTTGTGGGCTGGACAAACTGAAAATGGGCTTGTCATCATGAATCTGTCTTTTTTGTTGTTGTAAGAAATATGTGAATGACCCACTGTAAAAATAAGGAATGTTTGCCTAAAGCATAATATTCTGTATAAAAGAGATAGCTGGTTTCCATGAGAAGGCAGTCTCCTGAGAACATACACATTGTTGTACTTCTAGGATACCTGTTGCTGGCTGCAGCCAATAAATTGATCTTTGAAGCCACCAAGAAGACTCTGTGTTTCTGTAGTCTGAGACAGGAAGAACTCGAGGTCATTGGTGTGTTCCCTGGCACCACTGGGTCCAATAAAACCCAGTACTTCAAGGGGGCCAAACAATTCAATGGGTCGAGTCATTCATTAAAAAGAATGTTATCCCAGAATTTTCCGGGGACCTTACTATTACAAGAGCCCACAGGGTACCATCACAACCATCACAGACATTCCCAAACTCCAAATTACCACGAACAATTTTAGTGAATTTCGCAGACTATCGGAATAAAGATCAGATACTCACTAAAGCCATCCAAAAGAAGAAATTTTCTGGTGATGAAGGAGTCAGTTGCCGTATTTTCTCCGACATGTCTGCAGCAGCGGCATATCGGCGAAAAGAGTTTTTTAAGCTGCTGTATTTATTTAAAGCCCAGGGCGCACAGGCTGCGATAGCACAGCAGTCTAAGTTAAGAGTTCTAGTAAGAGGAAAATTCCACATGTTTGCTAATGTCGACGAAGCCCAGAAATTATTACAAGAAATATCCACTGGGATATAGAGCAGTATTGTATAGTAAAATGGTTCTGGGCATTGGGGGGGAGGGACTGATCACGTAGGGTGCAATTACATGGCACCCAATGGGGAGAACCACCTGAAAGGAGAGGAGAAGGGTATGGTGGGCAATTCCCCTTCCTCTGGGGGGGGGTTTGGGCACAGGGGGGCAAAGGTGGGTGTGGGCACTGAGGGAGGGTGATGGAGTTAAAAAAGAAAATGAGCAGAGTTATAGATGGCAATACACTGGAAGGAAATGCATGTATAATTCCAATTAATGTAAATGGTATTTCCAACAAGCAAAAATATGGTGGATTAATAAGATGGTTAGCTTCATTCTCACCACAAATTTTGTTTCTTCAGGAAACACATCTCAAGACGAATACACCAAAGCTCTATATCCCTAAAGTCTTTTCTAAAGCTTATTTTGCATCAGCTCAGGAGGCAATAAGGGGGGTTGCCATCTACTTTGGACAAGGGATAGACTGGGAAATTGTTCAAATTCAGAGAGACTTGTACGGTAGATGGGTATGGGTTACAGCTAAGGTAAACGGCACTACATTGAATTTTGTGAATTATTATGCACCAGTTGTAGATGACCCCACAGGTATTATGAAGATCAATGATATAGCTAGAGGGGCGGTGGGTCCCATAATTTTAGGTGGCGATTTTAATTTTGTTCAAGACCTGGCAAAGGATATGTTAAATAAAACCAAGAAACAACTGAAGCCAAGGATTAAAAGAGTAATAGACATAATAAAACAAGATTATCAATTAATTGATCCATGGTGTAAGGGTCATAGGGAAACCATGCAATATACTTACTATTCCTGCCAACACCAGCCTGCCTTGATTTCTTTTTAATATCCCGTTCTTTGATTTGTCTGAATGCAGAGATATGGGCTAACTCTTTTTCAGACCACTCGTTGGTCAAAATTGAAATTGATCTAGAGGTAGGAAAGAAGGAAAGATCCAGGTGGCAGATGGATAGACTTCTTTTAACTAACCCACAATGGATGGATAGCATGAGAGAATGGATCAAAGAGTTTTTCCAGGTTAATAAGGGTACAGCAATGCTCTTCTCTGTCTGGGAGGCCTTTAAGGCCTCAGTACATGGGCAAATGATTGCCTATATGTCGGCGCAAACAAGGATTCAAAAGTCTCGAATAGCTGAACTCCAGCAGGCAATTGATATAGCCTTGTTAAGAGAAAGCAGCTCTTTGGGGGGAGGACATTTAGCTAAGGAACAATTAAGTAAAGCAAAACAGGAGTTAAGGGAGTTTTTCAATATTGAAGAAATAAATAATTCACAATCATACCAGCAGAGAGTCTATGAGGAAAGCCAAATGATAGGAAAATTTTTAGCGTGAACAACTAAAGTAAAACAAGAAGCGGCAGTAATCAATGAATTAGTGGTACCTGGGACACAGATCTTAGTGTCCGAAAAAGACACAATTGCTAAAACATTTTTAGATCACTATAATGAATTATATGCAACTGATTATAAGGTATCGAAGCAAGAAATCAGCAATACTTTCATGATATAAAACTGCCTCAGATCCTTAGCGGGCAGAAAGAAGCTTTGATTGGAGATATTTCTGCAGCTGAAATTCTTCAGGCCTTAGCTTCAATGCCAGGAGGAAAGGCCTGTGGGAACGATGGCCTTCCGACTGAATTTTATAAGGCATTTTCGGAAGAGCTAGTACCATTCTTGCTTGAGCTTTTTAATCAAAATCTGTTGCATTCTCAAGTGAACAAAGGCAAGTATTAAGTTTGAGACCATGCTCACCTCATCAATGATTAGAAGTTTCATTTTCTTCAGTACTCTTGAGACTTCATAACAAGCTTCTCCAGATAGCTTGTGATATTCCAATTTATTTTCATGTTCAACTGGTAGCATAAGTTATCGATGTAAAGTAATCCCTTTATTGTTATGTGCTGCTAATCCAGTAGGAGATATTACAATACAAGATACATGTGATTCTGTAGTTTTGTATAGATAACTAGTCAAAACTTTAATTAAGAAACTTTTCCTGTTCCAGCTTGACCGCTGATGTACATTACAATAGGTTTAAATGATGAGCATTGGCATTCTTTTTTTTCATGTTGCAAACCATGTTGTATCTTTTCTGTCACTTGTAGATATATTTCTTTTTGTTCAATGTTTAGTTGTTCTTCTAACTTTTCCAACTGAATAATATCCTGTTGTGCTTGTTGCATTGCAGTTTCTACTTCATTCATGGCTATTGCTGCTTCATTTTCAATAATTGGTTGTCCTAGTGGATCTTGACTTAGTGGGCCCGAACTTTGACTATCTTGAGAACTGTCTCTAGCTATTTCAGCTGCAATAGTAGTTTCTTGTTCAATCTCATCATTTAACATTTGTAGATAAGTTGGGAAGATTGTGCATTGAATGCTATCTTTACATGCATTAGAAGAATCTTCATAGCAGTCAAAATCTCCAAGTAATTCCTCTTCACTACGCCAAGGCTTGACAGTTGCAGAAGTGCTAAATAGAAAACTTCCCTCTTATCTGGACTTTCACAACTGAGTTTTCAGTGGTTAATATGATTTTCCTTTGACATGTTTTATCAAACATCCGTTACATCCAATTACTGCATATTTTTCTTCATTTATATTTTCTGTAATGTTTCTTTTAAAGCTGTAATGTTGAAGTATTTCATTCAGACATATGTTTTCCAGATGAGGACTCCTTTTGGGATAGTATGTATCCAACATATTAGTTTTAACAATATCTGTACTTTCTGGTTCATTCAGTGCTAAGTATTCGATTTCTTGTAATGTTTTCAATACTCAATTTCATGTGCAGGCAAGACCAAAACGTATCCAAATAATTCCTCTTGACTTTGAATATAAACTGGCAGAGCTCAACCGATCTGAACATTCATAGGATCCAATCTCTCGGTGCGAAAGCATTTTCAAGATAAAGCTGTGCAATTTCTTCCTAAGACTCTTTTCCTGTGAAATTTCTTCCCACATTTCTTTCATCTCTGTCTTTTCAGATTTAGTTATATATGATGTAACATAGCAAGCAACAGCAATTGAATTATCTGCAACATATTGAATATCCATGTTTGCATTCCACATTGTCAAAATCACTGGATTGTAGTCATTAATATACTTTGAATCTTCAGTTCTTTTTAAATTGTATGTATTCTTTGGAGATTTCTGAGTTATTGTATGCCTTACTGCTGACATAAAACTATTTACTCTTCCTTATGGAATTATTGGACATGGTAATCCAAAACGACACTTTGTATAAAATGTTCCCTTAGACTTGTATTTTCTTCGACAGTATTTGCCACATCGATGACTTTAAACCGTAAAACTTGTTGTCTCAAGGTGTTTTCTCCTCCTTTTCTTGGAATGGCACAGGTAACATACTGTTCAAAGAAAGACAAAACACTTTCATCAGTATCAGTTCCAAATTTTGGAGCATTCTTGATCCATAATAGCATGTGTATATGAGGAACACCTCTGGCTTGGTACTCTTTAGAAATCAGTTACTTCTCCAAGAGGAAGAATATTTTTATTGCAGATAAATGACATCATACTTTGAAACCAATGGTTAAAATATCTGCAGACATTTACAGGATCCAAGGAACATAGTTCGCCAGGTGTCTTCAATTCAATATTTTTTACATTTGAATTTGCTTCTCGTAGAAATTCAAGTAAATCGTCCCACGCATATTCAGCACAGCTAAGTGTCACAAACCATGTAGGGGTACCTAAGTTTCTTAACATACATTTAAGTTCTCCATGATGACAATACCAATACTCATTGGTACCACATTGACACGCCATCAAATTTATTAACTGAGATTCTAACTGTTCATCTTTTTGTTGAACTTTGTACATGAATTCCTTTGCAGAAACATGTGGAAGATGAACTCCTGTTTTTAATATATGGTTCACTGCATATGAAAGTGCAGACAAATCACTTTCAAAGAGAAGATGAAATATATATGGAATACACTGTCGAAATCTTGGATCTTCTGAGTACAAACTTGTCGAACGGTATTCTGAAGCTGGAATCTGTACTGCTCGTTCATCATATCGTCCATCTTCTCCAGTGGGGAACAGCTGAGGAAAACAACGTGCTTCTAAACTTTTTTCCCATACTCTCATGGGAGTTCCCTTCGCTTTCTTCATTTGAAATAATTCAATATTGATTCCTATCACGTCTTTTGATTGTAGAGGATGTATACTGTAATGTTCATAAATCTCTTCACTCCTAGACTTGTCCACTTTTTCTATTTAGCCACTTGAAATTTCTGTTTCATCTTCTAAGCATATTTCCTGTTCATCAACGCTTACATTCTTATAATAAATAGTATTCTGCACCAGATACAATGTAGCCTTTTGAAGTTTGTTAACATCTACAAACTCTTGCCATATTTTTTGACTCTTTGTTGGTACACCATTAACTAGAATAACTACAGGCTCACTTTCCTCCCTGTCTATACCAACAGTTTCAATATTTTTCCTAAAATCTAAAGGTAAGTACACAACTCTTCCTTTCAGACCTCTTTGTAAATCTGTTGGAGGCAGCTTACCTGTTTTAGGCTCCATACGAACTATAGCCTGAAACAGGTGCACAGATTGAATAAGAATGGACTCATATGTATTTAAATCTGCCAGATCAGGAGGAATACCTACCAATTCTAAGTTGTTATGTACAGCTCTAGCTGGCATTTTGTTCTCTTCTAATTTGTAAACAATATTTACAAATACGTTGATCAGTAGCCAACTCAAAACGACCTTCCACCAACAAATAAGCACCAAATTGCTCCCACTTATTATTGTTTTACTATTCACTTTTAAACTATAGATCAACATTCCTAGTTTGACTTCTATAGTGAGTACGTCAACAACAAATACAAACTATGGGGCTGATTAGGATGGAGGGCGGACTGGACTTTAGTCCGCCTGCCATCCCAGTGGAAACGGGACCGGCCGCCAGACATGCGGCGGTCCCGCACCCCTCATTAGGATGCGACCGCCACCCTGGCGGTCGCATTCTGCATATTTGACATTACAGCAGCACCCGCCGCAATGCCAAATCAGCATGTTGTGCATTCCCATGCACAACGTGGCAGGCACCGTGCGGTGCCTGCCACCTTGTACATGGAACTGCAGGGGGGTACCATGGGTACCCCCCAAGTGCAGCCCTCACCCCCCACCCCCCATGGAGGCCCGCAACAGGCCCCCAGAGCACATCTCCACCAGCCTTTCCATGGCGGCATTGCCTCCATGGAAAGGCCTTTTGAGACACACATCATGATATGGATGGCGGTGCCTGCTAGGCACCGCCACCATATCAGGCCCCAACTCTGCCCAGCCGGCAATCAGAATGATGGCTGACCGGCGGAAAAGCGGCGGACGCACTTTGCGTCCGCCCCGGTACCCCCCACCATTGTAATATGGCGGGGGGTAAATCGGGTAGAGATGGCGGGTGGATCGCCACCGCCTGGCTGCCAATGGCGATCCGCCCGCCATCATAATCACCCCCTATGGGGCCTATTAGGATGGCGGGCGGACTTTAGTCCGCCTGCCATCCGCGCGGTGCTGGGACCGGCCGCCAGACATGCGGCGGTCCCACACCGCTAATTAGGATGCGGCCGCATTCCACATTTCCAACATTGCGGCGGGTGCTGCTGTAAGCAGCACCCACCGCAATGGTGAAAAGGCATGTTGTGCATTTACATGCACAACGTGGCAGGCACCGCGCGGTGCCTTCCAGCTTGTGCATGGCAATGGTACCCCCCAAGTGCAGCCCCCCACCCCCCTACCCCCCCGGGGGCCCGCAACGGGCCCCCAAAGTGATCACCGCCATGGAAAGGCCTTGATACACACCCATCCTAATATGGATGGCGGTGCCTGGTAGGCACCGCCACCATATTGAGGTCCAATTCCGCCCGGCCGGCAATCAGCATGATTGCCGACTGGCAGAAATGCGGCGGACGCACTTTGCGTCCGCCGCGATACCCCCCGCCATAATAATATGGCGGGGTAAATCAGGTTGAGATGGCGGGCGGATCGCCACCGCCGGCCCGCCATCATAATCACCCCCATAGTTTGGTTTTTCAGATGAAACTATCTTAAACTTTGTAATTTCTTCTGCTATCTTGTCAGTACTAATATCTTCCACCTGTTCTTCAACACCTACACTTATCAAGCTCTCACTTTCTCTACACTCCTCTTGTGAACCAAAGAAACAAAACTGTGTATCATCACAAACTTTTTTTATATCTGATACTGATCCATGAAAAAGAGCTGTGTTCATTTCACTTAAACATAATGCAGGACTTTTTACATAGTAGAGTCTCCTTACTTACTTCCGCATTTCTGAGTGGTGTACTGCCAACATCTTAAATGATGGAAAATACTTTGACGCACTTTTCTTGAAAGACAAGCCAGAGAATGACCCTGCAAGTTAGTATATTTTCTTACTTTACATGGATCTAGTCCTTGTAACATCTTAAACTTCTGTTTAAGGCTTTTTTGGCATATTCTTGTAAAAAAACTCGTAATATGTCAATAGATTCCTGTTGAATACTACAAATACCACTACAATCTCACTTATATACTAGAGCTTGTGTACACCTTCCTTGAACTTCTTTAGCTATTACTTCTTCCACATTCCTAGGAACCATCTTTTCTTTTTCAATTGGACAACCATCTTTCATCTCATAGCAACGACCACTAGTATCAACTGCATGAACTAATGTATTTTGTTGAAAATAGCTTTCTTCATTAAAGAAAGGCTCAGTACTAGAAGTGTGCTTCCATTCACCAGTAAACATTTTGCAAAAGTTACTTCTATTAACCAGTCTTTTTCTTTTGCTTTTGTCCTTCATAAACAGCATTGTTTTATCCAATGTTTTCATTCTCTTCAATACCAATAAAAATAATTTTCGTTTTAATTCAAAAGCTTTTTCTACTACACTTTCAATCTGTTGCTTTTTCTTATAAGCTGCTGATCTCTTTTTATACTTTTTTACAATCTTTCAATACATTTCTATACATTGTCTTTATATTCTCTCAGCCTTCTTTCAACATGAATTGTTTTTCCATAACATGATTTTCTATTAATATTTCCTTTTTTAGTTTCCTTCCGATTGGTTGTAGAACTTTCCTTTCTCTTTTCCACATTTTGAAAATTCTTTACATTCTTTAAAAGTCTTTCAACAAACTCTTTAGTTCTCTTACCAGAAGTCTTTTTCTTCAGTGGAACATTTTGAAGTTCATCTAATTTCTGTTTTTCACTTTCCTTTAAATAGTACTCTTTTCTTTCTTGTCTTTTCTTGCCATACTCAATCTTTCTTAGTAATAATGGTAAATATCTGAAAAAAAGAAAAGTTTAAATAGTTTCTAAAAATAATTTTATATTATTAAAATAATTATATACAAATATTCTCGTCTATAAATAAACAAATACTTCCAATTGCATTGCAAATGTCTCCATAACACAAAATTATGCGGTATATATTAAAGTGTACCTTTAAAGTGTACCTTTCCACAGACGCCTCTTCGCTGGGGTAGCTGTGCGCTATATAAATCTGGTTAACAATAACAATAACAATAACAGACTCATACAAAGTAGCCTAATCACCAATCCCTCTCCTAACATGTCTTTAACCTCACTTTTGTGCTGCACTTCATCATTCTGCGGCAACTTAGAGTGTTGGGCCTAGCCAAATATAAAGCAGCAACTCATCACATGTCTCAGCTGTAAGTCTCACCACATTCCTGAAAGCATGCATGCATATGTCTGTACCTTTTGCTAGCAGCACCATATATAAAAGAAACATACAAATAGATGTACACCTCTGTTTTACCATTCTACTACTACTCAGATATTGAGCCTAGCAAAATACAAAGCAGTAACCCTTCACATGTCTCTGTTGTAAGTCTCCCCATATTTCTAAAAGCATGCATGCATGTGTGTGTACCTTTTGCTAGTGACACCATATATAAAAGAAGCATACAAATACATGTATACCTGTGTTTTACACGTCTAGCATCTTCAGATGGATAACACATATCAGAATACATGTGTAAGTAGAGACATACTTCAGACACAAGACCATGCAGACCTCTCTAAATACTAACAAACTACAATACACACCTCTACATATAAAGCAGCAACCCTTCATATGTCTCTGCTGTAAGTCTCACCATCTTCTTGAAAGCATGAATGCATACATCTGTACCTTTTGATAGTAGCATCATATATCAAAGAAACATACAAATAGATGTACGCCTCTGTTTTATACGTCTAGCACCTTCAGATGCATAACACATATCACAATACATGTGCAAGTAGAGACATTGCTCAGTCACAAGACCATGAAGACCTTAAAACTTGAGAGACTGCACTTCACATTTCAAACAGACACCTAGATTTATGCGGCGTACTTCAAGTGAACTTTTCCACAGACTCATACAAAGTAGCATAATCACTAATTCCTCACCCGACATATCTTAAACATCACGTTTCTGCTGCTGCTGGTGCTTCATCATTCTACTACTACTCAACTATTGAGCATAGCCAAATATAAAGCAGCAACCCTTCACATGTCTCTGTTGTAAGTCTCCCCATATTTCTAAAAGCATGCATGCATGTGTGTGTACCTTTTGCTAGTGACACCATATATAAAAGAAGCATACAAGTACATGTATACCTGTGTTTTACATGTCTAGCATCTTCAGATGGATAACACATATCAGAATACATATGTAAGTAGAGACATACTTCAGACACAAGACCATGCAGACCTCTCTAAATACTAACAAACTACAATACACACCTCTACATTTAATAACATATTTCAAACATCACAGTTCTTAAATAATTTTTAAAGTTTGAAAATAAAGCTAATACATAATACACCTCACAAATTTGTAACTCACCTTTCAAATAGTATTATAGAATATGAAATATCAGAAACTCAAAAAATGTTCTTTTGCACACAATCAATGTAATGCACCACTCTCAACAAGGTAAAACCAGTAATGGCCAACTTTCCCTCTCTTTCTCCACACAAATAAATGTAAGTAACAAATCACATTCCTTCCTACATTATTTCAAATTGTGAAACACATTTCTTTTGGTTAAACATATTAACTGTTACCAGCTGACTTCTAAAAGTGCCCAAACTGGTTCAATAATTTTCTGGAGTCGCGAATCCACCGCGGTGCCTCAGTAAAGCGTTGCGATGGAGCCACGAATCCATACGGGAGTTCAAAAACATATTACTAATAATGCTAGTATTATTTTTTTAAGAACACACCACTTCTAAACATACTACTGATTTGGGAAATCTTACTTTAATAATATATCACTTATATATAAATTACAGTTTCATATTTTAAACCCACAGTTAAGTTTCAAACCTTCCCCCATTCTGCTTAATCCCAGTTTCCATAGTAACAGTTTCTGCAACATTCAACTGTACTGGCAGGTCACAAGTTCAACATATTTTCAAGTTCAGCACAGTAGCTTACAAATGCAAATAGCAGGTGTGGTTGACTTTTGTAAAATATTACCTAATCCTATCTACTGTACCTTTCAAACATTTTTTAAAAACCAATAAGAAACATGCTTCTTTAAGAAAGTATCATGCATCCGATTTTTGAGTGTACAATGTTCATGAACAGCCAATCAGTCATCTGCTTTTTCAAAAACAGCATCTTGTCCACCATTTTAGATACCTCTCATTCTACCAACTGACTACCTCAGCTACAGATATCTTCTCATTACTTCCAGACATCCCTTCAAGATGCTTACAGTATGGATTGTATGGCACAGCTATGTTTTCTGGTGCAAAAGGTATGCTGAACACAGAGGTATTGACAAAGACCTATCTTTGCAAAATGTGGATATTAAATGGATGCACAGAGAGGATTAAAGTGGCACCAATTGATGCCTTTTGTTTAAACCTTTTTGCATCTTCAACTCCCTGACCTCATGATTGTGCACTGTGGTGGCAATGACCTAGGCACCTTGACTGGAGTAGGACTGGAAATGCTCATGAAGGATACCTCTGCACAATTGATGTTGCTTTTCCCTCAAACTGTCACTGTATACTCTAATATATGCCAATGACAGAAATGGAAGTGGTCAAATCAATTCTGTCTACAGATTGAGAAAGCTAGAAAGAATGTCAATAAAGCTGTTTCTGTTTACCTCAGAGGCCATCAGATGTGCTCCATCTATAACAACAATCTACGTTTTGATATGGATGACATCTACAGAAGTGATGGAGTACACTTCACAGATCAAGGGAACAGAGTCTTTCTCAACAACCTAAAGCTGTGCATCCGCACTTACATGTAGCTACAACAAACTCACAATGAAAACAAGGGCTCTTTTTAGAGCCACCCTATAACACAATAGTGAATCTGATTTTTTTTTAAACATACATACTTTTTTTAAAAAAAATTGTGGATTCGCGAACCCGTTGCGAATCTGCAAAAGCATGGATTCAATGTACTACAACACAATACACTTTTCAGGTTTAACTTTTAATTTTTGATTTTATATATTTTTACTAACTCTATCATATTTAATCTTATTATTAACTTCAATCTCACTACCTCTATAAAGCAAGTTCTCGAATCCAACGCAACCTTACATGGGGGCCGTGCTGAGAGCCGCGATGGGGTCACGACTCCAAAATCGAAAGAAAAAAAAAATGCCCCACTTCCATTATTTGGTATTCGCCCCGGGGACACCATCCCCGGGGCATGCTCTCACATTGGGGACTGCGGGGGGAGCCCCAATACCCCAGCGGTCCCAGCTGGCTCCCTGCCTCCTACGGGAGCTGGCATTGCTTTTGGACAAGGGGAGCTGCTAACATGCAGCTCCCCTTGTCCAAAAGCAAATCTGCTTCACTTCATGGAAGCAAGAGCAGTTTTTCTGCTCTCGCTTCCATTAAGTGAAGCAAAAGTTTGCAATGACAGGGCGGGAACACTGCTCCCGCCCTGCCATTGAAAACTGCAATGTCCCGGGGTGGGCATTCCGGCACATTGCTGGAGCTGGCCCTGGGGGATGGCTGTCCCCAGGGCCATGGAAGGCTCCTGGAGGGAGGCCGCACAGCCCCCCTCCCTTACTGTTTAAAGCCCCGGGGAGGTGGTGGTCCCCGGGGCCGGGGTTCCGCAACAGACCCCCGTATCTAGATTATTCAATGCCTTGGGGAGGTGGTGGTCCCCGGGGCAGTGGGGGGGCTTGAGCCAACCCACACTTAGTATTTAGAAGTAGCCCCAGGGAGGTGGCGGTCCCCAAAGCTGCGGGGGCCACGTGCCCCCATGCATAATTAACAAAGCCCCGGGGAGGTGGCAGTCCCCGGGGCTGTGGGGGCCCCCGCTACCTATTAAAGCATTGCCCCCAGGACCTAGCCCACCCGGGGGCTTAAAACAAATGAAGCGCGGGAGCCAGTGGTTCATTTTTTTAACATTTTCGGCCGGATTCGCGGACCCTACGCGAATCCTGCCAAATTTCCTTTTTTTTTTTTAAATGCTTCTTTTGGCCCTGGAGGTCCCTGTGGGACCCCCTGAAGAGGCCTAGGGGGTCAGGGTGTTTGTACCCTGCCCCCTTTTCTTGTTTTATGACCTTTTTTCTTGTGACTCGGTTCTACAGAGTCACAAGATGGCTGCCAACACTTTCTGGTTTGAAGTGTGGGCAGCCAATCAGAATCAAGCTTGTGCTCGGGAGGGTTCGCGGATCCACCGCGGTAACCAGATAAATAATTATTTTAAATATCAATATTTCAGAAACTACTGAACGGATTTACACCATTTAAAAAAAAGAACCCTTTCTGAACCAAGAGCTACCTTTTTGCCAAATTTGGTGTAATTCCGTTCAGCAATTCGGGCTGTAGCCTTTTCCAAAATTTCCTATGGAAATTAACATGGAGAAAACGAGTTTTGGGACCCCCTTTTTTCTCGGCCCCCGCTTGACGAATCACCCCGAAACTTTCAAGACAGGAGCTGACCGGAGCGCCCCATTAGTTTGGAAAATTTCACGATGGGACCGCCACCCCCCGGGGCTTTCAATTCAAAATGGTGCGGGAGGGCACTCGGCCCTCCCGCAGCCCCGGGGACCGCCACCCCCCGGGGCTTCTTTTTTTTTAATTACAATTACCTCGAGCCCCCACACACGCCCCAGGGACCGCCACCTCCCCGGGGCACGAAATATTTAAATATGTGGGTCCGTTACGGACCCCCAGAGCCCCGGGGACCACCACCTCCCCGGGGCTTTGAAGATGTTGGGAGGGGGGCCGCGTACCCCCCCTCCTGGAGCCAGTGATGGCCCTGGGGACCACCACCCTCCAGGGCCAGCTCCTGCAGTGTCCCGGGATGCCCACCCCCGGACACTGTAGTTTGCTATGGCAGGGCGGGAGCCTCGCGGCTCCCGTCCTGTCATAGCAAACTTGCTTTGAATTTTGGAAGAGAGAGCAGGAAACCTGCTCTCTCTTCCAAAATTCAAAGCAAATTGCTTTTCCACACGGGGAGCTGCATCTAAGCAGTTCCCCGTGTGGAAAAGCAATGCCGGCTCCCGAGGGACGCGGGGAGCCAGCGGGACTGTGGGGGAATTGGGGACCCCCCCATAATCCCCAACGGAGAGGGCCAGCCCCGGGGGATGGGGTCCCCGGGGCTACAAGTGGCCCGGGAGGGGGGCCACGTGGCCCCCTTCCCAAAATTTTTAATAAAAAAAAAAATTACAATTAAAAAACAAAGGCCGGGGGATGGGTTCCCCGGGGCCATAAGTGGCCTGAGGAGGGGGGCAACGCAGCCCCCCTCCAAAACATTTTTTTTTAAAAAAAGGCCATGCCCCGGGGGATGGGGTCCCCGGGGCCGATTAAGGCCTCGGGAGGGGGGCCACGCGGCCCCCTTCCAAATTATTATTTTATTTTTTTTAAATATTAGGGGGCA
Source organism: Calotriton arnoldi (assembly GCA_963921515.1). NCBI lineage: Eukaryota > Metazoa > Chordata > Amphibia > Caudata > Salamandridae > Calotriton > Calotriton arnoldi. Next base: position 759,077 of record CAWUFW010007520.1, on the reverse strand, counting down.
GGCCCTGGGGGATGGGGTCCCCAGGGCCAATAAATTAGAAAAAGAAGGGGGGCCACACAGCCCCCTTCTTAAAAAAAAAAAATACCGGCATCGCGCCAGAGGCCACGCCCCCTCCTTGCAGCACTCTGCAAACGCGCCCCCTGGCACGTTTGCAGATGGGGAACGAATTCCCCTTGAATACTGGGGGTCCCTGGGGGCCAACTAGCCCACCAGGAACCTCCAGTATGCGCCAGGGGGCTGCGTTGCAGAGAGGTGTTCTGAGGCCACGCTCCTTTTTACACCTCTCTGCAACGCAGCTCTGTGGCGCTTAATGGAGGTAGCTGGTGGGCTAGTTGCATCCCAGGGACCCTCTGGATTCAAGGTGAGTTAATCCCCCAAATTAAAACGCGCCACGGGCTGGTTGCTGATTGCAATAAAATACCGCTTTTTTGGAAAAAGGAAACTGTGTCCACAGCATCTGTTTTTTTCACTTTGCAACAGTGTTGGTCTGGATATATATATATATATATATATATATGCGAGAGGAAAGTCTCCGACCAAATACCGGCTCCTCTCCACTCGGGGTCGGTGCGAGTTCCGGGTGTCGGATCCCAGCTAAATATGCACGAAATTTCCCGTTTTTTGAGCTCCTCACTCGGACAGGAAAAAAGGACTCGCACTCCAGGGGGAATGTAATCAATTATTTTTACTGGTAACGCGTTTGATCAAACGATCTTCTTCACAGGCTTGTGAAGAAGATCGTTTGATCGAAACGCGTTGCCAGTAAAAATAATTGATTACATTCACCCTTGAGTGTGAGTCCTTTTTCCTGTCCGAGTGAGGAGCTCAAAAACGGGAAATTCGTATACGTATATATATATATATATATATATATATATATATATATATATATATATATATATATATATATATATAAAGGGTCTATACTTACCTGTAAAATACTTATATTATCATGGTAAAGGCATGCATGGTAGAGGCATATGCGCTGTAAAAACAATTGTGGTAAAGATATGTGTGGTAAAGACACTTTTGTAGTAAAGGAGTGGTTGTAAAGGCTTGCGTGGTTAAGGCAGTCGAGGTCCTGTCATACATCCTCTGGTGAGATCTGTGTTGTCAAGCCAAACCTAAAAACATATGTTTATAAACGAATAGCACAAACACACAACCCTTCATATTTTTCTAGGCAAATAGTACAAAACAGCAGCCCTAACACATTATTCATCTGAGGATAGATATCTTGCCAAGTCATTTGTCAGAATCTCAGCATATGCAGCCAGTCCACGCATCATCTGAGAATGTCTGTCCACTATCCATGTTTTTATTTAGCTACTGATTTCTTAATAAGTCCAGAAAGATACTACTATGGGCTATGATACAATAATGTTGCCTTATGATAGCCTTGTATTGGCAAGCTTCAGTTGGAATTCCATCAACCTTGCACGCTGATCATGATAAAGAGGATACATTTTTTTCATCCCTAGGCAATTTCCTAACCTAGGCCCATTGATTGAAGTCAAAGTTAAGTGAACAATGTAGCTGTTATCGAACCATTTTCAAATTATTCAATCACTCAATTGTTCTCCTAACATTTAGGCAAATGGCTATCCAAGAGAACCCACAAATATTGATACTGCGCTGCATCTTCCATTTTGGAAGACCCGGGAGCCCTCTCCTTTCTTTATTCTCATCTAATGTGTAGACATTTCTACAGTCTGAAAGAGTCTAACAATTAACTGTTTGCTTTGCACCTAAGCCAACAGAGTGTTCAGGCTTTATCGTACACCTCTATAGGCATGATTGGACTCCACAAAATCCACATCATTTTCTTCCCAGACACTGGCATGGAAAGTTTCCCCTACTAGTCTCAGTGGAACCAGTCATGTCTTCCTAAGATCTATTTAAGGGTATCACTTTAAGTTTAGCAGAGGGCTAGATCCACCTGAAATTGGCAGGGCGCCAGCCCACCAAACTTGTGGTTCCACTACCTCAGTTAGAAAGGAGATCAAAGAAACATTTCCAACAGCAGGGTCACAGCGAAATCTATGAAAGGCAAGACATGACAACACTGACTGCTTGCAATGCAAGCTGGATGCTTTTATCAGTTTTACCTACTTGCGGCTGGAACAAAACAATTTCCAGTAGAACTAACCTCACACCATATCCGATCCATTCTTCGCTGTGCTCCCACAGCCCATCCCTTTTTCTCACTTCCCATCCTTGCCCATTTGCAGGAAGTAATGACCAATGTCCAGATGTCCTCTCCAGAGTCCTGGCGCCCATCATGTCACAGACAGGACAATAAGAAGTAGAAGCTACTAGGTCTGGCTTGTCCTTTGGTATCTCACACACTGTCTTTGCAGTGTCTAGGCCAGGGACTATGAACACAGTGTCAGGAATACAAAGTAAACAAGGCCAAAGGAGTCTAGTTTGCTTATTGTAGTTTCAACTACTTACCCTGACCTTAGAGCCTCGGTACAAAACAGCAGGCTGGTGAGAAACTGAGGGGCATATTTCAAGTCCCTATCGCCACAGGAACGTCACTTTTAACAAAGTTCCTGTGACAATAGAGGCTTTGCCTTATTTACAAGGCAGCGTTTATTCACTTAACGTGGCTTAATGCCGCCTTGTAAATAAGGCACCCTTTCATGCTATACTTAGCGTGAAAGGGGTGGGCAATGGGTGTTGCGGTGGGTGTAATAGGAGGCAGTGCCTAAATTAAGACCAGGGAAAACCTGGTCTTAACATGGCGAAACGAGGAGAAATGCTTTATTTCTCCTCGTTTTTGCTGTTTCTATGTGCTTCATGGTACAGCACACATAGAAACAGCAAATTGCCATGAATGATTGTTTATGTGCAGGAAGGTGTCCCTTCCTGCACATAAACAATCATTAGAAAAATGACGATTTGCAACTTCTATGTGTGCTGCTCAATGAAGCACACATAGAAGTTTCAAATCGCCATTTGTGATTGTTTATGTGCAGGAAGAAACACCTTCCTGCACATAAACAATCATTCCCTCAATGCAGGCACCCTTGCAATATGGTGCAAGGGTGCCTGCGTTGGCGCTAGGCAACTTACTTTAGCACCTGCGCTAAGGAAAACGCAGGGATGTGCCAATCTTTGTAAATAGGGCTCGTCCCTGCGTTTTCAGGATGGCAGAGCGTGGTCTTAGCATTTTGTGCTTAACCCCACCCTCCGCCATTCCCTTGTAAATATGCCCCTCAGTGTTTGACAAGGGTTCAACAAAATAATGTTATTGAGGATCAAACTGTGCATGATGTCCTTAGCATTTAGTGATGCAATGCCCACAGATAGGTAGTGCACTAATGCTGTCCGCCAACCTTACCACCTCTAGTCGCAGAGAAGGTGTCATAATCCCTCTGCCTCAACCCACCAGACCAAATGTTGTTATGTTATGTTAATAGGAACTTTTATAGCGCTCGTTCACCAACGGTTTCTTGGCCCTGAAAGAGTTGCTTTCCTGAAGGAGTTACTGGTACGGATGGTCCTGGTCTAACTGTAAGCTTGGGTGAAGAGCCAGGTCTTCAACGTCTTCCTAAAATGAAAGAGGTCTGACTAAAGTCTCAATGGGGGCGGAAGGGCGTTCCAGAGTTTGGGTCCTAATATTGAGAAGCGTGAGCCTCCTGTTCTTTTGCGTCTACAAACTGGGACCTCTAAGAGGTTCATGTGCATAGATCTTAAAGTACGGTGGGGGATGTACTTGTGAATTTTTGATGAAATGTACTTAGGGCCGGTCCCGTGCAAGGCTTTAAAAAGAATACAACCGGCTTTAAACTTGGAGCGTTGCTCCACTGGAAGCCAGTGCAACTCTTTTAGCAGCGGCTTGATGGGACAACGTCTGCCTTGTTGGAATATAATTCTGGCTGCCTGATTTTGTATTAGCTGTAGACGATGTATCTGATTGCGCTGAAGACCTAGGTATATAGAGTTAGCATAATCAATTCTTGACATAATCAAAGAGATGACAATTTGGATACATGCCTCTCTACTGAAAAATCTTCTGATTTTCCTCAGTTTACGCAGTTGGAGGAAACAAGCGGAGGTAACTGCTCCAATCTGCGTGTTCATGTTTAGGTCTTAGTCAATGTGTATGCCTAGGCTTTTTATCGAGTTTTTAATGCCGGAGGCGAGCCTAACTCGGAGGGCCAGTGGGCGGGGGTCCAATGCTGGAGTTTATTGTGGGGGATGATGATTTCTGTTTTTTCGGCATTTAGTTTTAATTGATTTTTGTTCATCCATTTCATGATGAACAGCATGGATTTTTTAAGAAATTCCTGAGACTCTATAGATTCATTGATGGGGAAGACTAGCTGCATATCATCAGCATAGTTGTAGATTTGCACTCCCATCTGTCGTAACGCAACGATAAGAGGACGGATATATATATTGAAAAGATGTGGGGATAGGGATGAGCCCTGTGGCACTCCACACTTCAGATTTACTGTGCCCGATTTATCATGGACAATATTTAGGAGTCTCCAGGGGTTGCAGCTCCAATCTCTGATCTTCAGCTTGTGATCACTGGCATGGTCCTTGCGATCCCTGTATTTATGATGATATCCAGTACATATTGGTTTATTGTCCGGCAGTAGTAAAACAGTACCAGCACATGCTTCTGCAAGTGACCTCCTCATGCTTAGGGATCGGTATGCCACTTAATCAAGGGCTATTTCTCTGACGCCAACTGAGCATGAACAATGTCCAATTCTCAGAGCAGGGGAATCAAAATCAGCCCTAGAAAGAATTTTCAACCTAGCTCTGCTCCCTTCCTCCTCTCTCATCTCTCTCTCCTTCTCTCTCGCTCCTCGCTTTCTGACCCCTCTATGTCTCTCTCTCTCTCTCTCTCTCTCTCTCTCTCTCCTGAACTCCCCCTCTGACCCCTGTCCTTGCTGTAATTACCTGGAGAAGTTGGAGAAGTGTCAAAGGTACCAGCAGCAGTCCCCTGCCATAAAAACTAGAGTCTAAAGTCGTCAGCCTACCAGGGAAATGCCTGGTGGAAAAAAGACAGGCATTCTGGGCCTGTTGGTTCAGACACTGGAGTTGTGCTGCTCACAACCTCACATTTCTTCCTGAATCATCTAAAGCACAGCTCTCTAAACATTAATGAAATCTGTGGTCTGCCCAAGAGGAGTTTAGCTTCTGGGCCAGCCAGTCAAAGTCTGCTCTTTGACTCAGACCATGGGAGTGAGTGTCATGTACAGGAGCACATAAAAATAATGGGAAGTCAGAAAGCAGCATAACTGAAAGGCCAACAGCCAGCATGTCTAAAAATGATTATGCAGTAGAGATGGGTGAACCAACACATTAACAAGGAGACCCAAAGCCGAGCTAAGGGTCTAGCTTGGCTCTAAGAGCTTTTGCGAAAGTCGACAGGCCCGGACTGTCTGTTTTTTTCCAACGGCATTTCGCCTGTGGGCTGGAGCATTTGGAAGCCAGTTTTTAGGGCAAGGAGCCGCTGTTGGCATATATGACACTTTCTCCAGCTGTCCCATATACTTAGAGCAGGCTTGTGGGGGCTTCAGCAAAGAGAGAGAAGAGAAAGGGAAGAAGGTAGAGATGATACATTGAGGAGAGGAAGGAGGAGTTGGATTGAATGTTTTTGCCGGGGCTGTTTATGGTTCCCAGTCCGGCTCTACAAGTTGAAGTAGAGCTATGGAAAAGTTGGGCTTGTAAATCGTGCAACGAACACGTACAAATAAAAAACCTTCAAAGTTAAAAAAACTTTACATCTTTAACATGCTGAAAAGTTTCACCTTAGTACATCACGTCATATCAATGAATGTAAGTGCATTTATTGGAAGTGATATTTTTTAAACATGAACTTAAAAACATTCATGCATCCCCCACCCTGAGTACAATGCCATTAGTAAACTACTAATTAGGAAGTCAGTTGTCATGTGCACCCTATATGTTGGCTAGATTCTTAATATACATGGAACAGTATTATAATCTATTAAATTACAACAGAAGGGAGGCTTTTGTTGAGTCCATATCCAGAACTCACAAATCACAAGGGTCTCTCAAATGTGATAATAAGGAAAAGGATACACAGTGAAAGAATATATTTGCCTAAGATTAAAATGTTTGGTCAAGCGATAAAGCCGAGATTGAGCTTGAGTTTTCTAGTTTCACATTGTGCAATTCACCCACTACAAGGATATTTCGTTCTCCTGTTTTACATCAAAGGTTAATGTTTTGTCTTTAACTCTTGGTGCCTAAGTTTAGAATGTGGGAGGCAGGCAGAAGCCACATGAAAGCTTGGCTCGCTTTGGACTGGAGGCTTCAAGAGGACCTTGAGCTGAACCAGAGCCAGGCATCTGGCTGGAGCCTTCAGTAGCTCACCATCTCTATTGTGCAGTGGATGAAAGTTGTATTTTGATAACACCTAAAGAGGAGCTTGAAATGGGTGAGTATGTTAGAGACATCGAGATTGCAAAAGAGAATAACTTAGAGTATATTTTTTGAGTGAGTTTTATAATGATGGTCTGTCAAAAATGTACAACAGGCACCAGATCTCTTTCATATTAGCAGCAGGTAATTTGAAATATGCCAGTACATGTGAATGATTGCAGTACGCAAAATCTGACACTTATGCAAAGAGCTTATTTGCCCTGGTTTCTTAATGCAGCCATTTCATTTCAACATATCATACCTGCCAACGCGCATGGTGCCACCGTGTGACACACGATATCGGCTCCCATCACACGGTCCACCGGTGAGGAGCAGATATCACACGGGAGCACGTAAATAGTGGTTTTCCAGCTCGTTTTCCAAGACTTTGAACTGCCAACTTCCATTAAGGGATGTGAAAACACCCCAGGATATTGGCACTAACCTTGGCAAGCTTTTTCTTTGGCGGAGAGGAGGGGGTTTGGGGGCGGGATGGTGTTCAAAAGTGCCTCGTAGGTACTTCTTGGCGTGAGGTCCTGCCCCATTCGAGGCCCCGCCCCCTTCTCACACAGTGAGATTGTTCTTCAAGCTGGCAGGTATGATATATTGGTGCATATCAATTAACCATAGGTCCTAAAATTTGTAATGAGACTGTTGTTGGTTTAAACCCTATTGAACCAGATCTTTTCAAAGAAATTCATTGATGGAGGAATCTTTCGTTGCTGTTTTAATTGATTAATGCTTGAATGCTGCAGAGGCATGATGAATGCTGCAGTTCTCAAGGTCCAGCATAAATGCAAAGCTATGTGTTTTCCTTGCTAATTCAAGCAGCTACTTATTTGAAAAAAAAATGGTACACAACATAGTCCCAGTATTAACAAATAACTCAATTATAGCTCTTTAGTTAATGCTGCAATGAGGCACCTGAGCCTTGCCATTGGCAAGGTACATTTGTTCTCTTTCTCTGCTTTTTGATGATAATTGGCAGCGCATACCAGATAATATGGCGGCCATGTATGAAGTTTGTCCACGTCTCAATCAGTGACCTCTCAAAGATGGTACCATTTTTAGGAACCTGCCATTGTACAGCTCACTGAAGCCTCATTGGTAGATATTTGATAAGCCATCCCACCAAGCAAACCGTGCAAACAATAATAAAAGCTGTTGTTTCCCTCCAACACTATACCCGAGTATATTGCCAGGTATTGACAAAATATGTAGGAGCAGAATTAGTGGGATTTGGGGTCCCTGCTGTATTAAGAGGTTTTATTAATTATTTTCCATCCATCTCTGAGATGCCACTTGCTGTGATTTCAGCATGTTAAAGATCACCCAATGTCGCCTCCAATTACATAATCGGATTAAAGTTCAAGTGATGTCACATCCAGTGATGTCATCAGGGGGACAAAGGGCACTTAATGTCACTTCCGCTTCACCTGGAATTCTGGTGAAATAGTGTCCATGGAAAATATTCAGATTTCCAGTCAATATTCTCTTTCCTACCAGACCCACCAGTTCACTATAATCTGCAGTCTAATGCTCCAAAATCTCCCTCCTCCACTTATGTTTCCAGCAAAGTTTCTATCCACAGACTTGTTCTCTTGACCCGACACTACCCCAGCAGACTGGAAAATTAATGCGCTTCCAATGTCTAGAATGGTGGGGACATTGATCCAAGCAGATCCCCTGGCACCACCTCCAACAACATCAAAAGATAGAATCTATTTGGCAGGACTTGTAGTGAACTCAGTTTGAGTTTGGTTTGATGTTTGCCCCCACACATTGACAAGTTTACATTCAACTTTGATACATACCTTGAGCTGCAGTACTTTAGTTTCTTTTAGCACCACTTGTACCTCAGGTGGGCCCTAAGCTTTTTAAACCTCAGGATGTTACAAAAATGTTAGTGTATTTTAGCCCCTCCCCACCTCCTGTCCTATTCTCCTGAGAAGGCTACTAGGATTCTAGTAGAGCTGCCCCTGTCGTGCCCATGACTCTCTAATTCTTAGTCCTCCTATGGGCAGCCATGCTTGCTTACACCACCCACTCTTGGCCAGGACTTACCAGGCAACAAACCCACAATTTAAATAACCTTCACCCTCAGAATTGTGCTGCTCTTACCTCACAATCAGACAAAAATATGTGCCCTGGTTACAATCTAAAATGCTGTTGCAGAAGCTGGACGCAAGGGGATCAAGGCTTCTCCAAATATTAAACTGCCCAGGCTAATAAACCTCACAAACAGTCCTCTGGGCTCGAGTCACTTGAGTGAAAAACAGCAGAGCAACAGCAAGCAACCTTCACAGAACAAGCCAAAACAGTCCTATTTCAGGAACCTTGAAGAGCACTCAAATCGTGGTGCCAGCTTCCTTCTTCTGCTCTATACTGGTCCCAAGCACAGCTCCCTTTATATACAGATGCCTCATCACTCAGCTAACCTACTAAAAGCAATTTTCAGAGCACTCAGAGCACTGGGTCAGGGAATTAGCAACTTCTGACCTGCCACTAGTACACTCTCTGGCCCAAGTATGTTGGGTATGGATGCCGGGCCATAAGTACTTAGACTCAGTCACAGAGACTAAGCAACAATTAGGCATACAAATATCTGTTCAGCTGTGACATAGTTCTGCCTTCCCATGCACAGTTCCTTTATTTAACTGCCTGATGATGTACAAATTAAACAAACCTAATGTCATAAAAATCATGGGGTAAGGTCCTATGGCACTCCCAGACTCCTCTCAGTATGTGACTTTCTTGGACACACTTGAAGCAACAGAAATTTGGGAACAATAGTGAGAGCCAGCTTTAACTACACTTCCAGTTGCAATATGTGGAAGAGAAAATGTCTGCAAATCTCACTGCTTCTCGCCACACTCATTGGGAGTTGTGCATGTCTGTTTCAATATTCCCACACAAACAGCATTTTCTGTGTTCCTTTGGCACTGGTTGTGGTTTCCTCAGCAGGATGAACTTTGCCGAGATGAAAATTCTCCACAGTCTACTTCGAGTTTTAAAGAATGTCTATCCAATTTCAAATACCATGATAGATTGCTCACTTATTTCTGACAGGATATGAAAATGTACTGCTTTGATCTTGTCTTGTCACTCTCCTCTGTGCCTTCTTGTGACACTGTGTGCATCTTTCTCTGTTCTCCTAACTTAGTGATGTAAGATGGAAAGTGAAGGCGTCTTGAAAGATGATTTTAGAAGCTGGGTCTGAAACAATAGATGTTTAGAGAGATGCTGACCTAGCAGGTTGTGCTGTTCCTGCTGGGTGTCATTTAATGTGATGTAACTAGCACAGGGTTTTGTACTGGGTAATACAGATGGAGTGGCAACAGAAATAATCATGCCCAGTCTGTCACTAACAAAGAAGAGTCTACGTTAAATACAAAGATGATTTACATTCTAAATTTGAAGGAAATTACCAGCCTGAATACGGCAACCTGGAACACTCCTTTCCTTAACCAGGAGCACGTGATTACCATTGGTTTCTAATTTATAGAGGACTATAAGAGACACACTCCCCAAATGGACAACAAATAATATTCATTTGAAATAACTAGGAGATCTAAATAGTTATTGGCCTACTTGAAACATATTTTGTGGCTGTTTTGAAACAATTGTGGTCCTCAAGAAGGGGCATGTTATTCCATTTCCAGCATCAAAAGGCGCTTCAACCATATTAATTATTTGTTTGATGCTGTCAACAGCTGCTAGGTTGTGGGGGCGTGGCCAGGCTACCGACCAAGATGGCCGTGTAGCGCTGAAGCTCCGCCGTCCGTCCCGACATCCTGAAGCCATCCGTGCAAGCTAAGTGCCCATCCTGATATTAATAGACAGATCTGCATAACAGAAGGCCCCCCCGCACGATCAGTGGTGCTCCGGCGGCTGGAGAGGCCATGAGAACCCGGCACAGAGTGAACAACATTCGTCGGGTGATTGGGCCCAACCAGAGAGTTCCCAGATTGAGGGCCAGGAGCGCTCTCCGGCAGCATCGGAAGACATGCCTCGCAATCTGCGGGGAATAAAGGGCGGACCCCTGGGATCGAGAGAGGCCTGCGGCGGAATCCTGAAAACGCTATCACCAGCTCCCGGACTTGCAGGTAAGCCGGCCTGCACGCTCCCGGAGGCCCCGCGGCGACAGGGGCCGCGGGTGAGCCTGGGAGCCAGTCATATGACTGGCAGGTCCGGTCTGCGCAGACTGGGAGCGGGCCTGAACGTAAACCCAAGTGCGTGGATGGGACGCCTGTAGATTGCTGCGGACCCAGGAGAGCGGCGGTAGCAGAGCGTGGGGCCTAACTGACTTTGGGCTCACACGCTACTCCTGAAGGTGTGTGTACAGCCTTGCGCACGCTGCAGATGCCCTTAGCCTGCACCATAATTACTCCCGGTTCGGGTGAACGACGTGACTGCGGGAGGGACCGTGCTATTACTGAACAATGCAGAGTGGGGCTGGGCCCAGGGAGAATCACAACCAGCAAAATTGCCTAGGTGGGAACATAGCCCGGTGAGAAAATAGCAGCGCGTCCCCAACCAGCGCAGCGAGGGCTACGGCCACCACATACACCAGCCACTGCGTGCTACAAGTCATGGTACGGAAGGACCCTAAGCAAAGGGTCCTTCACAGGCATGGCAGAGGGTGGTTCAGAGATGGCCCGACCGGAAAGCAGGCCCCCTGGCCCGGATGCCCTGATGCTGGAATTGAGAGCTGGCTTCAAGGCGCTGGATGGGCGCTTTGACAATCTCGAAAAGCGCCTGGACTCCATGGGGGTCAAGCTGGACGAGCACGAGAAGCGCTTGGACACAGTAGAAGGCAGGGTGTCCGACCTGGAGGATGGGGCGGCACAGTCTGTGAAGCGCTGGGAGCGTGTAGAGAGAATCCTTAAAAGTGTTGCCATGAAGAATGAAGATTTGGAGGCGCGAAACAACTTATGGATTCTTGGGGTTCCTGAGACCACCAACACTGGCCGTATGGACACATTCGTGTAAACGCTCTTCACGGATCTATTTGGCAGAGAGCCCTTTACCTCCACATTTTTAGTAGAACGGGCGCATTGCACGCTTGGTCCTCGCCCTGTCCCTGGCGCCTTGCCAAGGCCAATAATGGCCCGTCTATTAAACTTTCGAGATAGAGACACGGCGCTGCGGCTAGCACTGGAGCAAGGCGCCCTGTCCTGGCAGGGTGCCTACATCACGCTGTTTCCAGATTTCACGGCCATGGTACAGGAGGCAAGAAGGAAGTTCACCGGTGTGAAAGCAAACTCCGGAACATTGGGCTGAAATACGGCATGATCTATCCGGCTCATTTACGAGTGGACGTGGAAGGGACGACTAAAATATTTTACACCCCCTTGGAAGTCCAGGAGTTTTGCCTCAGATACAAGGAGACCAGCGGATCCCAGCAGAAAACCCCACACGGAGCCCCCCCCCACAGCGGGTCGACAGCCAGTGTGGAACTGTTCTCATCAGAATGAAGTAACACTATGGCCCACCTTTTTATCCAGTACCGGATCTGTCTTGGCGTTCTAACGGCACAGGACACTGATATGGTGGTAACAATATTCTTTTTGGGGATCCTTTCAAAGTTGGGAGGGACGGCGTAGCATTGCCCACCCCCAGTGTGTATCACATTAGATTGGACTTTAGCACCTTGAGTGTATGATGTTTGTTTCAACTCCTTTGTACGTATGGGGAAATCCATATTGCACTTTTCAAATTAAGCAACAGGGGATTTCCCTGCATTTTGAGGAGCAGGGATGGGAGGGGGGAGGGGAGGGGTTATGTCCGTTTATATTGTTTGCCACTATTTTCCTGATCGATACTCAATGTGGCAATTGCATGGTCTTCACAGCTGGAGTGGCAGTCCTCACTCTGCGGCCAGGGCATGGCTGCCGGGGGTAATTTGTCCGCTTTCTCTGATTTGACGCGGTGCACCTAGAACGTTAGGGGCTTTAACAATCCCAGAAAGGGCAAGCAAGTTTTAACTTACCTGCAGCAGACATAGAGGTAGATATCGCTTTCCTTCAAGAAACACATCTACCCAAAGCGCCATCATCGCCCTTTGGGACTACATGGGCCCCCAACAGGTTCTTTGCAAATTACAGTTCATATGCCAGAGGCTCGGCAATATTAATACATAAGCGATTACCATTTCAGTTATCCAGAGCCCACTCTGACCCGGAGGGTAGGTACATAATGGTTGTGGGGCATTTAATGGGAAGACACATAGCGCTTATAAGTTTATATACGCCCAACGTTGACGATCCACAATTCTTCCAGGACTTACACACACGGACCATACAATTAGATGCAGACTATGTCTGCATGGGAGGGGACTTCAACCTCCTATTAGAGTCGGCACGAGAGATAGCACAGCAGTATCCCCTGACTCAAAACCTCATGCTCGACGTGCCCTGTTGGACCTATGTGATACACTCGAACTAATAGATGTTTGGCGGCATTGCCAACCACGGGACAAGGATGCGCTTGGACTACTGGCTGGTATCCCAAACTTGGCTGCATGGTACGTAACAATACAACATTTACCTCGGACGCTCTCCGATCTTTCCCCAGTAATACTGGCACTTAGAGTCCCACGCCTGAGGGTAGTGAAAGGCAGTGGAGGTTTCCTGACCAGGCTTTGCTAGATGAAGTCTTCCATTCTGAGATAAACAATGCCATTACAGAATGTTTTGAACTAAATATGGGATCTGTACAATCCTGGGCCACTCTGTGGGAGGCCTTTAAGGCCTATATCCGGGGGGTTAGTGTCTCCAAACATACCGGAGTATTAAGGGACCTCAGACGCACACTAGCGAGCATTGAACAGCAGTTGAAGGTGCTTGATCAAGATCAGGCCGACGGACATGTTCAGGTTTCGCAAAGTCGACGACTGACACTATTGACTGAGTTTAGAGAGACCGCGGAGCGAGAGGCCCACTTTCTAAGTAAGTACGCGGCTGCACGTCGATATGGGGAAGGGGAGAGGCCAGGCCATACATTAGCAAGGCTCCTGAAGCCCCCCACGGGGCAATCATACATTGTCTGTCTTCACTCCAAACAGGGGAAAGTGCTGACTGGCACCCCGGACATTCGCGACGAACTCCTAGATTACTATACAAATTTGCACACAATCCGCACAACACACAGCGGTGAGGAGCGCACGGCATACTTAGAGGAAATTACGCTGGTATGGTTGGAGAAAGTAATGCAAATATTCTTAGCTGAGCCTTTTTCCAAAGAGGAGATAATCAGTGCCATCGATGCCGTGAACGGATCCACAGCCCCGGGACTCGATGGCTTCACAGGAAATTTTTATAAGGCATATAAAGAGACGTTAACTCCTTACCTTTTAGAGGTTTACAACAGGCCCTTGAGCAACGAGTACTCCGCCCCCACGTTGCGGGAGGCTCTGATAATCTTACTCCCCAAGCCCGGGAAAGACCCACACCTTTGTGGGTCGTATAGACCATTATCCTTGTTAAATCTTGACTACAAGATTCTGGCCAAAATGCTAGCATTACGACTGGCGCTATTGCTGGACAAAATGATATCACCCGCGCAGTCGGGATTTGTCCCGCACAGATCAACAGCCTTAAATCTTTGGACGCTGTTCGCAGTCATACATAGGATAGCCCCGGAGGTTCCAGCGGTGGCCATGCTACTGGATGCGGAGAAGGCCTTCGACTCCTTAGAATGGCCTTTCTTTCTCACCGTTATGCGCCGGATGGGTATACCGAAGGGATTTCTCGACCTCGTTGCATTGCTGTTCACTTCACCAACAGCTAGGCTCAGGATTAATGGCACACTCTCTTCCCAATTCCAGCTCTCTCGGAGCACCAGGCAAGGCTGCCCGCTGTGGCCACTGCTTTTTATTATAGTACTTGACCCCCTGGTCAGACATTTCCAGGAAAGACACCTACACAGAGGTCTCCAATTTAATACAAGCCCTCTACTCATTTCACTCTATGCGGACGACATCATACTGTATGTCCATCACCCGCAGGTGAATTTGGAGCCGCTTATCAGAGAGGTTATTCGCTTTGGGGAATTCTCGGGTTTAAACATAAATTGGGAAAAATCGGAAATCTTCCCGCTGACACCCGGTACTATTAGATGGGAATGCCAATTCCGCCTTGCGTGGTGTGATGAAACCACCAGGTATTTGGGAATACAAATCCACAAAGAAGTTGACCAAATTATTTTACGTAACTACGGCCCAGCACTCTATACATTGTAACAACAGATAGAACGCTGGATCAAACTTCCCCTCTCCCTAGCCGGTAGGGTAGCCATTATCAAAATGGTAGTGCTCCCCAAATTTTTGTATTTGTTCCAGAATATCCCCATCCCGCTCCCGAACAGCTTTTTCCATAAGATTAGATCCCATTTGATCAGACTGGTGTGGGGCGGCGGTGGAGTCAGGGTCAGCTGGGATACACTGACCCTGCCGTGCGAGAGGGGTGGACTGGGGGTCCCAAATTTCCAAGTGTATTATTTAGTAGCGCAATGTAGCTTTGCTCACTCCTGGTATCACCCTGATGCGCGAATACCTTACTCTAAGCCGGAGGCGGATCTGATTCTACCTGCCCCACTTAGAATTATATTGCCGAAGGGATTTCCAATAGGGACCCCCATGACATACAAACGGTGTCAACCACTAGTTGGGCATGGAAGAAACTAGTGTGAGTGACCGTAAACCACGCATTGTATTCCTCGGCCATACCAGTAGATAACAATCCATGGCTGCCCATCACTGAAGAAAGGTTAGTGAGATGCACACTTAGCAAATATTCTTTGGACACGATGGGGGACCTATTCCCAGGGGGACATGTTTTTTCCAGCACGGAAGAGGACAGGTTTAGTGACGCACCCTTCATGGATCACTTCGTACTTAGTAGACTCTGCAGCGCACTGAGAGCTAGGGTAACAGAATTTCCCCTTGAACCCGAGTCTTTTGCACCATTGACCCTGCTCATCACGCAAAAAGAGGGAGGTCATCTCATTTTTAAATTATACAGAGCCTCGATGACATTAGTCCCCAGCAGGGTTACCAAAATACGTGAGGCTTGGGAACGGGATCTAGGCCATCCCATGGAGGATGAACATTGGATTTTCTGCTGCACCCAAACTAAAGAAGTTTCCCTAAAGAGCAAACACAAACTATTGCACTTTAAATTTTTACAGAGAGCGTATATGTCCCCGGCCAAGCTTAATTCCATAGATCCCTCGAGACCCCACACATGCCCGAAGTGCAGCACACAGCGGGCAGACTTCGCCCACATGACTTGGAATTGTACAAAAATAGGGGAACATTGGAGGAAAGTTTACACTATACTGGCACAAATGATAACACTTGACATCAGCCCCTTGCCAGAGGTAACCCTGCTGGGATATGTACGCAATTTTCCAAAACAGGTGCGCAGGTTTGTCGCTATTGCCCTGTTATTAGCCAAGAGAGAAATTGCGCTGCGCTGGGGCAATAAGATTGTCCCAACAACTAAAGCCTGGCTTAATATTCTAATTTATTGTAATACAAATAGTGATTTATTTGCGACATCGAGGCCCAAGGATATCTGGGGCCCATTAAAGAACTATTTACTGTCAGCAGAAGCAGTTCCCACACCGCAGGCCCCTGCAAGTATTGTCCCCACCGGGATGGGGTGAACCTCAAGTTGACATAAATGTACATTGTTCAGATGAATATATATAACGTTAATATGTGAAATGACATAACTGTAATGGTGCGGGGCAGCCCGAAATGATCAGTCATTGGGACTCAACGAACAATATAGATCTCGGACCATTGCTATGCTAAGTTTGATGCACCTGTACTGATACAATGAGTACTTGTTACATATGTTTGTTTACTGCAAAATGGAAAATGGTAAATAAAGTTATTAAAAAAAAAATTAAAAACTGCTGCTAGGTTGTAATCATATTGTTTCATACCACCTACAGTAATCGAATATCCACAAATTGTACATCTGTCGATGATTACTTGCTTTGTATATTTTGTATTTCAATGAATTTAATAATAGATATTTGTCTTTAAAATGTAGTCTCTTTGAGATGTTTGAACTGTGTGAGGTATGAATTTACTGCCTGCAGATATGTTGTGATTTTAAGGAAAAGCAATTGATGGTGCTATTTTTGTATGTTCTGATTATCAATTTTTTAAGAGATTCAATAATAAAAGAAATTAACTAAGTGAATATCTAAGTGTCTGTACACACTGTGATTGATTCGTTTAGGCAAGGGGGATTTCTTTTTGTATCTAGATCTTAATAAAGAAGAACCTATTTGAATCCTATCAGAGGACTGTACTTTGAATATTAAAGATTTTGTTGGTTGAAAGTATGTGTGCGGTGTGTGTGGGTGTGTGCGTGCGAGCATGCATGTGTGCGCCTGTGTCTGGTCATACCACACAAGAGTGCACACTTGTTTTCAAATTATAGCATGTGGAAGATCAAATGGACCCTGCTGTGTTTGGGGGAATACCTATTATCTACACATTGCTAAGTGGTACTCTATGTTTGCAATATGTGTGTAATGTCTTATGTCTGAAAGTTTAGCATAAAGTTCCAGTTCTGTGCAGTAAAGACATTAATTACTTACCTCAATCAATGTGATACAGACACTGTGAGCTGCAATCTCTTTTCTGGAAAAGTGGATACAATTTCAAAGTTTGGATTCTGTATTGGGATAATATGGTGAGTTATCAAATGCTATTAGGTCCTTTTGTAACACATAATACAATTTGCTTTAGTTGTACAGGTAGGCCAACTTTAATAGATTTCCAAAAAATTCTGAAAAATATCCAAAAAAGAGGTAAATACATTCCTGCTTTAAACAAAATATGTTTACTCTCAATACTGACTAGTTACCCTTGTAGAAGATTGGTGGGAGGTGACTAATGCAATCCTATGGCTAGCAGGGAGTGAAGCAAAGGGACTGTGCCCATCCTTATGGTGTATCTCAGAAATCCCAACTTCAAGTCTACTACATCAATTGAATCTGGAAATTATAAATAAGTACCCAAGAAGGTCTCATAGAGGGACCATGGCGGGCGCTAGTTGAACGGCTGTGAGCTCCTTCGAGGAGAGTGTTTCTCCGTAGTCGGTGGCTTCCCCCTCCCCCCGACACTCACCAGCACATGGCTTGTCTCGCCTCTCGCCTGCTCTCCCTGATGTGCCTGCCTCGGGGGCCTTTCGGCACGCCCTCAGCCCAGGCAGGCTGTAAGGCTGGGGAGATCCCTCGCTGGAAAGCTGCCAAGAGGGAGCTGCAGAGGTCCCAGTGTTGTATTCCGCTTTAGGTGTCCGTATATAGGTTTTCCTGAATCATGTCCTTATATAGGCACATTTCGCATTGCCCTTATATAGGCATAGAAACCCTGTCCTTATTTAGGCATTAACCGTGCACTCCAAATACAGGCATGGCCACCGACATCCGTCCACCCTAACGTCACAACGAGTTCTTAGAAACCAGACCCTTAAGCTTCAGGAGTTCCCCTAGCACAGGACTATTGATTTCTCCAAGAACTCATCTATTATGTATGAACCATTATACCTTAAGGGTTCATTCCTGACGTCTTCCTCTGTCCGACTTCACGTCAATGCTAACATTCCGAGGCACCTATCAGGTATAAATATACCTTCCCTCGCCCAAGCAAGTTAGAGGAGACCTCGACTTCAGAGGAGCCCGTATCCCGGCCTGACGCACTGAGAAGACGCTGTAATTCCTGCACGCATAAGAATCCAGCTTCCAGTGTTCTGACTCCCTTCGCGGGGTGTTAGAGTTCCAGATCCGGCAAGAGATTCCCACCTCTCTCATTCTCAAGGTATGGAGCTGACTAGAACCTAGAGGGACTCTTGGAATACTAGACTTAACATACTCTTAGTATACCATACTAGAGAATACTCCACCTACTTCTTACCTTTCCCTACACCTAGACTAGGTTAGGTACTTTGGGGTAGAACTAGCTTAGAGACGCATCGTATGAGTACTCGCATTTTTAGCTCATGTTATTTATGTACGTGAATATATGCTAAAAGATAATGCTAGCTCAGTATTATTTATTTCTACTGCTTACGCTCTACATTATTTATCTTGCATACTGTCTTGTGATCATAACAGCACATATCTCTTACATGAGAAACGAGACTGTTCAATAAAACCTTTTTATTGAAACGCCCGTCTTTCCTTTCTGTGTAACTCTGTAGAAACTAAGCATGCACGATTGACTGAGTGAAACTGTTATCTATTGTTTCCACGATTCTGATACGTGTTCCGATTCTAAAGGGAAACAAAGTGGTCATGTTTATGCGGTTGCCAGAAACTACTCCCTGCTTGTTCTCAAGGAGTTTCTAGTGGCCTCTGAGCTAGCTGGCACAAGTAATTAAGTTTAATATACTCGATAGGGACATACCGACCTTAGTCCTATGTCAAGCCTATAGATTATATTATTCCAATGCGCAGAGCCTATTAGGGAAATAGGAACTACACTACATGGCGCCCAAACGTTTGGTAAGGCAGTAATTTAATGCTAGATACTGAGTAACTCAGTCGTGCTTTTCTCAGAGACCCCTACTCACATACTCCATAAGACGTCTGGAGTGGGTAGGGTTAAATATCCGCCAGAGCTAATTAGGACAAAAACCCTATATATTAGCTATTTTGGTTTGTTCAACGTTGAAGGATACAGTGTTCCAAAATATTGTGCACCTTATCTTTTGTTTATTTGAAACTTGTTCTACATTTTTCAAAAAACAAATGTCCACACGCGGGGACAATGCCACCGAAACCGGTGGAGCTGCGGCTGAACCAGTCGTAACAGCTTTTAACTTTACAGGTTTAAATGAAACCGAGGAGGGTGTTATAGACATCCATCCAAACTTAAGAAGAGCCATCACTCTAAAACTTATAAAACACGGTCTACCACCAAGAGGCGGTAGAGCAGTTTTCGTGATAGAGGCACACGAATCCTTTCAGACAGAGGTATTCTATTCTTGGATAATATTCCCTGAATCAAATTCAGTAACAAAACTGTTTCACTCCTACAAAGAAGATGAACCACCAGAGGAATATATTCCTTTCGAGGATATTGAAATTCCACTAACATACCAGGAGCATCAGCTCTGGTTTAAAGGCGCCCTTAAAAATCACAGAAACATTACCAAGCTCGGTCCACTAGGTAGACCAGGAGCAACATGGCCGATTCTAGCCAGCTACACACCTCATCCTGACATCGATATAATGTCAGACGAGGAATTACTTACTCAACTTACAGAGTTAATAAAAATCTACAGACAACTAGTCCAATATGTCATGCGGACTTTCACAGTCCAACCACCATTGACCATTTCAAATCAAACCCCTCAACAGGGGAATACACTAAAAATTACACCACAGACTCTATACGCAGTCATGGGTAAAATGCCCACAAAACGTGAGCAAATTCCATTCTGGATAGCTCAAACAATTACTCAAATCGAAGCAGTATTTCCTAATACTAGCCCGTATGAGAAACACAGAATCCTAACAATCTGTTTACCAATGGGGATCACACCACAACTGGAAGACTGCACCACTTGGGGCTCAGTCTTTGCTGCCATCTATACTAAAACACATGGTGTTCCGTCAATCGCAGTAATACCAGATGTCCTGAAACAAATTCAAAACGAATACGGGGCAGAGCCTGCTCTGAATTTAGGTATGAAATTACTGAAAAATTTCGACCAGGTCTCAACAATAATATTATCTAATATTAAAGGGGAGGCAGCAGCAGTGGCAATCCGCCAACGATTAAGGGAATTCGATGTTACAGAACATCAAACAGAACTACCCAGAATAATAGAACAATCCTATGCAGAATTAGGCAGAGATAGTTTAGGTGGAAGACCATTGAAGCCAAAACTATCTGAAAGTCCTGAGAAGAATATGTGATGTTACAACGCGATCAAAATGATCGCGGTATGTAACATCGCAGTTTTTACAATGCAAGTCGTTACAACGACTTGCGCTGGAGGGCGCTGGACTTAGGAGTAGTAAGATTTACTATTCCAACACCAGTCTACGTACAGTAGGGAAGGTGTTGGAATAGTAAATCTTACTATTCCTTAGGTTATAGCGCCCTCCAGTGCAAGTCGATGTAACGCTTGCGTTGTAATGGCAGCGTTCTAAATGCATCGCAGTGTAATCACCGCGATTAAAAGGATGTTTCCCCCTGAGGAGGACTCTATTAAACAAACTCCTACATCTTCTAAAAAGAAGTGGGAAACTAATAAACAAAATTCACACGAGAAACGTTCTCAATCCCGAGGTAGGTCTCCTCAAAAGGAGCCCTCTGAAAGGAGGTATAACCTCAGGAATAGGGATAATTTGAAAAAGCCTGACAGGTATCAAGATACTGATACACGTTCCTCTCGTACCTTTCAGATATCGTCACAGACATCGGAACGAAGAGGACGGTCAGAACATAGAGACGAACGCGTGAAATCGAAAGACGACAAACACGTTCCGAAAAATAAATCAAAACCTCAATTCTTCAAAAAGAAGGTAGCAGGTCTGAAGATCAGACATGCCGAGGATACTGAGAACACAACTCAAGAACGGAGAATGGGCTCAGACAATGCTGGACAGTGCGGCAGAAGTCACAATAGCTCGCCAGAACCTGAAGGAACTTCTGGAGATAGTGGACTTGAATGAGTACATTACAGTTGAGACTGTAGACACCAGGGTTAGTACTCCACAAAGGTTATATGAAATAACACTCCGAATGGAGGGAGACATACCAAGAAAGGTGAAAACACTCTTTGGGAAAACTTTCAAGGGGTTATGACATACTTCTAGCAGAAAAATACTGGCCACCACAATTTGTCAGGGAGTGCCCACATGGTGAGGACATCATTATGCCTGCCTTCTCCAACCATATTCCAATTCACATAAAATATACTTATGCCAGGAAATGGGCAGTTGCCCAGGCCCCAGCATTATACAAAAATCATGTAGGATGGGATGAGGACTCACCTCCCCATAAAATACATCTAAAAAATGAACCTACTGCACAAAGGCAGTACCCAACAAAGCAAGAAGCTAAAAAACAGGTCAGGGAGATCTTAGATCAACTTGAATACCAAGGGGTGATTGAAACATGCACCTCTTCAATGAACAATCCGTTGTTTCCTGTCTCCAAACCAGACAATACATATCGTCTAGTTTTGGATTACAGACACTTAAACACTTGTTCTAAAACATTTGCAGTGCAAAATGCACATAGTACAGCATTAATGAATAACATTGTGCGTAAAAAATATAAAACCACATTGGACATTTCAAATGGTTTCTTTTGTCAAAATATAGCACCTGTAAGCAGGTACTTAACAGGTTTCTCAATAATGGGGACCCAGCGTCAATTTTGTCGACTCCCACAAGGGTTCAAGAACAGCCCGGGGTTATTCTCAGCGAGAGTAACGGAGTTACTGCAAATTTATGATAATGAGGCATTGTCATAAGTCGATGGCATCTATCTGACGGACGATGACCTGGATAGGCACTTGAACAGGGTGAGCACCATTATACTGGGCTTCGCCTCTGAGGGCTATAAGTTCAACTTTAAATAATCCAGAATTGGCCATCTCAATGTCCTTTTCCTAGGATATGAGCTTTCAAGTGAAGGCAAGAGCTTGGCAGCCAACTGTTTAGAAAGGTGTGCGCTGCTCCAACCTCCAAAAATGCTGAAAAATGTACAATCCATCCTGGGTTTCCTAAATTTTGGAAGAACTTACATTCTAAACTACGCAGAAAGGGTTAAACCTCTCTACGCATTAATCAAACCTGATTTTTCAATCAAAAATTGGACACAG
Organism: Calotriton arnoldi; assembly: GCA_963921515.1. NCBI lineage: Eukaryota > Metazoa > Chordata > Amphibia > Caudata > Salamandridae > Calotriton > Calotriton arnoldi. The sequence continues at coordinate 736,800 of CAWUFW010007520.1, read as the reverse complement.
GAACACACAGAAATCTTGTGTTCACTCCAAACTAACATGTTAGCAACAAATCACTTACAAACACACGTAAGTCAACGCAACTTAGTGATCCGAATTATTTCGGGTCAATGCGGATTCACCTACTTAACATTTAATGAGGGTGAAAAAGTACCAATAGTATACAAATCACATTTGTATACACAAGCAGAAATGCGCTTCACTTCAACTGAAAAAATACTGACAGCAGTTCAAACTGCAGTAGCAAAAGAAAGAGCTCTAGCCCAAGGGAAACGCATTATTGTCGTAACCCCAGTACCGGCCTTAGAGGCGGTAACTAAAGCGAGCATTCCAAATGCTAAAGCATTACATCCTAGATGGATACAATGGGTTAATTCTCTTGCTGCAACAGATATTGAATATGTTTTTGATCCTGATTTAAAAACACAAGCGTTCCTGCAATATGAACATGAATGTCCTCTGCCCACTGAAATTCTGCCTCTCGATCAGTACGAATTTATAATTTACACTGACGGATCCGCACAACCCACTACAGGGAGTAAGCAAGCTTACAGTGCAGCGTGCGCAATCGTTAAAGGTCGCATGCGCGATGGCAACTTCAGACCAATGGTCACTAAAACTCAATCTCTAGGAGATTGCACAGCTCTGCGAGCTGAACTACAAGCATTCAAACTGGCACTTGAAAGTACAGATCGCGAATTCCCCACATTCATAGTGTGCAATTCTTTCTACTGTGTGCAGTCGTATAATGAATATATACTAAATTGGCTTGAAAATGGGTTCAAAGATGCAAAAGGTGGCACAATAAAGCATAAAACGCTTTGGGAACAAGTAGTTCAGTCAAAAAACGAACTACCAAAGGCTCACGTGATACATACACTGAGTCATCAACGTGATGGCGTTCACGTTGCAGGGAATTCATTGGCTGACGAAGCCGCAAAGGGTGCTGTTCACACGGCTTCCGTAGCTGCGATCACTCGTTCAAAAAGGAGAATAGACAGTGAGATAATGTTGGCTGTCAATGCTACAAGCAAAGGCAGTGGTGCAGCGTTACCAAAAAAGTTTCCACTCAAGTACTCTTATGTAATTGATGCGAACAACGTTCCTTTTGCTCGAATCCCTGGAGTGGGGGATAGGGTAATTCCAAACAAGGAACGTAGATTAGGACTAATCCTAGCAGCACATGAAGGGATAGCCTCTGCCCATGCAAGTATTTCTGCAACAGTATCTTTACTGAAACAAAGATATTGGTGGCCTGGCATTAGGAAACAGACTAAAAACTATGTTTTGGAATGTGAAATTTGCCAACAGATGAAAGTCTCCACAGTGAAACTTCCTGCGCAGACACCCCTGTTAATTTCAGACAAACCATTAGCTTGTGTTTACCTGGACCACTGCCGTCCCTTGCAGAGGGACGGTAACTATAAATATATAATGGTCGCAGTGGATTCATGCTCTAGGTTCCTATGGATATGGCCTCAGCGCTCGGCTGACGCTCAAACTGTTATAAAAGATTTGCGAGTCTTTATCGGCACATACGCAATAGGCACGCTACATTCTGACCAGGGCCCTGCGTTTAGCTCTCGGGCTTACAAAGAAGCCATGGCCAGTCTGGGCATTGCATTGCGGTACTCCTCTCCGTTTCATCCTGAGGGAAATTCTGTTGTGGAAAGGAAAAACCGGGACATAAAGCAGTCTATAACAGCTAGGGTATTAGGTTCGGGTGAAGGGTGGGTCAAACATCTTTATGGGGTCCAACGCTCATTAAATAATTTGCCAAGAAGTTCTCTAGGGGGGGTCACTCCATATGAGGTCCTATTTGGGACAAGAATGTGGGTGCCTGATCTCGAATGTAAAGGCACAGTGGTGGAAAATAAACCCTTTGATATCAAAGATCATTTGGCTGTTTTACAGGATCTAAATGAACTAAGATCGAAACAAAGCAACGTGTTCCTGCAGCCAACCACCACTGGTGAAAAACCGGCAGTCCCAGCAAGGCCTGTCTGGATTCCAAAAGTTGGGGATCTAGTCAGAGAGAAGATTGCGGACAAGAAGGAATTTGGCCCTTCTTACAGACAACCAGTACCTGTCCTAGCCGTTCAAGGAACAAGAACAGTACTTTTGCCGCCCCTTGCTGGAAAAAAGGAGAAAAGATTTGTGTCAATCGACCTCATCAAACCACAGTATGTGCCAATACTAAATAGTAGGCCTTGTGGACTCCGACCTAGTAGCAGACGCACTCCTCTCGCTACTATCCAAGAGGTTCAGACTGAAAGACTGATAACCATCGAGAATTCAGCAGTAACAGATGAAGGACTGAGCAACAATGCTATGGAACTCATTCCTCTTGAAACTCAAGTAACAGTTCGTCCAAATACACCTGACTACACCAATGTAACAAGTGATCAACTGGTTCCAGCGATTTCTACAAATCCTGATGCAATTCCAACAATTGACAGAACTGCTTCTGGCTATTTCATTAACTTTGATACGTTTTCTGAGGATCTGAGTGAGCCTGAGACGTCGCCAGCATCAAAAACTTTTAAACAGCAAGTACAAGACTTTTTACATTTTTTGAGAAAGACTTATCTGGTTTCACCATGGATTGAACTATGGATCATTTCTGGAATATTTTTCTTTCTGCTTTGGCTAGCTTTGGTTATGACTATGAGCGTGCTTATAAATGGCAGATACATCCATTTGGACATTGAAAGTAAAGAAGTGAACTTACTTTTAAAACCACACAAATCATCCCATCGTGAAACAAGATACTTGTCTGCAGTGAACATCACAGCCGCTCCTATACAGGATGGTATAGTGTGGGACAAAACAGATTTCGATATTTTCGGCCCTACGGAACATTTGAACATTCCACATTTATTTAAGATTTCATTAAGTGATTTTGTTTCATCCAGTACCTATTCTGATGATTGGGACTTTGAAACTGTAAATGACATGATGTTTGACCTAGAAAAGTCTGCTGCATTTTCTAATAATGAATATTTAGAGGGGTCATCAGACTATGAACAGCTGTATTGCTATAACCACTATGGTCATCATTTTTTGCATAAATCTGCAACACCTAGAAATGTGTTTATGTTTAACCAATGGGAGCATTGTCCTACACCGCCAAAAGGTAGTTAAAAAACATTTGCTAAAAGTTTCCATATTTTTCAGGATACAATACATCTGATCCAGAAACATTTTACTATAAAAATGTAAACAAAACAGGACTGAAAATTAGGTTAACTAATACAAAACAGATTTACTCTGCAGCATTTATTACCCAATTGTCTAGACATGGATTTGAATTTTGGAAAGACACAATAGACACTAAATCTGTCTGGGGTTCTAAAGATTGGCAAGTGCAGGGGATAGAAGCTTTGTTTAGGGCATGTATCATCCCTCAGCAAATTTTGTTTTTGAATGACACAGTGCAACAAACATCTTGCCTTGGTTTAGCCAAGATCAAAGACATGAAAACACCTTCTGTACCAACACCTGCCAGTAATAACAATACACAGGCAGCGGTTACAGTTGACCAAATACTACAAATCAACAGAACAAACTTGATTGGAGAAAATGGTTGATCTGGCCCACAGACACAAACATCTGTCAAGAAAAATTCCTGAATAAAACACAGGACTTTACTATTCATAGGCCAGACCCACGATACGTCCAAAGACAACATCCGGGGGTAGTAACAACATACAGTGTAGGAAAATTATGCCTCGATTGGCTGCAAACATCTACACTTAAGGATGTGAAACAACACTTATCTTTACTTAAAGAAGACGCATACCTTAGAGAATTCTTGCTTGGACCAAGAAAACCGCGTCAAAAACGTTTCATATATGCCGGCATCTATGCTGCTTATAATGAAGCATGGAAGGTGTCACAGGTAGAGGCTGCAGAACGAATACGTGAAATTGATCGTATTAACTTAGAGAAAACTCTCACTGTGGTCGACAACGGGTTAACAACTTTGTCATCCAGAATTTATTCATTGGACAACGTTGTATCCTCTGCTATTGACATACTGGAACAAGATTTAGCCATGTTACAACAAGGCCAATCTCGGTTACGTTCTATTATGTTATTAAGCTGGACGCTGCAATCTTTGCGTGCAGGCAATGTGCCTTGGCGTTTTATCAAAACGTCGGCTCTGTTTGCAGAATACAATCTGACTGATAAACAGATCGAACTGGCACAAAGGGGAGCAAAGTATACAGTGCTGAGCATTGAAAAACTGGAAAAATTACCATTCACAGTGGCAGAAAAACCAGCTACAGAATGGCTTATTCATGGCAAAATCACTCTGCCTATGACTACTTTTCAGTTTCAGTATTGCCTCAAACAAATGCAAGCAGGCAAATATGAAAGGTTGGGTAAAGAATACATTAAGACATCCTGGAATTTACCTTACACATATAGATGTTGGAGTGGGGATCGTGAAGTGTTTCTGAGCGGTACACACTGTGAAAATGCACTAAGCGGTTCACTAATTTGTCAGGTCATTTCTTTACACGGGGCTTGCAATGGTTCTGTGGCAAATTTGTCCTGCCACCAGCAGGGTACACCGGCTACTGTGATTAATCCAACGTTTGGCCAACTTTCTAATGGGAATTACCTCATGTTGAATGATCAGAGTTGCTGTGGCATGTTGCCAGGCATCCCATATCTAGTAACGGTCGACTCCAGGGTCACTTGCTGTATGCAAGTATTGTTTGCCCCAATAGACACAGTCAGGGAGTCGCCTTTATGGCCTTCGTTGAATGTCTCTTTTATACGATTTGATACTTTTAAGCAGAATGAAAGCCATGCTTATACAACAAACAGTGCCTCTGACCTCGGCCAAAGAAATCTATGATTTACAAGTTGCAAGGACTTCGGCTGAGATACAGGCTTTAATTCGTACAAACTGCCCTATACATTTCGTAGAAATGATGGGACGTATCTTAAACATGTCTGATACGAGCGGAATTGTACATGTATTTAAGACTATCTGTTCTGGACTATTAGCACCTTTCCAGGCAGTCCTCTGAATCATCCCAAACTTTGCACATTCGGTGTTTGGTGGTGTGCCATTAATTCTAGCACTTGTTGCAGGAATTCTGTTTCTATTCCTCCTACTACGCTATGGCAAGCCTGTTCGCCAACATCACTCCGAGCGATGTGGAGAAAGCTCTCCTTGAACGGAAATGCCGTGAGCGAATAGTACAGCTTTTGGGCATGCCTCGTCTACGGGAACTTAATACAACGTGGTTCCTGTCATTCAGACCAATCTGGCAAGATTGCATCTTACCTGTTCTACGCTGCCTGTTTTGCGGTGAAGAATGCGTGCTAGACACCTGTCTAACACTGCCATCAGTCATGCCAACAGATGTCGATACTCTGCTGGATCCGATAACGGCCCATGCTGTGTGTTGTCCCCAGAGGCTTCCGATCCTGATGACGGCATTCATTGAGATCTCACAGACGCTTCCGGCTGCTGCTGAGGTACGAGATGGATCAACAGGCACACAGGTAACAGCGGACGCGAACATTGCATCTTCTGCTGAAGGCGATGTTTCACATCTCTGTGCAATTAACATTCTGAACGAGGTGTTCCAAATGTCACCAACTTCGGTGGACGATATTTTGGCTACGGAAATAGCTGATCTCATGTTTACGCCAGATCCATACACTGACTTTGATTCAGCTCACAGTGTACCAGGGAAGCAATGAAATTTGGCCTTCATATTTTCAAAACTTGGAACTTTTTCCAGAAATTGAACTTTTTTCTTTTTAATTTTTTTTTTTGAAATGACATGGCAAAAAACAATCTGCTTACAGTAGAACTAGTCTTATGAAACAGACTTCTTTGAATACTTCCAGGGACACATTGTAACCTTACTTGTCTAACATTTCATTTAATACTATGATATGCAATGGCTTTGATTTTGTGACAACTTATCAACCATTTCATCATATGCATATATTTCTGTTTATTCATTCATGTTGCATTTACTTCCATCATATGCTTAGAATGACAATGATGCTTTAAATGTACAGTACCTATTGATTCAACAGTTTATTTTAAACTTCTTTTTAATATGCTTTTATAAATGTTTTTATTAACATGTGGTACTCAATTTAATGTTTAGCATTTAAATGTTTAGCATTTAGTATTATCGTTCATTCGAAAGTGGAGTGGGTGTTGTATTCCGCTTTAGGTGTCCGTATATAGGTTTTCCTGAATCATGTCCTTATATAGGCACAATTCGCATTGCCCTTATATAGGCATAGAAACCGTGGCCTTATTTAGGCTTTAACCGTGCACTCCAAATACAGGCATGGCCACCGACATCCGTCCACCCTAAAGTCACAACGAGTTCTTAGAAACCAGACCCTTAAGCTTCAGGAGTTCCCCTAGCACAGGACTATTGATTTCTCCAAGAACTCATCTATTATGTATGAACCGTTATACCTTAAGGGTTCATTCCTGACGTCTTCCTCTGTCCGACTTCACGTCAATGCTAACATTCCGAGGCACCTATCAGGTATAAATATACCTTCCCTCGCCCAAGCAAGTTAGAGGAGACCTCGACTTCAGAGGAGCCCGTATCCCGGCCTGACGCACTGAGAAGACGCTGTAATTCCTGCACGCAGAAGAATCCAGCTTCCAGTGTTCTGACTCCCTTCGCGGGGTGTTAGAGTTCCAGATCCGGCAAGAGATTCCCACCTCTCTCATTCTCAAGGTATGGAGCTGACTAGAACCTAGAGGGACTCTTGGCATACTAGACTTAACATACTCTTAGTATACCATACTAGAGAATACTCCACCTACTTCTTACCTTTCCCTACACCTAGACTAGGTTAGGTACATTGGGGTAGAACTAGCTTAGAGACGCATCGTATGAGTACTCGCATTTTTAGCTCATGTTATTTATGTACATGAATATATGCTAAAAGATAATGCTAGCGCAGTATTATTTATTTCTACTGCTTATGCTGTACATTATTTATCTTGCATACTGTCTTGTGATCATAACAGCACATATCTCTTACACGATAAACAAGACTGTTCAATAAAACCTTTTTTATTGAAACGCCCGTCTTTCCTTTCTGTGTAACTCTGTAGAAACTAAGCATGCACGATTGACTGAGTGAAACTGTTATCTATTGTTTCCACGATTCTGAGACGCGTTCTGATTCTAAAGGGAAACAAAGTGGTCATGTCTATGCGGTTGCCAGAAACTACTCTCTTCTTGTTCTCAAGGAGTTTCTAGTGGCCTCTGAGCTAGCTGGCACAAGTAATTAAGTTTAATATACTCGATAAGGACATACTGACCTTAGTCCTATGTCAAGCCTATAGATTATATTATTCCAATGCGCAGAGTCTATTAGGGAAATAGGAACTACACTACACCAGGCCGCCTGTGTTCAGGTCCGGGTCCACAGTGGCAGAGACAGCAAAGGCTGGCAGGAGACACATGAGAGCCTCCCACAGGCTGTAGCAGTGTGTTTGGAGTGGCATGGTTGCTTGCAGCTCCAGCAGAGGATTTGGAGGAGTATCCTGGGCACAGCAAAAGTAGTTTGGTGGGCTCAACCTTCTTTGTCTATGGAGAGGAGTAGTTTCGCTCCAGAGAAGCCAACTAAATCTTGCGGAAAGGTCTCAAGGTACACTCTGCACAATAGAGCTGTAACAACAGCATCGAAGGTAAGTTCTGGGTTTGAATGCCCCCCAGTATATGTTGCCCCTTGCGCTAATGTGACCGGGTGGGGGCTAAACTACTGATAAGGTAAAGTAGCAGAAACAGAGTCTACAGTGGCAAAGTCAGGGGAACTAGGAAAGTTGACAAAACTGCTTGGGAAGAGCCTGCGAGGTAGGGGTAAAAAGATTCCACCCCTCCAGATTAGGGTGACCTCCTCCTTAAAATCCTTTAATAAAGTCTTGACTTTTCCAACCTTACCAAATGAAGATAGAGAGGTGAAAGGGGGGATGGGGGGGGGCCCAGATGTCATTTAACATAGAAGTTCCACATAAGTCGCCTCTGGCCAGCGTAGTCAACCCACAAAATAAGAACATTGGGACTGAAGTGGATCTCTAGATGACCCAAGAAATGCAGCCCAGATCCCTCTGCACAATAGGTTTGAGGTCCTTGTGGCATCTAATGAGTCAAGCTTAGAGTCTTGGGTTATCAGAGAGCAGTAGAGGTGGGGGGCCAGTTAATGAGTGAACGGATGAGTCATTGGCCTCTATCCTCGTAGGATTAAAGGAGAAGATAAGAATAGGTTCAAGATGAAGTAGGTGTTCGAACTGGAGCATTAGAAAAGGAGGTAGGTCTTATGAGACGTGATATTGCAAAAAACTCCGCGGGCCTAAGTTTGCTCGCAAAACAGAACCAAGCATTAAGAGAGGCTCTGTAGAGGATCGAAAATCACTCTCGGAGAAATAATATCAGGTTTCTGAATGTTCCAGAGGCAGAGGAGGGATCCGACATTAAGGCTTTCATAATCAAGATGCTGCGTGATACAGCCCTCAAAGATAGGCCTGACATCAATCTTGACCTGGAGATACAACAAGCGCACAGAGATCCCTTTAAAAGGAATCCCCAAAGGCAGAAGCTGAGAAAAATCTTAGTGAACTTCCTTTCATATTCGATGAAAGAGGCAATATTGAGTACAGCTTTAAAGAATGGCCCCTTCACGCTCGGTTCTTATACCCTTGTGATTAGATCAGATGAATGCCGGGCACCAGATCAGAAGCAGTGGGAACTAGGGAAAAGGATGGAGGAAAGAGATAAGTTAGGGGCAAAAGCTCAATTGAAATTCCCAGCAATGCTCCGGGTTATGTGGAACAATCAAATGCCTAATTTACGGACAGTGGAAAAGGCAGAGGCCCAAATCAAACTCATCAAAAAGGGGGTGGGCGCCTGGATTTCTACCAAGACAAAGTGCGCTGGGGGGGGTGGAAAAAAGGGGAGCCTGCCAAAGCTAAGCTAATTTGAGTTTATTTAATCCTCCGTGGGGAAGCTCATCAGGAACTCCATGCCTGTCAGCAATGGGAGGGTTCACCATGGTGGGCAGGGTGGCCAGGTGGGGGGGGTCACTGGGGTGGGGTAGGGCACAGGGTGGGAAGCAGTGGGAGAAAAAATAAAAAGTCCTCAATTTCACTTTACCAAATAGGGTCATTGTTTGCCCAATGATAGGCTATCTAAATACAGGCTCTAGGTTCCCAGATGATGATGGGTAATAGCAGGATCTCATTTATATTGTGGAATGTAAATGGCCTTAGATTTAAAAAGCGGCAGAGATTGATAATGATATATTTAGAGAATAGCCTGGCCCATGTAAATATTTTACAAGAGATCCATTTAATGGCCAACGAGAGCAGAGCCCTCTTCTCTAAATTCAGATGGTTAGAAAGCTATGTTGTTTCAGAGCAGACAGCGCACTGTAAGGGGGTGGCCATTTTGATAAGGAGGGGAGCTGAGGTGGAGGTGATGTCTTCAAAACCAGATAGCTCTGGTAGGTGCGTTATGGGAGCCCGGAGATGTGAAGACTCAAAGTTTATGTGTGTTAGTTTTTATAAGCCGAACCTCGATGATCCCCAATAAATAATAAATCTGGAGTGGAACTTAGAGGAGGTGACAATCCCGATAATAATTGGGGGAGATTTTAATACCCTTCTGGACCCTCTTTTAGATAGATCTACCAGGAAGTTTCTTGCCCAAGCTCCTAGGGCTAATCAAGCCCTTAAAAATATGCTCCATAATATAGGCCTGGTGGATATCTGGAGATATTTAATGGGCTCAAGAAGAGGCTATACTTTCCATAGTAAGAAGTATGGCCACTTCTCCAGATTGGATTATATCTTGGTGGACGAAGCCCTGGCTAGGGGAATAAAAGAGTCTAACCTATTGCCAGGACATATCTCAGACCAGGCGGCAGTTAGTATAACGCTTAAGGGCTTTAGAGATCAAAGTAACACACGGTGGACATTAAAAAGAATGATCCTCCTGGATCCTGACGCAGTTGCCACTTTGAAAAAAACCCATGTAGATTTATTTTCAATCAACGCCGACTCTGCCTCTTTGGATATAATCTGGGACATTTTCAAAGCTTATATTAGAGGGGTGTGGAAAAGTCTGGTAAACAGTAAAAATCAGGCTGAAATAGTCGAGCCCAATAGTTTGGAGGAAAGAGTAGGGACCTTGGAAACCGAGATGCAGCAACAAAATGCTTGTCCTAATAATGTTTGGGAGAGACTATCAAGTAAACTGGTGGAGGCCAGGCTAAATTTTAAGATTAAACTGGAAGCAAAGTGTAGAAAGAGATGGCAAGCCGGGTGTATGAAGCAATTTCATTATGGGGAGAAAGCGGGGCATTGCTAGCATGGAAGGCTAGGGCTGAGAGGTCTAGAAATTCCATCAGGGAGTTGTTAATTAATTCACAGGCAGATGTTGTGAACAAGGTCGAGGAAATGCAGGGCCTCTTGGTATCCTTGTTTAATGATCTGTAAACGGAAGACGTCCATCCAGACCCCTAGACATTTAGAGCTTGGTTGGAAAGCGTTGGGCGTCTGGGGCTTACAAGGGAAGGTAGAAAATACATGGACGCCCCGATAACTGAGAAGGAAATTAGGACCCATCTCCAACGAGTAAAGAGAGGAAAGGCTGCTGTTCCTACTGCAATACCCTCAGAGCTCTATAAGATCTTAATGGATGAAATTGTCTCAGAATGGGAATTATTATTGAACTCAATTTACTTATGGGGAGGGCGGATTCCAAACTCATGGAAAGAGGCCACAATTGTTTTAGTTTTGAAACGAGCCAAGGATCATCGGAAGGCCAACTCCTATTGACAAATCTCCTTGTTAAATGCAGATTATAAAATCTTTATGATTTTTTTGGCTGTGAGATTGGCTAAGTTAGGACCCCAATTGCTGCACCGGATCAGAAAGGATTTGTACCAAAGAGACAAATTTAAGATCTTACACAGCAACTTATAGGAACTATTGATCTTGCCACTGCCCAATCGATTCCCTTGGCCGTGGACACAATTGATGAGGCCAAGGCTTTTGATTGAGTTTGTTGGGCTTATTTATGGATGTTCTTGAAGGTTATGGGATTCAGCCTAAGTTTTATTTCTACACTCCGAACACTATATCAAAACTCATCAGCTAGAATTCTCCTTAATGGCTCATTGACTAGGAGTTTTAGTATCCAAAGGGGCACCAGGCGGGGGTGTCCCCTGTCACCTCTCCTGTTCGATATCTATATAGAGCCGTTAGCACAATTGCTTAGGAAAGATAATCATGTTATCCCTTTTAATTCCCCCCCTTTCAGTAACAAGATTGCGTTGTATGCTGATGACCTGTTATTCTTTACATCTGATCCCGCCCAAACTTTACCTAGGGTGGAGAGACTGGTTGCAGAGTTTGGCGCTTTTTCGGGGTATGTGGTTAACAACTCTAAGAAGGAAGTAATATACTGGAATTTAGATGGTTGAAGGGGGAAAGCATCAGGAGAGTTAAAATACCGTGGGATAATTATAGTTAATTCTGTGGAGGAAATACCAGCTCATAATGTGAGGAAAGTGGCTAAGGAAATGGATAATATGTTGTCACAATGGAAGAATTTACCACTGACAATTTATGGTGGGGTGAACCTTATTAAGATGTAAATTTCTTCCCAAATTCACATATTTATTTAATTGTATTCGCCTTACTTATCCAAGGTCAATTATTGACAAGATCCAAGGGAAATATCCAGCTTTATATGGGCTTCCGTGGAGCAAGGCTGGCTTGGAAAACGTTGAGGTGAAGGCTTGTGAAGGGAGGGTTGGCTTTACCGGATTTAAACTATTGTTTAGCATTTCAGTTTAAAAACATCCGGATGCTTCTCGGGAAACCAGACAGCTCCATGTGAGACAAGCTCTTAGCTGAAATGATAAGGGATTTCGGAGAGGGGGGCTATGGAAGGCTCTCTTGGGAGGAAGTCTGCAGTGTGGGACGAGTTTAATAGATGGTCTGGACTAGAGGGAAGAACTGACGAAACATCATAAGATCCAATGATTACACCAATGGCACCATTTAAGATTATAGCCCGGCTGGCTGGGTCAGTGCGGTGGGAACAACGTGAATGCAACAAACTGAGTGGTGCTTAGAATTGGTCTGGCGGTCTAAGTATTGTAGACGCGGTGGTGATATGAGGACAAAAAAAAAATAAGTATCTAAGTAGGACAGCCTGATGGTTGAATAAGTTGTTGACAGCTTTCCACTGGTGTCGGCTGTGATTTGCAGGCCACAGCCTCAAAATCCAAGCGAAACCTATTTAAGTATCCACTATTTCGATACTGGCACATTTAGTGCCATTAAAGTAGGCAATAGTACTGCCTATCATTTACACCGGTCCATAAAAAAGCACATCATTATGTTATTACCTGGCACTCTGCTGGTAAATTTCTTTCACATATGGCACTCTTAAGTTTTGATGCTGCTCTGGAAAGGTTATGTTAAATATCGAATATGGTTCCAGCTTGGACCACAGAGATGACTCTAAAGTAGATCTTTTAGTGTTACTTATGATTTATATTGTTACAGATAGTCTAGGTTAAACGCCAAATAGTCCTAGCTTGGAAGATCCTCAAATTTTTAACACACAGTTGAGAGAATCATTATTGAACTAAATGAGGGAGACTAAACATCCTTCTCAGTATATTTCCTTTTGCTTAATTCATTCCTGTACACCAGTGCCCTGAAGCTGCCATGAGTAACTGTCTCTTGGTTTTTTAGGTGTAGCTTGAGAGAGCAGCTGTCTTTAAGACATATATTACACATTTTTTTAAAATATACATGCAGTGTGCTTTGGCTCCACCCAGCGGAGTATTACTGACTCCATCACATCATGCTAATGGCTGTTAGGTGTATCATTCTGCCTTCTAGGAAGTGCTTTCACTGGAATGCATGAGGGACTATATTACACCAGAAAAGTACATTTAATCATTATGCTAATTGTCACATTCAGTTCTTCTCTATACATTTTACATAGAATGCAAGTGTTTTATTTTTTTACTTTATCGCAGGATTGATAAAGCCAATAGGCCAGGCTTTAATGTGATAAGCAGGTTTTCTGCATGCAACACAATGTAAACAGCATTTCTGAATTGCTGTGTTTACATATTTTGCCATACATATGACATATTTGCTCAACCACTTATGATCTAGTTGGCTAAGCACCAAGATGTTTTCATCTATTCTTCTTGTCAAATCACTGCATGCGATACGTAGCTCATAGTATAGCAGCATTGCTATTGTGCACTGAGAGCTATTTAAATGCATAGTGAATCTCTATTTTAGAAGTACAGTATGTGACATCAATGTGGAGGGAAATATTGTTATAAATTCGAACATGCGGCCGCCATTATTTTATATAAATTACAGGCATTTTATTATTTTTCAATTATTGTCGCCATGCGCATCATATATTAGAGTTGTTGTTGTTTTTTTAATTAATGGCATCCTCCTTTAAGCTTTCTGCCTGAATAAAAATGTTAGTTTCAAATATTATTATAATATACGTAATATGTATTGGATACCCATTGTGCAAATAGGTGTATAATAACTGTACAGCCTGAGTAGTTATTAATCTAGTTTTTCGGCACTTTAACTACGTAAACCAACGAAGTAAACCCGCATTTCACGTGCTGTTTTTGAAATAAAACACACATTTCTAATGTGGATTTCAACAGTGCTTCATAGACTCCGGAGTAAACGAAATCACATTCTGAGAGCAGTGTAATTCCCATTATGGCCAGAGATAGTTTTTATAGCCGAATCAGGAAGTAAAAGAGATACTGTGCAGGAATGCCATGCTCTCGAATCCCTCTGACCCCTAACACCCCCAAATCCCCTGGAGATTTTAAAGGTGAAACCTCTTTACATTTCTGTGAGGAGTAAAGGGTAAAAAGGAGGAATTACTGCTGGAGCATGGTTTGTTAACTCTGATTCTCATAGTAATTCCCCGTTTCACAAAAAAACGTTGGGGCATATTATCAAGAACGGCGTTAAAAATTATCGCCGGTTTAGCGGCAGAAAACTGCCGCTAAAGCAGCGATAATGGGCTTGATAATATGCCCTATAGAATTCCAATAGAAGTCCATGTTCTGAACATGGACTTCTATTGGAATTCTATAGGCATATTATCAAGCCCATTATCGCCGCTTTAGCGGCAGTTTTCTGCCGCTAAACCGGCGATAATTTTAACGCCGTTCTTGATAATATGCCCTTAATTCCTACATACCGTAATTACAGATAGTTATTGTTTCAGTAATTTTGGTATGGCGATACGGATGCAGGATTCCTGTCTAATCGAAAATGGAGCCAAAGTGTTTAATGCATGGTTCCGAGAAGAAAGTTGATTACCCCTCCTCTACACCATGGACATTGATTCACCAAAGTGCTAAGGGGCACTGAAGGAATACCAAGCCCCTTTTGACCATAAGTGGCATAACAGGGTTGACCCCTTCATCACTCAACAGTCTCATGGTTGCTCTTGTGGGTCGAGAGACGGGCTTGTAGTGCAAAGGTAAATAGGGCTCTTAAGGGTTTGTTTACTTTCTGCTGCCTCTGCCTTCATGCTTTCTGAAATCAATGATGGCAAGGTCAGTGTCAGGGGTACCAAAGGGCAAACTTGGCGTCCCCTTTATTTAAAGTCCATGCAGTTACATATTTGGCCTGAATGATGACTCCTCTCGCATTTCCAATGCAACATTGTATCACATTCAGAATTCAACTCAAGTCTTGTTACAACTTTAAGCTTATTTTGGCCATGCACTTCAACATAAGAAGGATTCTCCCACACTTGACAAAGTCAAACCCCGACGTTGCCTAATTTTTTCAAAAAGCCAATATACTTTATTTCTAGTTGAAGTCAAGCTTTTGGGTAAACAAAAATTCTTGGGTCCAAAAAGTAAAGCACATTTTTAGCACCATAAGTTAACACATGCCCCTTCCCTGAGTTAATAGTGGCCCACAGACACTTCAGGGCCTTACGTGGGTGCCTCTGTGCCATCCCGGGGCATCCACAGCACACTATGCTGGGTCTGTGAGGGGAGCAAGAGGGTCCCTGCACCCCTGCCAGCTGGCCACATGCATCCATCCTGGGTACATCGGGAGTCGCATTGCTCCAGCCCGGTTGGAGTAGCTGTTTTAGCTTGCTCATGCTGGACAGGAGCAATCTAAGTTTCCCTGCCCGCAAGAGTGCAGGCAGGGAAACACATGTCTTCTCCCACCCTGCAGGACCATTTTAAAAGCAGCGCTCTTGCGAACAGAGAAAGGTGCCCCTGGAGTGGGCTCCCTGGGACATCATAGTAGAGCCAGCCCTGGGGGATGGGGTCCCCGCGGCATTCAGAGTCTCAGGGAGGGGGCATGTCCCCCTTCTCTATAATCATAATGTCAGCCTGGGGGATGCAGTCACCGGGGCCTTCAGAGGCCGCATGCCCCCTTCTCCTTTACTTTTAAATCGACCCTGGGGGATGTGATCATGTGTGGCAGTAAAGTTCAGGGAGGGGACAGAGCGCTACCTCTCCTTTCATATTGTGCTTGGCCCAAGGGATAGGGTCCTTGGGGCCATGATTGGCCCAGGGAGGAGGGTTGTGCACCCCCCACCTTTATTATCATATTTTGGCCCTGGGGAATGGTGTCCCTGTGGCCTTGAAGAAGCTCAGGGAGGACTCAGGGCCCACCCCTTTGTTATTCACAGCACGCCCCAGCCCACCATTTCTTTTTTTAAATTTATATGACACATTCCCCCAGGAGACTGGCTTCAATGAAACATTTTTATTTTATTTTGGCCCCAGGGGGGTGTCCCTCTGGGATCCCACCACAAGGGCTAAGTGCGCTGAGTTTCCCTACCCTGCCCCCTTATATCTTTTTTATTGAATAATATCAGGACAGGGGGCTAAGTCCCTGAGGCCTGTAATGACTGCCTGCAACATTTTTTCTCATATTGCTGCCAGCCTATCAGAGCGCTCGCTCCTGTGGGAGCCTTACTCCCACTGGAGCAATTTGGGCCAAGGGAAAAAAGCCCCCAGGCCAATCAGAACACTCTTTAAAAAAAGAATATATATCAGGTTTGAGGGACTCTCGGAGAATACCTTGAACCCAACCGTCCAGACACAGAAATATTTTTGATCCCTAATTTCTCAAAATCTATTCAACAAATTTACACCAAATCGCAAAAATCCTCTTTTTGCACCAAGATCTTGCTTCCTTCATCTTTTGCGATATTGCGTTAAAGAAAAAGTCAATGGAAAATGTATGGGGATTTCTGCGTTTTGGAACCATGCTTTTTCTCGCCACTCCCCCTGAAACTTTCCACAAAGAAACTAGGCAAAAATAGTGCTTTTTTTTAAAGTTTCGTAAAGATTCATCAAACGGCAACAAAGTTATCAACAAACAAAAAAAGCATTTCCTATGGAAACGCAGACCTATTGCAATAGCTTGCTCATAAAGCAAAATATGATTGATGTTTCTATGGCAAACAAAAAATGCTAAACAATAATTTAACTAGAATTACAAAAGGTGGGGTTTCACATTTAGTTTAATTTCCTTTTCAACAAATGAGGAGAAACGCACATCAAAACATGATAATATTTGTTGTGAAGAATCATCTATATCGTTGTGCTTTGTAGCAGTATGAATTGCAGATGTATGTCCATTCATCTGAGAGGTGCCCACGGGAGTTTGGTACGACAATGGCTGTCATTGTCAAAAAAAGCGACTTTACACAAAACGCAAAAGCTTTAGAAAGTAACGAAAGGCACATGCTACCTCTCTGCGGGGACTCCAAGGTTAAACATGGGTAAACAGGATTCAAAATCCGTTATCAAAAAAGAAACAGGAGGTTCAGGATATAGCCCATGGTTTGAATATTTATGGACACAATAGCATTTCAGCTCTCAGCCTCCTCTGGTCCAAAAACAATATTGTCTCAACATTGATAGAGATGGGAAGCTCCAGGTATGCCAACAGTATTTCGTTTCATATTATTTAAAATCATAAATGCATGTCGTTGTATTGTGCAGAGACAGAGGGTACGTAGTGCATGCACGCTTGCCCAAAGCAGTATGGGAAGTTTGGATCAGAATTTGATTTTAAAAACAACTTCTTGCTCAATGAAATGCACCAATAAACATTAATTGCAAATTTTCGAATTTTTTAAATGTAGCAACATTTTTTGCAACTTATTTGAATTGATGCCACGGGAGAGCCAAGGCTCAGTCTGTTGAGTTTAAGAAAAAGACCAGAATCTATTCCAATTTTAAAACCAAAGATCAAACAGGGCACAGGATATAATATTTCCCTCAAGTTACAGAGAAAGTCAGAGTGCCTACAACTGGCTTCAAAATCCTATGTATATTTGTTTATACACACGTACGCAGTACTTAATTTGTAATAAATTAAAATTGCAAAGCTTCAAACTTTTCTAAGAAGTCGGTTACAGATGCTGCTGAATTATGAGTGTGCTGAATATCGAGGCTGCCTATCCTTGATTCTACTTCATGCCTCTTACCTTCAGCACTCTATACTTGCTGTCTTATTTCACTGCTACAGATCCTTTTTCACCCATGAGTTCTAATTTTTTCACTACTATCCTATTTTAGCAGGGGCGGCTCCCTGGCTAAGGTGGAGGAGCGTTGCCCCACTGCTTTAAAGCAGTGCAAAGTAAAAATAAAATGATAATAGCAGCAGTCCGTTTTTATCATTTTATTTTTTACTATTGCAGTTGCACTACAGTGCAGCCCCGTTGATAGGGCAGGGTGGGTTAGTCCGGCCTCCCCTGACGTTGAGGCAGGAGGAGGAGTGGTGGCTGCACCTAAAGTGGACACTAAGTCAAAAACAGTTGGGTTATTTAGAGCATGCTATCATGGATACAAACCACTTTCATACACATCCAAGACAATCACCAACAAAAGTAGCAGAGGCCAAAAGCTAATATAAAATTATTTTATTAAATGGATCCTTAATTAAGGTTCAAAAATTAAAAATACAACATAAACAATGAATCAAATATACATTAAATAATCCTCATAGCATTTGAAGAAACTGGGAGAATACAATTCATCACAAAATTTTAAACATATAAAACACCAAGGACACAAATCAAAAGATCGTCACAGGTTCAACACTTATTGGTATTTTGCTGTTATTTTATCGGTGGGAACCAATTCGACTTGGTGCTTAGAACAAGTAGCGACGCATTTTGGTGGTATAGTGTGGTCCAACCACCTTCTTCAGGCTTAAAAGAACAGTACGGTGTCTCCCAACACTTTTATCTATTATAAAAACATTATATAAAAATCAAATTTCAGAATTGTCATAACAATACTTATTATGTACATCTAATTACATATTTTATGCATAAAATTATGACATATTCTCTCTTAACACGATTATTTTCAATTTAAAAAACATTTATATTAAACCTTCGGCTCTGCCATGATGATTCCGCAAACTTACTCACAACCACACATTCTACCATCACACATTCATATTTAATAAAGACCATACGCTATAAACATAGCTGTAGAAAATTGCCCACCGAAATTAATGATGGAGGTATTATAAAAGGGGATCTATCTTCTCCCAAACAATATATCTTCTCTCTCATGTATTCCACAATCATTGATAGACTGAAAACGAGGAAGAACTCTCACTTATACCTCATAACTATAGTAAACGCACCATTGATTAATAAATGGGCATCTGTATTTCCTTTGTGGGGCCCAATAAATGTGCAGCCACTGATAAATCTGGCTCAAGGTAAAAACTGGAAAAAACGATTTTGTTTTGTTTTTTTGTTTTTACCTTGAGCCAGATTTATCAGTGGCTGCACATTTATTGGCCCCTACAAAGTAATACAGATGCCCATTTATTAATCAATTATGTTTTTACTATAGTTATGAGGGCGCTAATTTTATGTTTGTTTTATTGTGTCAATATTCCCTTTAGGGTATAAGTGAGAGATCTTCCTCGTTTCCAGTCCATCAAAGATTGTGAAATTTATGAGAGAGAAGATATACTATTTGGGAGGAGATAGATCCCCTTGCATAATTCCTTCCTCATCAACTTTGTTGGGTAAATCTCTATAGGTATGTTTATAGCATATGATCTTTATGAAATGTTGTTGTGAGATTTCTTCCTCGTTTCCAGTCTATCAATAATTGTGGAATACATGAGAGAGAAGATATATTGTTTGGGAGAAGATAGATCCCCTTTTATAATTCCTCCATCATTAATTTCGGTGGGCAATTTTCTACAGCTATATTTATAGCGTATGGTCTTTATTAAATATGAATGTGTGTTGGTAGAATGTGTGGTTGTGAGTAAGTTTGCGGAATCTACATGGCAGAGCCGAAGGTTTAATATAAATGTTTTTTAAATTGAAAATAATCATGTTAAGAGAGAATACGACATAATTTTATGTATAAAATATGTAATTAGATGTACATAATAAGTTTTGTTATGACAATTCAGAAATTTGTTTTTTATATAATGTTTTTATAATAGATGAAAGTGTTGGGAGACACCGTACTGTTCTTTTAAGCCTGAAGAAGGTGGTTGGACCACACTATACCACCGAAACGTGTCGCTACTTGTTCTAAGCACCAAGTCGAATTGGTTCCCACCGATAAAATAACAGCATAATACCAATAAGTGTTGAACCTGTGACGATCTTTTGATTTATGTCCTTGGTGTTTTATATGTTTAAAATTTTGTGATGAATTGTATTCTGCCAGTTTCTTCAAATGCTATGAGGATTATTTTAATGTATATTTGATTCATTGTTTATGTTGTATTTTTAATTTTTTAACCTTAATTAAGGATCCATTTAATAAATTAATTTTATATTAGCTTTTGGCCTCTGCTACTTTTGTTGGTGATTGTCTTGGATGTGTATGAAAGTGGTTTGTATCCATGATAGCATGCTCTAAATAACCCAAAGGGAAACTGTTTTTGACTTAGTGTCTATTTTGGTGTCCTGTCCCTTTGGTGAGGAGGACCCCTCTCTTACTTTGAGATTTAGTGCCCCTAAAGTGTGCATGAATGTTTGGCCAGCCATCTCAGGCCTTAGTGGAGAACATGCCCAGCCTCCAAGCCCCTGTCTGAGCGCCGAACCACGACACTCAGACCAATCAAAGCGCAGCTTAGGGCAGCATTGTGATTGGTCAGGGGATTCTGGGAGGCTGGTGCTTCCTTCTGGAGGAGACGCAGCAGCTGCGACGGCGACCTCCAGGTAAGTTTTCTTTTCATATTTTTTTTTCCTAACCCCCTCCCCACCTTCCCCTGCCACCCTGCCACCGTTCCCTACCAGTCACCACTGTATTTTAGTGGCTTATTTAAAGATTTGAGGGTGTCCCGCCATCCTAAAAGGGTAGAGGAGGTTATAACCTCTGCTACCATGGCAGATGACCGTGGTCATAAATAAAGATCTCTGTCTCCCTAGCGGAGATCTCTGTGCCTTCAAAGTAACCCACCACCAAGGAGGCTCCTCTGAGCACACAGGAAGTTTGCTGAGTAGCCACCCTGTTTTGCGCAGCTGCTCAGTAAACTTTTTTGTTTTTCAAGAACCAACTCCCTTATCAGGAGTTTGCTTTTGAAAAAAAAAAAAGTAATTGTTTTGACACCCTTGGAGTTTCCTCCTATGGTTTGGAGGTCATTTATATTTTTTTCTGTACAGGACCGCCAGGCTTTCTCTTGCGTTCCTCAACACAGAAAAAACAATGACAGACTCTCCGCTCTAAAGTGTGAATGGTCTGATGTATTTAGACAGACAGCCCAATGTCAACAGGGCCGTTGGCCTAAACTTTCGGCTGGCAGAACCAGCTGGGTTTCTGCCGGCAGAAACATGAAAGTTCGCCCAACTGTAAATAGAGGAGGTGGACTGTCAGTGTGGAGGACAGGGTAATTCAACATGTTTGTGGTGGAGCACCCAGTCTGCCAAACGCTGAACAACCCCCTAAATCTTTCTCCTTCTTTCTCCTTTTTACTGCCTTTCTCTCACTTGCCTGGGTCAAAGATGTTGATGAAAAGTAAGACCCAGCCCCCACAAAAAAGAGTGCCAGTGCCTGCCACGTGCAATCTCCAGCACAAATTAAGCACAACACACCGAGTAAAAAATGTCTAAATTAGCATAGCTCACAATGTTGTGAGATGCAATACTCTGACCAAGCTTTGATGGGTGTTGCAGCAAAAGATTTCAGATATTTTATATGTCCGCAAGGACTGATGCAGGGAAAGCTGTTAGCTGTTGAATCATCAGTAATGTGACAATCCACACTGAAAAAGCACATCATGTATTGCAAGAGGATGTTCCATTAAGTATGTTATGCAACAATGTATCAGGAAGCTACATTAACATTACTAATTTCACTCCTGCATTAAAAGATCTGTTGTAAATGTTCTTAACATTATGATTGTCTGCAGTTAACCAGAAAATCATCAGAATGGAGACAAAGAAGTGCAAAAAGAAAAAGCAAAGTAACAGGTCTTATCCATCTATTCCTTCTGGGTGGATGTATTTATGTTTGTTTGCGAATAGCGCAAACCTAGCTAAAAGGCAGTCGAGCACTGCTCTGTCCCACAGTAAGCATTCAGTCAATAAGTGATAGCTGAGGTGGCTGGATTCTGGAAGCAGAAGTATATTGTTACTGGATTGTAATGTAGTCTTCTTTAAATAGGTGCATCCTTAACTCTTTCCTATGTTTGAGCAGCATTGTGATGGTCCTGATGGACATGGGGATGTTGTTCCTGATCTTGGGTGCATAGATAGAAAGGACTGCCACTTTTGTTCTTCTTCTTTATGTTTCTTAGACTCCATTCTGATAGTGTCCTGACTGCTGGTGTGCTGGGAGCCTCCAAATATGGTTAACTTGTCTGCTAGTAAAGCGCGGGTGTTGATCGTGAAGGATTTGTAAATGATGCAGCTCATTTTGAAGACAGTGCGGGCTGGCAAGAGGAGCCAATAAAGTTCAATCAGGATGGAGGTGATGTGATTATATTCCTTCAGTCCCTGGAAGAGACTGTTCTGAATTCCCTTTCTGGAAGAATCAATTTCAGTTTCCTCAGAAGAGAGAGCTGGTACCAGCCCGAATATGTGTTTGTTTTGGGCAATGTGTTCCTTGAGGGTAAGATTTGTGTCCAGACTGAAACTTTCAACTGTGAAAATTGGGGTTTATGCCTCTAAGCCAGCTTCATACTATATATTGCTTGTTGTTCTTGGCAAGTATTAGCAATCCTGCATTGTTAGGGTTCAGCTTCAGGTAGCCTCTGGACATCCAGGTTTGGATGAGGTGCAGGCAGTGTTTGAGGCATTATATATGTAGAGCAGTGGAAACATTTAAGTCAAGTTGTTATCAGCATATTGCTGAAATCTAATGCTGTATTCTGTGGGCTCCATGTGGAGGTTGAAGGTGACATAGGTTGGAACCCTGAGGGACTTCACAGGTAATAGAGATCTTTAGGGATCTGGAGGTGCCCATCTGAAACAACTAGTGTTGGTTTTAAAGGCAGAAGAAGAACCAGTGAAGAACATTGCAAGAGAATCCCAATTGAGACTCCAGTGTGTGAGCAACGGTGGGATGATGGAATGTGTCTATGCAGCCGAGAAGTCCAGAAATATCAAGAGGCAGGAGTCATGGTATTTGGAATACTGCAGAATGAGTGTTAATACGTATGAATTGGAATGTGTGTCAAGTAAAGTAGTTAGTGGAATGTCTATGAAGTTCTGTCTATGTATTTTGCGAATGCTGTGTCTGTTTGTGATGTCTAGGTCTTGGTGCGATTGTAGGAATTGGCACAATAAGGTGGTGGGTCAGGCACAGGATCATATAGTGGGTCCCTTGCTCACTTTGCCACTGGATTCAAGCTAGCCTGGCTGATGAAGGGTGTTACCAAGAAACCGGTCCCAGGATGCTTGTTTCTGGTTCAGTGAAGACCTGGCTTGGCAGTTCGGGCTGGACTGTTCCCATGAGGCACAGGGTCAAGACTGATTTGCATATGGCTGGGTCTGAACTGAGGCGGCAAAGTGAGCTAAAGAATGATGATGGATTCAACCCAGATCTGTGACTGGGGGTGAGTGTCTGAAAAGTTTCAGCACTCCGTCCATCATCTCCTTGTGTTTGCTTTGTTCGCCCTTAGTTGGCAGGGTATGTCCAGACGTGGGTCTCTTGCTCACTTTGCCACTGGATTCAAGCTAGCCTGGCTGATGAAGGGTGTTACCCAGAAACCGGTCCCAGGATGCTTGTTTCCGGTTCAGTGAAAACCTGGCTTGGCAGTTTGGGCTTGACTGTTCCCATGAGGCACAGGGTCAAGACTGATTTGCATATGGCTGGGTCTGAACTGAGGTGGCAAAGTGAGCTAAAGAATGATGATGTATTCTACCCAGTTCTGTGACTGGGGGTGAGGGTCTGAAAAGTTTCAGCACTCCGTCCATCATCTCCTTGTGTTTGCTTTGTTCGCCCTAAGTTGGCAGGGTATGCCCAGACGTGGGTCCCTTGCTCCCTTTGCCACTGGATTCAAGCTAGCCTGGCTGATGAAGGATGTTACCCAGAAACTGGTCCCAGGATGCTTGTTTCCGGTTCAGTGAAGACCTGGCTTGGCAGTTCGGGTTGGACTGTTCCCATGAGGCACAGGGTCAAGACTGATTTGCATGTGGCTGGGTCTGAACTGAGGTGGCAAAGTGAGCTAAAGAATGATGATGGATTCAACCCAGATCTGTGACTGGGGGTGAGTGTCTAAAAAGTTTCAGCACTCCGTCCATCATCTCCTTGTGTTTGCTTTGTTCGTTCTAAGTTGGCAGGGTATGCCCAGACGTGGGTCCCTTGCTCACTTTGGCACTGGATTCAAGCTAGCCTGGCTGATGAAGGGTGTTATACAGAAACCGGTCCCAGGATGCTTGTATTCGGTTCAGTGAAGACCTGGCTTGGCAGTTCGGGCTCGACTGTTCCCATGAGGCACAGGGTCAAGACTGATTTGCATATGGCTGGGTCTGGACTGAGTTGGCAAAGTGAGCTGAAGAATGATGATGGATTCAACCCAGATCTGTGACTGGGGGTGAGTGTCTGAAAAGTTTCAGCACTCCGTCCATCATCTTCTTGTGTTTGCTTTGTTCGGCCTAAGTTGGCAGGGTATGCCCAGACGTGGGTCCCTTGCTCATTTTGCCACTGGATTCAAGCTAGCCTGGCTGATGAAGAGTGTTACCTAGAAACCGGTCCCAGGATGCTTGTTTCTGGTTCAGTGAAGACTTGGCTTGGCAGTTCGGGCTGGACGGTTCCAATGAGGCACAGGGTCAAGACTGATTTGCATATGGCTGGGTCTGGACTGAGTTGGCAAAGTGAGCATATTGCAGGGCACACCCTGGATCTGCTTTTCTCAAATTTTGATTCAATCTCCATCCAGGAAATTAAACCCCTTTCCTGGGCAGATCATTCACTTATCTCCTTTATACTCACGCTCCCAGTAAATCCTACCAAGCCCTCGAGGTGCTTACAGGGGGCAAGGCGAGCATGGAGATTAATTACCGAAGATTCCTTCCGGTCTCATTTTTGCCCCGAGAACCTAGAGGCCTTAAGTATGCCCCAAACCGATAGGGAAATAACTTATCTCGAAAAAGAAATCATTAACACCCTAGATTTATTTGCACCTAAACTGCCATCAAAGGTGTCGAACAAACCTCAACAAGGAAAGTGGTATACACACGAACTCAAGGCACTCAAAAGAAAGTGCCAAACCACAGAGCATCACTGGAGGTTATCTAAACTACATACAGACAGACAGGCATACACGACAGAGTTGAGGAATTATAACAATGCCATTAAGAAAGCCAAAAAGTCATATTTTGCTGGTAGAATTAATGAGAATTGTAACTCAAGTAAGGAGCTGTACAAAATAGTAAGGGAACTATGCTACCCAGTGAGCCTATCCCAAACTTTGCCACCCTCAGAGGAAGGCTGTGAAGAAATCAGCAAGTTTTTTCAGACAAAATTAGTAAAATATACTCCACATTCAACTCCATCACCTCACTGCCAGCAATCAACCGTGAAACCTCAACCCCCCTCCGATGCATTTGCTTGCATGAGCAGCTTCTCCCCATTCACAGAGTTAGAAGTTGCAAAAACAATGGGGGAAGTTAAGTCGGGGTCTCCATTTGACCCCTGTCCCCACTTCGTCTTCGCCCAGATTATACCGATAATCTGCCCATACGTTACTCAGCTATTTAATAACTTGCTGGATACCGCAGTATTTCCAGAAACATGGAAACAGGCTGTAGTAACCCCCTTCTGAAGAAAGCAGGAACAGACGTGCGTAATCCGGCAAATTACCGACCTATTTCCCAACTGCCGTACCTCTCCAAAGTAATGGAAAGACTGGTTAACAGACAGTTGTCGAACTATCTTGAGTCAAATGATCTATTAGACCCCTCCCAAACTGGCTTTAGAGCCACCAACAGCACAGAAGCAACTCTCTTAGCCGTGTCAGACAATATAAGATCTTTGGTTGACCAAGGGAAAGCCGCCGCCTTGATTTTATTAGACCTATCGGCGGCGTTCGACACCGTCTCACACAATCGCCTACTGGAGATCCTTCATGGAAAAGGAGTTTATGCTAAAGCCCTTCAATGGCTGAGCTCCTTCTTGAATAACAGAACACAGAGAGTACAAATGGGGAGTTCTCATCTAAACCAAAACCCATCAGTTATGGTGTTCCACAGGGGGCATCCCTGAGCCCCACACTCTTTAATGTCTATGTGTCATCTCTGGCAAAAATCAGTGAGAAGTGGGGCTTTGGTATCTGCTCCTATGCTGATGATACTCAACTGCTGATAACCATTGAAGAACAGCATGAGAACACAAGACTAAAATTGAATAATTGTCTCTCGGAGATGGCAACCTGGATGGCGGAACACTGTCTTAAATTAAATGCAGGGAAATCCGAAATTCTACTCTTTGGAGGAGCCAAACTTGTCTGGAATACCACTTGGTGGCCCCAGACACTGGGGGATGCCCCAGTTCCAAAGCAATGCGCAAAAAATCTGGGGGTCCTTATGGATAATACCCTATCCATGCAGGACCATGTGCGGGTTCTGTGTGGAAGAAGCTTCGCGATGTTGAAGCTTCTAAGAAGGCTATTTCCTTGGATCCCGCAATATTGTAGGAGAACTGTCACGCAGGCATTACTTACCAGCAGACTGGATTATGGTAATGCGCTATTTGTGGGCATGGCTGACTACCTTTTTACACGATTACAGGTGGTACAAAATGCCGCCGCCAAACTGGTATGTAACAAAGACAGATTCAGCTCATCGTCCGAGTGTCTGAAATTACTTCATTGGCTGCCAATGCGCCAAAGAGCGAAATTCAAGCTGCTCAGCTACACACACAAGGCCCTGTACCAACGGGGGACTTTTATCCTACAGAGGAAAGTTGAATTTTATGTACCCACTAGGTGCTTAAGATCACGGTCCCTAGCTCTAGCCAGAACAAAACGCATTAAGAAATCGAGAACAGGGGGTCGTAGCTTCTCATACTTGGCAGCAAAACACTGGTATGACCTACCACAAGAACTCCGCCTCACAGAGGACTATCTAGTCTTCAGGAAAAAACTCAAGACTCACTTGTTCTCTGGAAAATAACTGGCCAAACTCATGAACCACCCGGTCTCACACCAGAAGCCCGAGCACAGCGCCGTGATAGCCTCTGGATGAATGACGATCTTTACAAATACAAATACAAATACAAATGATGATGGATTC
Source organism: Calotriton arnoldi (assembly GCA_963921515.1). Taxonomy (NCBI): domain Eukaryota; kingdom Metazoa; phylum Chordata; class Amphibia; order Caudata; family Salamandridae; genus Calotriton; species Calotriton arnoldi. The sequence goes on along the minus strand of CAWUFW010007520.1, from coordinate 710,002 downwards.
AACCCAGATCTGTGACTGAGGCTGAGTGTCTGAAATGTTTCAGCACTCTGTCCATCATCTCCTTGTGTTTGCTTTGTTCACCCTAAGTTGGCAGGGTATGCCCAGACGTGGGTCCCTTGCTCATTTTGCCACTGGATTCAAGCTAGCCTGGCTGATGAAGGGTGTTACCCAGAAACCGGTCCCAGGATGCTTGTTTCTGGTTCAGTGAAGACTTGGCTTGGCAGTTCGGGCTGGACGGTTCCCATGAGGCACAGGGTCAAGACTGATTTGCATATGGCTGGGTCTAAACTGAGGTGGCAAAGTGAGCTAAAGAATGATGATGGATTCAACCCAGATCTGTGACTGGGGGTGAGTGTCTAAAAAGTTTCAGCACTCCGTCCATCATCTCCTTGTGTTTGCTTTGTTCGCCCTAAGTTGGCAGGGTATGCCCAGATGTGGGTCACTTGCTCACTTTGGCACTGGATTCAAGCTAGCCTGGCTGATGAAGGTTGTTATACAGAAACCGGTCCCAGGATGCTTGTATTCGGTTCAGTGAAGACCTGGCTTGGCAGTTCGGGCTGGACTGTTCCCATGAGGCACAGGGTCAAGACTGATTTGCATATGGCTGGGTCTGGACTGAGTTGGCAAAGTGAGCTGAAGAATGATGATGGATTCAACCCAGATCTGTGACTGGCGGTGAGTGTCTGAAAAGTTTCAGCACTCCGTCCATCATCTTCTTGTGTTTGCTTTGTTCACCCTAAGTTGGCAGGGTATGCCTAGACGTGGGTCCCTTGCTCATTTTGCCACTGGATTCAAGCTAGCCTGGCTGATGAAGGGTGTTACCCAGAAACCGGTCCCAGGATGCTTGTTTCTGGTTCAGTGAAGACTTGGCTTGGCAGTTCGGGCTGGACGGTTCCCATGAGGCACAGGGTCAAGACTGATTTGCATATGGCTGGGTCTGAACTGAGGCGGCAAAGTGAGCTAAAGAATGATGATGGATTCAACCCAGCTCTGTGACTGGGGGTGAGTGTCTGAAAAGTTTCAGCACTCCGTCCATCATCTCCTTGTGTTTGCTTTGTTCGCCCTTAGTTGGCAGGGTATGTCCAGACGTGGGTCTCTTGCTCACTTTGCCACTGGATTCAAGCTAGCCTGGCTGATGAAGGGTGTTACCCAGAAACCGGTCCCAGGATGCTTGTTTCCGGTTCAGTGAAAACCTGGCTTGGCAGTTTGGGCTTGACTGTTCCCATGAGGCACAGGGTCAAGACTGATTTGCATATGGCTGGGTCTGAACTGAGGTGGCAAAGTGAGCTAAAGAATGATGATGTATTCTACCCAGTTCTGTGACTGGGGGTGAGGGTCTGAAAAGTTTCAGCACTCCGTCCATCATCTCCTTTTGTTTGCTTTGTTCGCCCTAAGTTGGCAGGGTATGCCCAGACGTGGGTCCCTTGCTCCCTTTGCCACTGGATTCAAGCTAGCCTGGCTGATGAAGGATGTTACCCAGAAACTGGTCCCAGGATGCTTGTTTCTGGTTCAGTGAAGACCTGGCTTGGCAGTTCGGGTTGGACTGTTCCCATGAGGCACAGGGTCAAGACTGATTTGCATGTGGCTGGGTCTGAACTGAGGTGGCAAAGTGAGCTAAAGAATGATGATGGATTCAACCCAGATCTGTGACTGGGGGTGAGTGTCTAAAAAGTTTCAGCACTCCGTCCATCATCTCCTTGTGTTTGCTTTGTTCGTTCTAAGTTGGCAGGGTATGCCCAGACGTGGGTCCCTTGCTCACTTTGGCACTGGATTCAAGCTAGCCTGGCTGATGAAGGGTGTTATGCAGAAACCGGTCCCAGGATGCTTGTATTCGGTTCAGTGAAGACCTGGCTTGGCAGTTCGGGCTCGACTGTTCCCATGAGGCACAGGGTCAAGACTGATTTGCATATGGCTGGGTCTGGACTGAGTTGGCAAAGTGAGCTGAAGAATGATGATGGATTCAACCCAGATCTGTGACTGGGGGTGAGTGTCTGAAAAGTTTCAGCACTCCGTCCATCATCTTCTTGTGTTTGCTTTGTTCGGCCTAAGTTGGCAGGGTATGCCCAGACGTGGGTCCCTTGCTCATTTTGCCACTGGATTCAAGCTAGCCTGGCTGATGAAGAGTGTTACCTAGAAACCGGTCCCAGGATGCTTGTTTCTGGTTCAGTGAAGACTTGGCTTGGCAGTTCGGGCTGGACGGTTCCAATGAGGCACAGGGTCAAGACTGATTTGCATATGGCTGGGTCTGGACTGAGTTGGCAAAGTGAGCATATTGCAGGGCACACCCTGGATCTGCTTTTCTCAAATTTTGATTCAATCTCCATCCAGGAAATTAAACCCCTTTCCTGGGCAGATCATTCACTTATCTCCTTTATACTCACGCTCCCAGTAAATCCTACCAAGCCCTCGAGGTGCTTACAGGGGGCAAGGCGAGCATGGAGATTAATTACCGAAGATTCCTTCCGGTCTCATTTTTGCCCCGAGAACCTAGAGGCCTTAAGTATGCCCCAAACCGATAGGGAAATAACTTATCTCGAAAAAGAAATCATTAACACCCTAGATTTATTTGCACCTAAACTGCCATCAAAGGTGTCGAACAAACCTCAACAAGGAAAGTGGTATACACACGAACTCAAGGCACTCAAAAGAAAGTGCCAAACCACAGAGCATCACTGGAGGTTATCTAAACTACATACAGACAGACAGGCATACAAGACAGAGTTGAGGAATTATAACAATGCCATTAAGAAAGCCAAAAAGTCATATTTTGCTGGTAGAATTAATGAGAATTGTAACTCAAGTAAGGAGCTGTACAAAATAGTAAGGTAACTATGCTACCCAGTGAGCCTATCCCAAACTTTGCCACCCTCAGAGGAAGGCTGTGAAGAAATCAGCAAGTTTTTTTCAGACAAAATTAGTAAAATATACTCCACATTCAACTCCATCACCTCACTGCCAGCAATCAACCGTGAAACCTCAACCCCCCCCTCCGATGCATTTGCTTGCATGAGCAGCTTCTCCCCATTCACAGAGTTAGAAGTTGCAAAAACAATGGGGGAAGTTAAGTCGGGGTCTCCATTTGACCCCTGTCCCCACTTCGTCTTCGCCCAGATTATACCGATAATCTGCCCATACGTTACTCAGCTATTTAATAACTTGCTGGATACCGCAGTATTTCCAGAAACATGGAAACAGGCTGTAGTAACCCCCTTCTGAAGAAAGCAGGAACAGACGTGCGTAATCCGGCAAATTACCGACCTATTTCCCAACTGCCGTACCTCTCCAAAGTAATGGAAAGACTGGTTAACAGACAGTTGTCGAACTATCTTGAGTCAAATGATCTATTAGACCCCTCCCAAACTGGCTTTAGAGCCACCAACAGCACAGAAGCAACTCTCTTAGCCGTTTCAGACAATATAAGATCTTTGGTTGACCAAGGGAAAGCCGCCGCCTTGATTTTATTAGACCTATCGGCGGCGTTCGACACCGTCTCACACAATCGCCTACTGGAGATCCTTCATGGAAAAGGAGTTTATGCTAAAGCCCTTCAATGGCTGAGCTCCTTCTTGAATAACAGAACACAGAGTGTACAAATGGGGGAGTTCTCATCTAAACCAAAACCCATCAGTTATGGTGTTCCACAGGGGGCATCCCTGAGCCCCACACTCTTTAATGTCTATGTGTCATCTCTGGCAAAAATCAGTGAGAAGTGGGGCTTTGGTATCTGCTCCTATGCTGATGATACTCAACTGCTGATAACCATTGAAGAACAGCATGAGAACACAAGACTAAAATTGAATAATTGTCTCTCGGAGATGGCAACCTGGATGGCGGAACACTGTCTTAAATTAAATGCAGGGAAATCCGAAATTCTACTCTTTGGAGGAGCCAAACTTGTCTGGAATACCACTTGGTGGCCCCAGACACTGGGGGATGCCCCAGTTCCAAAGCAATGCGCAAAAAATCTGGGGGTCCTTATGGATAATACCCTATCCATGCAGGACCATGTGCGGGTTCTGTGTGGAAGAAGCTTCGCGATGTTGAAGCTTCTAAGAAGGCTATTTCCTTGGATCCCGCAATATTGTAGGAGAACTGTCACGCAGGCATTACTTACCAGCAGACTGGATTATGGTAATGCGCTATTTGTGGGCATGGCTGACTACCTTTTACACGATTACAGGTGGTGCAAAATGCCGCCGCCAAACTGGTATGTAACAAAGACAGATTCAGCTCATCGTCCGAGTGTCTGAAATTACTTCATTGGCTGCCAATGCGCCAAAGAGCGAAATTCAAGCTGCTCAGCTACACACACAAGGCCCTGTACCAACGGGGACTTTTATCCTACAGAGGAAAGTTGAATTTTATGTACCCACTAGGTGCTTAAGATCACGGTCCCTAGCTCTAGCCAGAACAAAACGCATTAAGAAATCGAGAACAGGGGGTCGTAGCTTCTCATACTTGGCAGCAAAACACTGGAATGACCTACCACAAGAACTCCGCCTCACAGAGGACTATCTAGTCTTCAGGAAAAAACTCAAGACTCACTTGTTCTCTGGAAAATAACTGGCCAAACTCATGAACCACCCGGTCTCACACCAGAAGTCCGAGCACAGCGCCGTGATAGCCTCTGGATGAATGACGATCTTTACAAATACAAATACAAATACAAATGATGATGGATTCAACCCAGATCTGTGACTGAGGCTGAGTGTCTGAAATGTTTCAGCACTCTGTCCATCATCTCCTTGTGTTTGCTTTGTTCACCCTAAGTTGGCAGGGTATGCCCAGACGTGGGTCCCTTGCTCATTTTGCCACTGGATTCAAGCTAGCCTGGCTGATGAAGGGTGTTACCCAGAAACCGGTCCCAGGATGCTTGTTTCTGGTTCAGTGAAGACTTGGCTTGGCAGTTCGGGCTGGACGGTTCCCATGAGGCACAGGGTCAAGACTGATTTGCATATGGCTGGGTCTAAACTGAGGTGGCAAAGTGAGCTAAAGAATGATGATGGATTCAACCCAGATCTGTGACTGGGGGTGAGTGTCTAAAAAGTTTCAGCACTCCGTCCATCATCTCCTTGTGTTTGCTTTGTTCGCCCTAAGTTGGCAGGGTATGCCCAGATGTGGGTCCCTTGCTCACTTTGGCACTGGATTCAAGCTAGCCTGGCTGATGAAGGGTGTTATACAGAAACCGGTCCCAGGATGCTTGTATTCGGTTCAGTGAAGACCTGGCTTGGCAGTTCGGGCTGGACTGTTCCCATGAGGCACAGGGTCAAGACTGATTTGCATATGGCTGGGTCTGGACTGAGTTGGCAAAGTGAGCTGAAGAATGATGATGGATTCAACCCAGATCTGTGACTGGCGGTGAGTGTCTGAAAAGTTTCAGCACTCCGTCCATCATCTTCTTGTGTTTGCTTTGTTCACCCTAAGTTGGCAGGGTATGCCTAGACGTGGGTCCCTTGCTCATTTTGCCACTGGATTCAAGCTAGCCTGGCTGATGAAGGGTGTTACCCAGAAACCGGTCCCAGGATGCTTGTTTCTGGTTCAGTGAAGACTTGGCTTGGCAGTTCGGGCTGGACGGTTCCCATGAGGCACAGGGTCAAGACTGATTTGCATATGGCTGGGTCTGAACTGAGGTGGCAAAGTGAGCTAAAGAATGATGATGGATTCAACCCAGATCTGTGACTGGGGGTGAGTGTCTGAAATGTTTCAGCACTCCGTCCATCATCTCCTTGTGTTTGCTTTGTTCACCCTAAGTTGGCAGGGTATGCCCAGACGTGGGTCTCTTGCTCACTTTGCCACTGGATTCAAGCTAGCCTGGCTAATGAAGGGTGTTACCCAGAAACCGGTCCCAGAATGCTTGCTTCCGGTTCAGTGAAGACCTGGCTTGGCAGTTCGGGCTAGACTGTTCCCATGAGGCACAGGGTCAAGACTGATTTGCATATGGCTGGGTCTGAACTGAGGTGGCAAAGTATGCTAAAGAATGATGATGGATTCAACCCAGATCTGTGACTGGGGGTGAGTGTCTGAAAAGTTTCAGCACTCCGTCCATCATCTCCTTGTGTTTGCTTTGTGCTAAATAAATGCCATAGACATAAATATATTGCTTGTTAGTAGTTCCACAATGTAAGGTGGAAGAGTTGCTCTAACTTTGTTTATTTGTCTGTACTTGTGGGACTTTTATTGTTTTGTTGCCTGCAGCATGGAACAATATTATTGTTTTAAAATTGTGATGATTATAAGTACAATAAAGAATTAATTTGAAGTTATCACTGTTAGCCGGGGTGAACATTGTGGGTGGAGGGTCTTAGGACATTCACAACGGTGATCGTGGCTTCATACAGAGCTGCATCAAAGGCATGAACAGCTATTTAAAACAGTCAAATACGTTCCATGGAACCCAAACATGCTGTGCTAGCTGTAAAATGGCAAATAGCAAACCAAACTTAATTACCATTGCAAATTTAGAAAATGTTCAGCATATTTACATCGACATAAGAAATATATGGCCTTTTATTCATGAAACACCTCATGCCACAAAATGAGAAAACTAGAACTGCTAGGCTAGGAGGCCTTTCTCTATATGCATCTATAGTTCAAATGAAAGATGAGTTTTGATTTGGATAAAGCCAGGATTCCCCTTGAAGATCATGAGAACAATACAGGAACTTAATGGTAGATACATGATGTTGGAAATTGGGTTACTGGTTGAGGGAAGTAAAACCCTACTCAAGCAGCAGCCACAATTTCTGTCACTCGCTCTTGACTGGTCTCCCAAAGACCCATCTCACTCCCCTTAAATCATTACTACATTCGGCAGTGAGGCCCAAAAATATTTTATGTTATGTCGATTTGATTAGCACTCTACTCACCTGTGAGGGCATCCAGGTGCTTTGGAAGTGGTGTAGATATGTGTTGTCCCCTTGGGGTTAACCCAAAGAGCCAGGTCTACAGCTTCTTGTGGAATTCAAGAAGTGAGGAGGAGGCTCTGATGTGTTGAGGAAGGTCGCTCCATGTTTTGGGTGGGATGTAGGAGAAAGAGCGGCCTCCTGCTCTGCTTTCACGGATGTGGGGGGTGTGCTAGTGAAAGTGAGGTAGAGCATAGGTGTCTGGTGGGCTGGTGGAAGTGCATGCAACTTTTCTGGTATTCTAGTCCTGTGTTGTGCAGGGCTTTGCATGTGTGTGTGAGAAGGTTGAATTAGCTGCACTTGTGAATAGGGAATCAGTGAAGCTTTTTGAGGTGCAGTGAGATGTGGTGGCAGCATGATAGGTTGAGCATGAGTCTTGCCGCTGTGTTCTGTATGGCCTGGAGTCCGAATAGGAGCTGTTTGGAGATTCTGGCATAGAGGGATGCTGTAGTAGAGCCTGCTGATGATGAGTGCTTGTGTGATTGTCCATCTGGTTTCTGCAGCAGCCATGTGAAGATCTTTCGCAGCATGTGTAGGATGTGAAAGTAGGTGGTGCTCACTGCATTTATTTGTCCCATCATGTTGAGTTTGTCGTCTAGGATGGTTCCTAGGTTTCTTGCATGGTCTGTGAGTATGGGTGTTGATTCTAGCACTGCTGGCAAACAGGTGGAGTCCCATGGGGAGGTCTTATTGCCACTAGTAGCATTTAATTTACAGGCCCTGGGTAACTGTAGTACCACTTTACTAAGGAGTTATAAGTAAATTAAATGTGTCAATTGGGTGTAAGCCAATTTCACCATGTTTAAAAGAGTGAGCACACGTACTTTAGCACTGATTATTAGTGATAAACACAGAGTCTGAAGGCCAACAAAAAAGAAGATTAGCAAAAATGGAGGAGTGAGGTAAAAAGTTTGGGGGAAGACCACCCTAAGGCTGACGGGTCTAACACATTATCAGAATTGGGGAAATGGAAGGAATAATGTCAACATGTGTGAATTTATACGGGCCCATGTTCACTGCCCACAATATTACAATACAATGACATAAAGCTGATGTATATTGAGCTAGATCTTCAGACAGCTATCTGGAGAGGGGATCTCTAATGTATCCTAAATACATATCTGGGCACATCTCAGTAGACCCCCGAGAGCTCTATATGCCACAGCTTAAGAAGCAAACTGCATTATGCCTCAAAAACAGCTACCAGTTGTATGAGGATACAGAAATCCATCCACTACTGACTTTACGTATACTATTCATCCATTCATGATATGTACTCTCACATTGATTATCTCTTCCTCATTATGATGCAACTACTTGGACCACAGAGTGCACACCCTTAGCATATTCATACTAAGACCATGTCCAGTATTTCTACACATTGAAATGCTGGTGAAGATGTTTAGGTAGTATAACTAGAAGTTCCCCTTCAAGGCATTGTTAAATGCGACATTCAAAGTAGAGGTAAGAGCTACCATTTCGAAATACTCTCAAAATATCTACGACTCAGATGAATCCCAAGCCACAATATGGGAGGAGTTTAAGGCATATTTTCATGGGTTGTGCATAGCTAAATAATTTGGCATGCTCAAATCTATCCAAGGTGGTTTAGATAGGCTGGAAAGAGCATTGGGCAGATTACAGACAGCTCCTACAATGAACGGGTAAGATAAATTACTAAACAATATCCACCTGAAATTGAGAGAATTCCAAGACTTGGCAGAAAGAAAGATATCATTTCTGAGGAAATATGCAGTAGCTAGGGAGTATGAGTTGGGCGAGTACCCATGTGGGACAGTGGCAAAACTAGTCCGAAATGGGCATCGGGTAGCATTACATGTATTGAGATGGCAGAGAAGAAGAGGGTTTGAGATACACCAGGCAGAGTGGATAGCTTTAGGAAATATTATGATGGACTATATTCTTCATAGAGTATAGACTTGATGGATAATAACAAGTACTAAGTGAATAGAGTAACTACGACCTGGTTAGAGAACGCAGACAGTGAGGTGCTTATGGCACCAATCTCTCAAAATGAAATTAAAAACAAAATAACTAGTGTACAGAATAGCCATGCACTTAAGGTAGATGGTCCAATGGTTAGTTTCTTCAAACAGTAAGAGTAGATTGTAGCCCACATATCCTAGACATGTTCGAGGAGGTGTTTGAAATTTTTTTGGTCCTGCAACCCTCAAGCAGGCAATATAAGTGTTATACGGTTCCTACAAATATAGCAGGGCTGTGTATTAGACCAACACAAATTTCAGAAAATAGTATCTCAGACCACATATATCATCAGTGAGTGTTGGTGGGATTTGGCTGGCTCACAGTACCACATCTAGCCGATAATCGAACCAGGGTAACATATGTTGTTGGCAACCTCGAACATGACACTCTGATGCCCAAGGAATCCATGGAAACAGATCTAAGGGCCTCATTTATGAGAAGTGTCGCATCACTGCATGAAAGCAACGATGCAACACTTCTCAGTGCGCCCTCCTTGCGACATGATGGATGAGTCATATTTACTGTATGACGCATCATGTCGCAAGAAATGACAGGTACGTCAGTATTACTGAAGCATCTGTTGGCGCAAAAGTGGCGTATTGCTGGAGTTGTGTCGGAAGCGTGATGCAACTCCAGCAATGTTCTTTTCACATGGAGCAAGCCCCATGTGAAAGGGCCTGCGTCACCCTTGCGGCTGCCATGAGGCAGGCGTAAGGTTTTGAGGCATTGATGTCCTAGAAGTGGCGCAGTGAAATCTTATAGATTTCACTGTGCCACTCCTACGGCCCTTTCTTGCGGCGGAACGCTCACCCTGCATACATTATACCTGACGCAGGTATAATGTAGCGCAGGGGTTTACGAAGTGACTCATCTGCCTAGATGCGTCACTTCGTAAATATGGCGCAACATGGCGCATTATTTACGCTGCCGTAAAAGTGACGCAATGGCAGCACAAAAGTGACAAAGGCCTTCATAATTAAGGCCCTAACTCTTTAATTTGTCACTCTTGCACAAGTGGCGGCTGGTGTCATTTGAAAGTGGAGAGTGTAAAATTTGTGGCGGAGAGCACCGCGGCGAGCGAGCTTGCGTAGCGAGTGAGCCCAAGTAACCTATGGATGGTTCGGGGGGGGGTTCTCCCCCGAGAAAACTTTGCAAAAAGAGTGGGCAAATTGGGCATTTTCAAGCAAATTTGAGAAAGTAAGAAGGTTAATAAAGCAATTGTGGAAGTGCAGTTATTACATTAATAAAGAGATGTCATATAATAACATAGGTAGCTGTTTTCTCCAGCAGGGTTGCATCGTAATCGTATTCTCTTGCTAAGAAACAACGTTGCTGGAGAGAACATGTGTGACCCCGCGCCCCCAGAGGCCTGAGCCTGACGCAGATTTCTGAGGGCCTAGGGGAGGCGGAGAGTGGTGTCAAGCGTGGGGAAGGGGGCGCAATGGAGGAACGGTGGCCTCTGCTCCTGGCAGACTTCAGGCTCGCTCGCGCCAGGCCAGCCCGCACCTCTCTACTTGTGAGTCAGTTCGCAGCTTTTAGATGCTAGCTATCACTGACTTGAGGGGAGCAGGGCTGGGCTCGGCCACGGTGGCCAGCAGGTTGCGGCTCCGGTGCTCCGCTCCATCAATGGAGCATTGGAGCTTAAGTTTGCTGCATGGTAATAGAGGGCAGCCGCCGAGCAGCGGGTCCCACCAACAGCACGGTGAGGGTAGTGGGCAGCTACTGGCTAGCTTTGCTCCATTAAACTTGTGCTTCAGTTCACATACGCCTCATATGTTAATTGAAGCACAAGTACACCATGATCAAAGAAACCCCCAATTCCAGATAGGCCTCAAGGCCTGTCACATGGTCATATGGAGACTCATGACTCTGCCAGGTTACTTTACGATATTGGAGCCATGGCGGCCGCAGCGCGGCGCAAGAGACATTATGCACAAAAGTAATTAAATAAATATTAAAATGGAATCTTCTGCCCCCGCTGAAACCATTCATCAAAGACGTCACATACAGATTTAGCAATGAAGCGTACTTGTCTTCCTCATTTAACCAGGCCAGCAGAGGTGAGGTTTTTGGGTTCGGTAAGGTTCACAGATTATTGTGTTGTTATTATAAACCGACCCTTACCGAAACCAACTTCACCTCTGCGTCATTTTTTGCCGAATCTGACTGCATCTTCTCCGTTCTCCCCCTCCCCCCACTAAACTTAATCTGTGTGTGTTGTCTGACCCTCGTTGTGCGCCGCACACAAGGTTGCCATTGCCACCTACTTTTGCTTGGAAATCAAGTGGCTGGCTGTGGTGGTGTTTATACTAGTCATCGTTGACTGAGTGTCATCCTCAGCTCCGCCGGTTCTTCAGCGCTCGAGCCTGCTGCCTTCCTGGCCACAGCAGCATAAGTATGTGACACTGGTGGTGGTGTGGCTCATCTGGTTCGCTGGCGGAGAGGTGGTGGGCGACACAGACAATGCAATAGCCCACCCAGCAGCGGAAGAAATGGCCAATCACTGCATGGCTTCACAAAGCCATTACAGTGATTGGTCTTTGCTCCATGGCAGACCCTCCCACCCTGAGGTGCCATCTGTGGGAAATGTCATTGCTGCACCCGAAGGCCTACTAGGCCTGGCAGCCAATCCAGACGTGCTGCTCTCTTGCTGTGTGCTACACAGCATGAGACCAGCGCCAGGATTGGCATGGGCAGGCAAACTCACTGCTCATTCAGTGACCGGGGGTCTGCGGTTTTGAGCAACCCCCACTCACTCAATGAGTAGTACAGAAAAGCCTGTACTGCGCATGTCAGTTTGGCCAGGGAAAGGCACCCGGTCAACCTGACATGCGCAATTTGCCATGCGCTCTTGCCAGTACTAGTATGTCAATCATGATCATCAGCATGTCATGTGTGTCCTCCGACTCCAGTCCACCAAATGTTAACCTGCCCCACTCTCTTTGTCAGCTGCTGCCGTGGCCTGGCTGACTGACTGCTGACTCACGCAAATGGGAAAAAAAGAATAAAATGTAATGTAAGGCAGCGTATTGTTTATATTTATTTTGCTGCGGGCAGGGCAAATAATATAAGTGGGGCAACGCCCCGGCGCCCTAAGGCAGGAACCGCCCCTGTCTTGCACGTCCAAGTTAAACACTTGAAAGATACAACAATGCATTTTCAAACATTTATTGAAATGATTGTATTCTTGTATAAAAAGTGTGAGCTGCAATTATTAGAAAGATGAGACATATTCCTGTAATCAGCATTGTTAGAATGGTAAACAGTATTAACAATTCACCAATGTTAATTGTTGCTAATGTTTGCTTACTCCTATCTGTACCTACACTATACTAAACAGAGCATAGCGATAGCATTATTCTTCTAGATCAATTGGGATAGTCTTACCCCATACCCTGGTCTTAGGTGTCAGGAAGCCGGTTGCAGTGCACAGGTTATCATCCTTAGCTGGATGGAGGTCGGAGTCAGCATGGCTGCATCTCAGTAGCAGTCTGCAGCGGTTCTGTAATAATTCCCAAAATGGAAATGCTCCTTTCAAAGAGCCTTAGCACGGAAGCTGTTTATGTAATAAAACATTGTTCTTATCAACTGTGGCCGAGGCGTAGAGCAGCTCATTTTGTTTAGTCTACCTAAAATGAAGTGTCTCCTAATGAGCACAGAAAGAAAAAGAAAACAGTGGTATCTTCATGCACAATCCTAGAACTAACTGTACGGACTACAGGGCATCAGTGCCTATCGCAAATACACATATAGCACATTCACACATTAGCAGAAAAGTAGGGAAGTGTGGTAAAGGGCACCATGAGAAAGAGATGTCAACTTACGAAGTTCTAATCTAAAATGGAGAATACATGCCAGCCACACCACAGAAGTAACAATGCTAAAACCAAACTTGTTGAACATTGAGCTTCTGTCTCTCTCTTAAACACAGACACTAAGATACTGACTAAAGAAATAGCTAGCTGACTACTCTCTTCTATGACAGGGCTCATGTTACGTGCAGATCCACAGCATACCATTTGCAAACATTTTTGTCATGGTCTTGCAAGTAGGCCTAGAGTAGAGGACTGAAAGATTTTTTCCTAGATTCTGAGGAGGCTTATGATTTAGAGAAAAGGACACACATGAAGGCAGTATTGGAAAGACTGGCTATGGGAATATATTCCTCAGGTGTATCACTACTCTGTACCAAAAGCAAGCTAGAGTTGATGGTCATGTGTCTAGCCCAGTCCCTATACAGCACAGGACAAAATCGGGGGGGGGGGGGGCCTCTATCAACCTTGCTGTATACGGTGGTATCAGAGCCACTAGCCTGTGTGCTTCAGGAATATCGTACCAATCGAGGGTTAAGAATCTCACAGAAGAAACTGACATTAGGGGCATATGCAGATGACATAGCACCATAAGTTAAAGAGACCAATCTCTAATTATTTGTGAAATACTTAGATTTGGATACATTTCAAGGCTGAAATTGAATTGGAACAAATTACTAATATTCCCTCTCACAGAAGATACAAGAACTGTGTCCCCTAGAGTTCCAGCTGAAGTGGGTTGAAGATTATGTGTGGTATTTTGGAATTAAAGTACATTGGGATATAGATGTACAATCGAGACAACTATGGGGGTGACACTTACCCCACTTGAAACAAGGTGGTAAGCTAGATTAAGCTTCCGCTATTCCTAGCATGGAGGACTGCAATCAAGAAGGTGGTAGATCTCCCTCAGATGTTATACTTCCTCACCAACATTCCAATCGGCCCCTTTGGAACATTCTTCAACATGCTAACAAGCGTAGTGATCAAACTTGCCTGGGCTGAGAAACAGCTGAGGATTGGCTGTAATATATTGATTCTTCCTTAGGAACAGGGAGGACTATAGACCCCAGACGTTGGGATATACTTTCATATAGCAAGGCACAGTATGCACACTACTGGATTCATGGTCCTCTTTTGAAAAGTATCACCGCACACAGTAACATATGCATTGCTGGGCCCGCCTGTAAAACTACTGGCGTCCCTATATAGGGTCAGATGTACATGATATCAATAGAACTTACTGATGGAAGGCTATAGCTTAGATCTCTTTACTCCTCTAAAATACTTGCACAACCCTCTACATGGCTGGCAATAGTATTAGGAAAAAAAGCTAAGAATTGAATATAATGACTTTACCAATCACAAAGGGCCCAAGGTATGATAAAGTGTAATCAAACGTCCTTTGGAATTCTAACTACTAAGTTCCGCATTTGAGTATTCAGGATTTGTACTTGGTAACTCTTCGCCCCTCAAGTTATTTATAGATATCAGGGTGCCATTAACTTTGGGGTTGGAGTAACTAAGTATTACAAGTGTGGACTCTGACTTCTACTGAGAAATGAGGAATCACTGGGAGAAACAGAAATACTGTGTCCAATTCTTCTGGCAGTTCCTCATTCGCCCCTCGAGTTTTACCGGGAGATGTTGGCTTCTTTCAGCAGCTGGAGTCCCTGGGTGAACCTTGGAAAAATAATAGAATTGTATTTTTGAGTTCCACTAAAATAATACCGGCAGCTGCCAATAATACAATGTTTCATAAGCCATCCTGCCTTGGGGGGTGTTGAAATAGCCAGAGTTCTACTTGTGCCAGCCTGTAAGGCGTTATCACGGATGCTCAAACAGCGCAGGACAATGTTGAAAATGCAACATGGCTAAATTGTCCATTTTATAGCACACCATTTCAACGACATTAACTAAAAGGCCACAGAAGTTGCTGGCAAGAGAAAGTTGTTAGAAAATCCAAGATTTCAGGTTCTCCCTCAGTTCTAAGGACTATTATTCTTTCCTCTAACAGCAAATCTAGTTTATATTTATATTTTTCACTGATAGACTGATTATGCAACAGACTCATTTATGTAAGCATGAAGAGGCAGTGCCTATCTAGCACAGCGTGCCCCATTAAAACCAAAATGCTAATTAGAAGTTGTTTGCTGGAGAAATAACACACAATTTAAATACTGTGCCAGGAAATATAATGTTCATCCTCTTCCTGCCAGTTTACAATATATCCGCAACGGTGCTGCAAAAACATGCCAGTGCTGTTTAGTAAAACAGTGGTATTGTTCAAATGGACAATGGCAGCTTATTGTGCACGGCTGCACACTGTATCAGTGGACTCTAAAGCAGGCTTTTCAAACGAGTAGCACGTGAGCTACTGGTAGCTCTTCTGAGTGGTACCCAACCTACTAAATTAGAAGCGTTTGCCTGGTCAAATTAATATATCTATGCCAAAATTGAAATGATGTATTCAAGACAAAAATGGTTGTATTTTCAGAACTCATGAGCGGTTGTTAAGAGAAAAATGGTTGAATCCAGTTCAACCATTCCAACCATTGAGTTAGAAACAATAAACATATGTTATTTCAGTGCCACGATATAATTCTGGGACATCATGCACTTTACAAATACAAAGTGCATGTTACACATACATATGTTATGGTGCATGATATTCCAAGCTGATTTTTAGGGCCATATGTGCGAAAGTTTGGTTTTGTGATTTCCAAATAGCAAATTTGTAGAAATCGCTATTAGGGAATCACAAAATGACATATATGTAACAGTGTATTCCTCTAATTGGTATTGCTACAGGTTCACAATCACAAATAGGAAATCACTATTTTGGATTTCGCCAAATTGCGATTTCCAAATAAGAATTCGCAATTTAGGAAAAGTTGCATTTTGGATGCAGAATGATGACGTCAGACCAGGAAGTTTAGAAATACAGGATTTGGCCACCACCTAGAAGCCTAGGAAGATGCAGGAAGTAACGGGTACTCCTGGCTCACTCCTGGAAGTGTTTTGTTGCAATTCGTGGTGAACTCCAAATCCAAGGAAGATAGGGACAAGGATTCTGGAAGCAGAAAGCAGAAAGTGGAATTTTCAGAGAAGGAGTTGGAGCTTCTAACAGAAGAATGCGTGGCACACATGGACCAGCTCTTTGGGAAGGCATCATTTAGTATTCCAGAATCCCAGAAGTCCATGATATGGAACAGCATCTTGGAGAAAGTGAACTCCCTTGGTGTGACCCAGAGGACCATTTCAGAGATCAGAAAACGCTGGTATGGCTTGAGATCCCGCACAAAGGAGAAGGTGGTCAGCATGATGGCTGAGGGTCGTGGCACCGGTGGTGGACCCTCCAAACACCCCCTTCCAACTCCCATTGAATCACTGATCAAGCTGACACTGGAACTAGAAGTGTGGTGGGAGTGTCGGACATTGAAAGCTCCAATCCTGCAGGCACTAGCCAGGGTAAGTCAACTCCCCTTTATTTTCTTAACATAACATAATGTTTGTAATTCCCTGAGTAAAGCATCACAGCAAACAAAACCCCATTTTGATGTTTGTTGTACCTTGGCAATGCATTGTGGGAGTTGTAGTACACCAAAGTGTCATGCTCTACTGTGAGCTAATGACTACACTACACATATCTGTACATCAGAAACATGTCAAAAAACACATGAAGTGCACTTACAACTATATTGTGAAAAAACATTAACCATTTATTAAGACCAACTATATACATGCATTTCTACAGATCACACCCAGCACATGCCAGAAACAATTGAGGCTGAAGAAGCTACTGACGCAAACGTGGAAATGGAGGACAGCACAAATGCAACTCCTATGCCCATTACTCCAACTCCAATCCCAGGAGAGCAAGTGTTGCACCACTACCAGACTTTGTGGACAGTGATGAGGATCACAACTACATCTGTGGGCAGGACGCACAGACACCATAGAATCCAATTAGTAACAGTCCACAATGACAATGTGTCAGACGAATTGACAGCCAGTTCTTCTGTGTTTGGTGGCCTGGAGAAATCAGTCATCTCGGTACAGGACCTGCAAACCAAACAAATTAAGACTGTAAATAGGCATCTGCAAAGCATGTCAAAGTCAATGCAGCAATTGCAGAAAGGGCTAGAACGTTGTATTGCTGCCATGGAGAAGGAGCAATGTCTGGAAAGACACAGGCACAGGCAGTACATGGCACGCTTTGACGCCTTTACCTGTTCAATCAATGGATTTTCAATAGCCACGACCACTCTTGCAAGGAGAACTGTCAACTTTCAAAATGACATGGGGCACTGCTGTCAGGATGTTGCACGTGATCTAGGACAAGTGACCACAGCCCTTGAAAACTTTCAGACACACAACTGTCTGTCCCCAACATACTTCTGCCAACTGAGAGTGAAGACGGCTCTAGCATCAGTGCCACATCTATGCAAGAGGGATGCTACACCAGGCGTACATGCCGAACCACCTCTGGATCTGACATGGCCCCAATTCCACAGTCTAGTTTTGCTGAGAAGGCACCCACCTCCAGAGGCCGGAAAAAGTAAAGCCACTGACCTCTCAGACTCATGAGTCTACTTTGTATAGTTTATTACATACTTTGTTGCTTTGTTGAAACAATGTTACATCGGCAACAGATACAGTTGATTAAGGAGAGATACATTATTGTCACAAACTGAATAAAAGGTGGTATTTCAGTTTTGCACCAAGCATTCACATCAGGTGTGATGTCTATTTATTAGATGTTGTAATCATTCTTACCTTAAAAATAGTTGTTGGTGATGTCTGTACATCGTGCAGGACCCTCTGCTGCATGTGTGCCATCCTGCTGCACCTGTAGTGGTGGAAATTCCTCATCGGATTCGGGCTCTACGGTGATGTTGTGCAGCCCCTTCCTCATGGCAACATTGTGTAGTATGGCACATGTGGCAGTGATCTTACAACACATCTCAGGTCTGTAAAGTAGTGTTCCGCCAGTTTTGTGGAGGCAGCACAACTTGGACTTCAGTATGCCAAAGGTACATTTGATGATGTACCGTGTTGTTTATGTACCTTGTTGTACTGCCTTTCACTTCTGGTTCTTCGAGTCAAGTATGGTGTCAGTAACCAAGCATGCAAGGCATATGCACTGTCTCCTTAAAAAGCATGGGAGAATAAACCATTCGGTCACATAACACAAACAGTTGCGGCCACTGTATGCATTAAGTCAGCTATTCTCTTACCAAGTAAAAAGCCATTGCCAAACTCACCCTTAGACAGTTGGTTATGTATTCCACTGTGGCAGAACATGAAGGAATCAGGGGTGCTGCCTAGGAATCTGGCCACAATGTCTGTTATGGTGCATGAGGCATCACACACTACCTGTACATTGAGTGAGTGTGTGATTTTCCAATTTCTGTAAGGAATTCATTTCTTCTGGGGGTATGGCAATATGTGTGCCATCAACACAACCAAAAACATTGGAGAATTGTGCTACCTGGAAAAACATTAATTTGGTCTGGTGCAAATGTTGGGGGGTATTTAGAAAAAATATGTATTGGTTAAGTTTGCTAACCATGATGTCGAGAAACTTTTGGAAGAACCTGAAAAAAGCTCTTTGTGACACCCCCGCCACTGCTATGCCCTCCCGGTAACTGCCAGAATCTAGAAGGTGTAGACAACACAATACCTGCACATGTTGTGGGATTGCATTGCTTCTGAATGTTGTGGTCTGAAGCTGGGGTTGTACCTCAGCAATTAATTCCAGGATTACATCACTACTGAGTCTGTACTTCTCATATATCTACTCCTCTGTCTTTTCAAACAGGATGACCCTCACCCTAAATATCCTCTCCTATCTCCTCCTCCTTCTCCGCCTACCAGCCAAAATCCTCCTTGCTAAGACATAGAGTGCTGCCATTCTGAAAGAGCCTGATGCATTCTGGGTGCTTTTTTAAAGTTTCTCATGGTGACCACCTGATACAGATTGATGGTAATTGCATTTCCTAAATGGCTATTTTGTGACTATTCGTAATTAGGAAATTCTTTGTACATTGCTATTTGGAAATCCATTTTTGCGATTTCATATTTAGCGATTTCCAAAGTGCGATTTCTACTGGATAGAAATCGCTTTTTTGCACCACTAAAAATGCCTTTCGCACATTCCGAAATGGCATTTTGCATTTTCTAATGGCCTGGAATTGTGAATCGCACCGTTAGGAAATGGCCCTAAGTCAATAAATCATGCAGTGTGGGAATGGCTGTTATGTATTACCCGTATGGAGGCATTCCATGTAGATAAGGCTTTTCTAACATCACTGCTGGCAACCCTGCCTGATGCACTGAAATGATCACTACTGGTAATCCTACATAAGGTGTTCACTAATGTAATCTTTCTTGATGTGATCACTATTACAATAATATTAGTAGAGCAGGATAACTTTCATTGAACATAAGTAGCTCTTATTGCAGAAAATATTGGAGACCCGTCTGCTCTAAGGGCTCCAGCTTCAGGCAGCCAGCCTAACTGTCATGATAGATTCTCCCATGATGCTAGTTTCCACATATAGCGCTATGCAACAGATATTTCCATAGCAGTTAACTTATCGCTCAGAATAAAAAGTGCCATAGTCAAAGCAGTTTGTACATTGCTCACTGTGTAAAGCATAATTGCAAAGACCGTTTTCTCACTGCTCTGTATTTAAATCACCATTGGTACGACCGATCATACATGTCCTCGTATGTAAAGCACCACTGTTATTTGTATTTCTACACTGCTCCACATGTAAAGCTCCCTTACGAAAAACTAGCTGCAAACCATATCTCTGAGGGCATTGTTTGGACCTGGGGCTTCCCTTGGTTTGAGTAGCAAGAAACTCATTTCTGGTAGTGTAAAGTGTGTTAAAATGTTGAAAAAGGCACACTTTTATCTGGTCTGTATCCTTTACAAAGGGGCAAAATCTTCCTCTGAAGTGGTGTCCTCTATCACTCATGACTTTGAATCGTTTTTGCTAATATTTGCCAAATGTAACTTTGAATGTGAAATTCCTCAGTATCAATTCAATTCAATTATTTCTTTACTCTTAAACAAAAGTATCCATAAAAGTACATTTAAAAATCACAGTACATATTTTAAAACATTTAAAACAAGTAGTTCATAGAAAATCAATATAAAATCGGAGACTCATTAGACTATAAGACTATTCTAATTAATATTCATTGTGAATCGAGCCGGGACTGCTGTTTTTAAAAACGTACCCCCATAAAAAATGATCCCATCATCATTAAGTTGAAGTAGCTTGCTATGCTATATGGGGGCATATTAGCAAGACCCACGTTAAAATTATCGCCGTTTTAGCGGCAGGAAACTGCCGCTAAAACGGCGATAATTTTAACGTGGGTCTTGCTAATATGCCCCCATGCTTCTTTAAAATCGGTGATAGCAAGCTACTTCACTAAAGGAAGTAAAATACTCTTTGTATATATGGAATAAAAACCACAAAAAATAAAAGTGTAGCATGGGTTGACCTTATCTCCCGTTACATGGGCAAGGGGAGGTATTCAAGTTTGCTTGAAATCACAAAGGAAAACATAACACATATTTAACAGTGCCGCAGTATCAAAACAAAGTATCTCCAACTAGCTTTCTTCTTCTTCTTCTGTTTCACTAGCCTTTTATTTACATCTATATCTCATATAAGGTCTTAGACAACATCTGGCCGGGGTTCCTGCTCTCCAAACCTTATGCATATTACAGGCTGGCGGCTTGGGTCTTGTAACCTTTATAGATATCAGTTCAGCTCTCTGTTCACTTCAAGCCCGTCCTGTGGATTAGATTTGATATCCGGTAACATTTTAAAGAGAATGTCCATGCTCGTCAGTCGTTGTATCTTGTACCATATAATATTTATTGCATTATTGGAGCTAATTAACTGTTTTGTAGTGGAAGTTAACTTTCTGTCTCAGCCTAAGTCCTGTATAATAAAAGAATAAAATACTTTTCCCCAACTATTTAAGCTTCTGTTTGAACGCACATCAATCACATACAGTTAATACAATGGCAGCTCTCCAAACCCAATATCACCAATCTGTACATCTTTTTTATGCCACCATTTTCAAATTTATAAAATAAAAACGGATATAAATGAATACAAATTAATTACCAGCCTTCTTATATTTAAAGAGCCTGATCTATTAATTTTATCACTTATATAACACCCAGCCCGGCCACTCATTTACACAACTTTTTTCTTGCCACCTTTCTCTGTTCCTGGAACCATTTCACTCCTTTGCTCTGGATATGAGCATTAAGTAGTGGGTCATCAATTGCGGTTGACACTTGCACTTGGGCTCCCTGCATCAATTTAAACAGCCTTTATCAGGACACAAGGCATATACTATCTTATTTCTTTACAGTACTAAACAGATGTGGTATAATCCTGTATGGGTCACTGGGCTGTTTTCTTTTCAAGTCATGCCATGCTGTTCAGCGGAGTTAGTAATGTGTGTTGTGTCAAAGTACCAGTTCTTCCAAGTAATATCTCTTAAAGTCAGAAGTAGTATTCTTCTTGAAATTAAATGTAAGTCTGGGCGGTGAACTCCGCTCCGCTCGCGGAGTTTGCGGAGTTTTCCGCACTCCGCGTTACGCGGAGCTCATGGAGTTCTGAAAACCTCCACTTTGCGCTGCAGACTTTTTTTCCTCACTTGCGTTCGTCAACGTCAAGTTGGCGAGTGAGGAAAATCCACCTCCCGGCCAGGGCCGGACTGAGAACTGAAAGCAGCCCTGGCAAATTTTGCCAGACCAGCCCCCGTCCGGCGCGTAGCGAGCGAGCGCAGCAAGCGAGCCTGACCACTACTAGGGGGGATTGGAGGGGTTCCCCCACAAGAAAATTTTGGGAAAAAAACAGACCAAAATGGTGAATTTTTCAGCACCTTTTTCATTACATATTCAATTGTATCAACTTTCAAAGCACAGTAAATAGTAGATGATGACCTTAAAGAGCACCAGGTTACCCACCCAGTCATATGTACCCATAGACATTCTTACAGAGAGCACCGAAAATAGACACGAGTAGTGAATCAGAGTGCCACACTGATACATTAATTGAAGGATTTGGCAAAATCTATTTATTAACCTCTGTCCAACATAACCATGAAATCCTTATATTGAATGGTAAACATATTCTCGCCATAGCACTCTGTATTTAATTATGCGTTTTTATATAGCGCATACTTTACCCGAAGGTGTCAGAGCGCTTTACAACAAAACCCGTTAAATTTCATAAGGACTTCAGAGTACATGAGTATGTGTTTCGTATATTGGATTACAGTATTTTATCGAAAATGTACAAATATCCCTTATGTCTAATTGAAGCTAAACAATTGTGGTGAATATTTGTGCACCTTTGTGTATTTTTGGGCTGCTTAACTTTAGATTCCGCCCACTTCATCCCCATAGCGCTACGAGTCCTGATTCTAATGCCAGAATGCGTCTTAGCACAATGCAGGCGAGAGGGGGGGAGGTCCTAGGATCCAAACGGCATGAACTCACCCGACCGTCTAATCACCCCCACGCCCAAGAAGGTCGGTCATACATTTATTTGCTGTGCACACAGATGTGCAATTGTGCACACAGCTTATATTCCATTGCAGCTACAGTTGTGAAGCAGGGGCTGAGACAACAGCAGGCAGTAGTGACAGGCGTCACGTCCGTTGCGCTGCGCGCACCAAATCAAAAATTTTAATCAGGATGATTCTCACGGTCTCTGACGGTGACAATCATCATGATTAAAATTTTTAATTTATTGCCTGCAGCCGCCCCGCGACGGTGCCAGGAGCAACTCAAGCCACCTGACCTCGCTCCGCCCTGCTCACAAAAATCCACTGCGCAGATTAGCGCCATAGGCCCATAGCGCTACGAGTCCTGATTCTAATGCCAGAATGCGTCTTCTTAGCACAATGCAGGCGAGGGGGGGAGGGGGAGTGGCGACGAGGAATCTATGCGGTGCCGTCCTTGTCCCATGTGACTTGTGGCACCAGTGTGCACCCCCGCAGTGCTACCACCTCACTTGGGCAGTTGTTCCTACTCCTAGGGGCCCCCACTGAAGAACTCAGCCTATGTGCCTCCTTCACTGCAAGGAGGGCACAAGTTTGATACTGTGATCCACTGCACTACCTCCCAGCTGGCCCAATGTGCAGTGGGAAGACGAGCTGCCGAGGATAATAGACTATTACCCGCCAATGTGAAGCACCCCTGCCACGTGCCTTGTGCAGTGCACACACGCATCTGCCATAGACAAAACAGCTCCTCAAAAGCGGGGGCCCTGGCACGTACAACGTGCTACAAATGTACACACAGCCTGCATCTCACCACGCAGCATTCAACAAATACAGGTGAGCACCCCAGAACTCAGCAAACTGTGAGGCAGAGCTTTAGAAAAAAAGAATACCTATTATGGCACAAGCCCTACAAGACTTCCATGTCACAAAACTCATCCAAGCCAGGACACCCTGCAGCCACTCCTAGGATTCAAACGGTATGAACTCACCCGACCGTGGTCGGGTGAGTTCATGCCGTTTGAATCCTCCCCCACGCCCAAGAAGGTCGGTCATACATTTGCTGTGCACACAGCTTATATTCCATTGCAGCTACAGTTGTGAAGCAGCCAGGGGCTGAGATGACACCAGGCAGTAGTGAGTCACTAGTGACAGGCCGCAGGCGTCACGGCCGTTGCGCTACGCGTACCAAATCAAAATGTTTGATCATGATGATTGTCACGGTCTCTGACGGTGACAATCATCATGATTAACATTTTTGATTTATTGCCTGCAGCCGCCCCGCGATGGTGCCAGGAGCAACTCAAGCCACCTGACGTCGCTCCGCCCTGCTCACAAAAATCCACTGCGCAGATTAGAACCGGGCCTATACCTTTTGCTTTGTTTTAATCCCGGGCCCGGCCCGCCCGCCCAGTGCCCACTGCCCATGATGATTGGATTGATTGCAGACCGGACAAACTCCATAGCTGCCAAGGTTTCAAATTGCTTATGTGTGACATTTTCATAATTTCAGTGTAATTATGAGTGACATTCAACGACTATGAGTGACACTTTCTCGCAAGCAAATTCAAGTCCAGGGACACAGATAAATATCAGAAACTACCCTCATTTGAGCAACAACAAACTATGGTAGGGTGCAGACCGCAAGGCTTCCCAGAAGGCGCGGCTCCTCCTTCACCACCCCTTGAGCCAGCACCTTACAAATGCTGTTTCGCTTATGGTAAATGTATGCTCCCATAGTAATGTCTTGGACCAAACATTTTATGAAACTATCTTTCCAGAACAGAGCACAGCAATGAATTGTGTATCCACACTTTCCCTTGCATCAGCAATGACAAAATGGCTGCCTGTTGAGTTCTCCAGCCACTGCTGTAGGTGGTGTGTCAGGCTTCCACAGATCCACTGAATGATGCGTTTTAATTAAGTTCCTGTTTTTGGCATGGGAATAATGCGTTTCCAGTGTGTCATGTGATTCTTATGTTTTGGAAAAGTTTGTGCATGTGCAGTAATTCCACGTATGAATTAATTGGAATTAGCAGGTGCGATATAATCACATTCATCTGCAGAATTATGTGAAAACATTAGGATGTTTTTTGCAGCGTGCTGTGATACCCCGGCCAACTGACAACTCGCTGCTTGTGTCCCCATCCCAACTCATCACTAGTGTACATCAAGTCGGGCTTCATGAGGGGTTCTGTGTGGGCTGACGATTTAAAGTTCCCAAATTAATAGGCGACGAGCGCTCAGAGAACACACAATTTTTTTTTATGTGATCGACATTACTGGCATTGTGTAATAAATAACGAAAATACTGAAAGTTAAGTGACAACTACTTGAAGTCTCTCTCTGACTCAGACCCTCACCCGGGCGCAAGGGCCCAAAAATAATTAGCCGGCTGCCGTAATTTAGCCCCCCAGAGCACGGGCTTACGGCGCAAGCTGCACAACCAGTGGTGCTGGGGGAGCACCGTGACTTCTGAGCCAGCCTTAGCCGAGCACCAGGATTACCGCGCCCCCCCGGGCGCTGTGAACAGGCAGTCACAGTGAGCAGCTAGGGTGCTGCCGGCCAGTCCGAACAGAACTTGGTCACTCACCTCCGCTTCCTACATCACTTTCCATGCTGCGTCCAGTGCCGGACTGGTAATTCCGGGCACCGGGCAATCCCCCGGTAGGCTGGATGGGGCGGGGGCCGTTTTTTTGACAGGGGGCCGGTTTTGGAGCAGCAGCGGAGCGGAGGTCAGACAGACTGTGTTACTCAGTGTCTCCGCTCCGCGGTGCGGGGGAAAATGACAAACTGCAGTGGTGCTTGAATTTGGCCACTATGTACAATGTATTCTTTTGCATTGATTCCCGGGGCACCGCTGAGTCACTACAAAGCCTGACGTGACGTCACTGCCTGGCCCGCGGGTTAGTGCTCAATAGCTACACTGCTGAGATACCCGGGAGCGGCCTGCCCCAGTCAAGTTTGTTATTTGGGGAGCACCGTGACTTCTGAGCCAGCCTTAGCCGAGCACCAGGATTACCGCGCCGCCCCGGGCGCTGTGAACAGGCAGTCACAGTGAGCAGCTAGGGTGCTGCCGGCCAGTCCGAACAGGACTTGGTCACTCACCTCCGCTTCCTACATCACTTTCCATGCTACATCTGCCCCTACCCCGCCGCGCCCATCATCTACTATTTACTGTGCTTTGAAAGTTGATACAATTGAATATGTAATGAAAAATGTGCTGTAAAATTCACCATTTTGGTCTGTTTTTTTCCAAAATTTTCTTGTGGGGAGAACCCCCCCAATCCCCCTAGTAGTGGTCAGGCTCGCTCGCTGCGCTCGCTCGCTACGCGCCGGACGGGGGCTGGTCTGGCAAAATTTGCCAGGGCTGCTTTCAGTTCCCAGTCCGGCCCTGGCTACGTCTGCCCCTACCCCGCAGCGCCACAGTAACAAACTTGCCTGGGGCAGGCCGCTCCCGGGTATCTCAGCAGTGTAGCTATTGGGCACTAACCCGCGGGCCAGGCAGTGATGTCACGTCAGGCTTTGTAGTGACTCAGCGGTGCCCCGGGAATCAATGCAAAAGAATACATTGTACATAGTGGCCAAATTCAAGCACCACTGCAGTTTGTCATTTTTCCCCGCACCGCGGAGCGGAGACACGGAGTAACACAGTCTGTCTGACCTCCGCTTCGCTGCTGCTCCAAAACCGGCCCCCTGTTAAAAAAACGGCCCCCACCCCATCCAGCCTACCGGGGGATTGCCCGGTGCCCAGAATTACCAGTCCGGCACTGATGATGACCTTAAAGAGCACCAGGTTACCCACCCAGTCATATGTACCCATAGACATTCTTACAGAGAGCACCAAAAATAGACACGAGTAGTGAATCAGAGTGCCACACTGATACATTAATTGAAGGATTTGGCAAAATCTATTTATTAACCTCTGTCCAACATAACCATGAAATCCTTATATTGAATGGTAAACATATTCTCGCCATAGCACTCTGTATTTAATTATGCGTTTTTATATAGCGCGTACTTTACCCGAAGGTGTCAGAGCGCTTTACAACAAAACCCGTTAAATTTCATAAGGACTTCAGAGTACATGAGTATGTGTTTCGTATATTGGATTACAGTATTTTATCGAAAATGTACAAATATCCCTTATGTCTAATTGAAGCTAAACGATTGTGGTGAATATTTGTGCACCTTTGTGTATTTTTTGGCTGCTTAATTTTAGACTCCGCCCACTTCATCCCCATAGCGCTACGAGTCCTGATTCTAATGCCAGAATGTGTCTTAGCACAATGCAGGCGAGGGGGGGGAGGTCCTAGGATTCAAACGGCATGAACTCACCCGACCGTCTAATCACCCCCACGCCCAAGAAGGTCGGTCATACATTTATTTGCTGTGCACACAGATGTGCAATTGTGCACACAGCTTATATTCCATTGCAGATACAGTTGTGAGGCAGGGGCTGAGACGACAGCAGGCAGTAGTGAGTCACTAGTGACAGGCCGCAGGCGTCACGGCCGTTGCGCTACGCGCACCAAATCAAAATGTTTGATCATGATGATTGTCACGGTCTCTGACGGTGACAATCATCATGATTAACATTTTTGATTTATTGCCTGCAGCCGCCCCGCGATGGTGCCAGGAGCAACTCAAGCCACCTGACCTCGCTCCGCCCTGCTCACAAAAATCCACTGCGCAGATTAGAACCGGTCCGGGCCTATACCTTTTGCTTTGTTTTAATCCCGGGCCCGGCCCGCCCGCCCAGTGCCCACTGCCCATGATGATTGGATTGATTGCAGACCGGACAAACTCCATAGCTGCCAAGGTTTCAAATTGCTTATGTGTGACATTTTCATAATTTCAGTGTAATTATGAGTGACATTCAACGACTATGAGTGACACTTTCTCGCAAGCAAATTCAAGTCCAGGGACACAGATAAATATCAGAAACCACCCTCATTTGAGCAACAACAAACTATGGTAGGGTGCAGACCGCAAGGCTTCCCAGAAGGCGCGGCTCCTCCTTCACCACCCCTTGAGCCAGCACCTTACAAATGCTGTTTCGCTTATGGTAAATGTATGCTCCCATAGTAACGTCTTGGACCAAACATTTTATGAAGCTATCTTTCCAGAACAGAGCACAGCAATGAATTGGGTATCCACACTTTCCCTTGCATCAGCAATGACAAAATGGCTGCCTGTTGAGTTCTCCAGCCACTGCTGTAGGTGGTGTGTGTCAGGCTTCCACAGATCCACTGAATGATGCGTTTTAATTAAGTTCCTGTTTTTGGCATGGGAATAATGCGTTTCCAGTGTGTCATGTGATTCTTATGTTTTGGAAAAGTTTGTGCATGTGCAGTAATTCCACGTATGAATTAATTGGAATTAGCAGGTGCGATATAATCACATGCATCTGCAGAATTATGTGAAAACATTAGGATGTTTTTTGCAGCGTGCTGTGATACTCCGGCCAACTGACAACTCGCTGCCTGTGTCCCCATCCCAACTCATCACTAGTGTACATCAAGTCAGGCTTACGTTCCCTTCATGAGGGGTTCTGTGTGGGCTGACGACTTACAGTTCCCCAATTAATAGGCGACAAGCGCTCTGAGAACACACAATTTACACAAAATCGACATTACTGCCATTGTGTAATAAATAACGAAAATACTGAAAGTTAAGTGACAACTACTTGAAGTCTCTCTCTGACTCAGACCCTCACCCGGGCGCGGGGGCCCAAAAATAATTAGCCGGCTGCCATAATTTAGCCCCTCAGAGCGCGGGCGTACGGTGCGAGCTGCACAACCAGTGGTGCTGGGGGAGCACCGTGACTTCTGAGTCAGCCTTAGCCGAGCACCAGGATTACCGCGCTGCCCCGGGCGCTGTGAACAGGCAGTCACAGTGAGCAGCTAGGGTGCTGCCGGCCAGTCCGAACAGGACTTGGTCACTCACCTCCGCTTCCTACATCACTTTCCATGCTCTCTGACTGGACATCACGTCTGCCCCTACCCCGCGGCGCCACAGTAACAAACTTGACTGGGGCAGGCCGCTCCCGGGTCTCTCAGCAGTGTAGCTATTGGGCACTAACCCACGGGCCAGGCAGTGACGACACGTCAGGCTTTGTAGTGACTCAGCGGCGCCCCGGGAATCAATGCAAAAGAATACATTGTACATAGTGGCCATATTCAAGCACCAGCACCACTGCAGTTTGTCCCTTTTCCCCGCACCGCACCGCGGAGCGGAGACACGGAGTAACACAGTCTGTCTGACCTCCGCTCCGCTGCTGCTCCAAAACCGGCCCCCTGTCAAAAAACCGGCCCCCACCCCATCCAGCCTACCGGGGGATTGCCCTGTGCCCGGAATTACCAGTCCGGCACTGCTCCCGGCGAGATTTTTCCTCGTTCGTGATAGTCAACATCAAGTTGGTGAGTGCGAGCATGGAAAATCAACCTCCCAGCGAGATTTCTCAATGCGGGCGATCAAATTTCTCATTGCGAGTGGTCGCATATGCTCGCAACCGCTCACGTTGAGAAACTGTCCGTTCGCGTTGAGAAAGCTGCCGCTCGAGTAAAAATCTACTCAAGCGGCAGAAAGGAAGCAGCACCCGCTTACGCTGTGCATGGTGCCGTTCGCGATGATTGCACAGTGTGGACAAGCACCTGGCACTGAAAATCCCCGTGAACTGGCATTTATCTAACGCACTCCGCTGCTCGCGGAGCCCCACGTGGCGCAGCGCAGTTTTTTTTGCACTTCGCAGGGTTCCGCGCTCTGCGAACTACGCCAGGCTTAATTAAATGGTTACATGCCATTAACTTCTGTTTACCATTTTATTGTATTCCTAACACCAACACATCAACACAGTGATCATGGAACTGTTGTGTGCACATGGCTGCTTTCATTGTGTCACACCTATGCGACCCCTTACCTACGGCCCCCAACTTCTGATGTATAAACTTTGGGGCATATTAGCAAGACCCACGTTAAAATTATCGCCGTTTTAGCGGCAGGAAACTGCCGCTAAAACGGCGATAATGGGCTTGCTAATATGCGTTATGGAATTCCAATAGAAGCCCAGGTTAGATGTGCAGGACATCTAACCTGGGCTTCTATTGGAATTCCATAACGCACATTAGCAAGCCCATTATCGGCGTTTTAGCTGCAGTTTCCTGTAGCTAAAATGGCGATAATTTTAACGTGGGTCTTGCTAATATGCCCCTTTGTTTTGCGTAATTTCATACATAATATTATGTTTTATTAGCAATTCCGTGACTTCACCTTGGTTCTGTCTGTGTGACTAATATTTATAATAAAGATGCCTAATTCTAACATCCATATTGTAATATACATGAGACCACTGCATAGTCCCTGTAGACAAGTGCATTTTTCTACTGTTTTCACCATGTTACGATCACAAAAATACCTCACGCTTTCCAGTGTGAATTGATGCAAATGGGTACCATGATGGGACTTTGGGCAGAGAGGTCTGATTCATACAGTGAGATACATCTTTAAAGAGGTTTGACATTCACCCCAGACATTATCTGGTAGGAGCCATTCACTGTCAGTGCAGGCTATATTCAGCCTTGGTCTCCTGTTTCTGTATCTCATCTCTCTTATTCTTTTTTACATGTTTTAATTAAGTTTATCGTTAAACATGTACACAGTATTGCAAAAACAAATCCCTAAATAGGGAGTCACAGACGAAAGCAATGTGCATGCACGTCAAGTATAAACACAGTATCCTGAGCATAACCGCACCTTGTCTTTGCCAGGAAAAATAAAATGGGTATACACGTCTTACAATAGTGCAATACAATCAAAGCTCACAATAACAAAAATCAATAAATATTCAGGGGGACAAAATCCACAACTTGGAGGAGTGGGGGGGGGGACAAGGAGGCAGTCAGAGACATAGCAAGACGTAAGGCTGTGTGGATGTGTGTGGGTTCGGATAGAATGATAACAGCAAAATAAGGGAAGGCTGGGAGGAGGGCTAGCTGTGTGAGTGGTCAAGGAGGAGAGGGTGAGAAGAGTCAAGGAGTCTGTATGCGTGATAATGTAATGTGGGGGAGGCCCGTACATGACGGACCAACCAGGCATGGAGACGACCAAACTTATCTCCCTCCCTGTGTTCTGGCCACATAGTAAGTGAGATTAAAGCATTGTAGACACTCCAAGAAAGTTGCATGTTGGCTCTTTACCTCTGCTAACGTGGCATGGTGGATAGCATCTTTGTAGGAGGCTGGCTTAGTATATGGTGCTCATTTATGTAAGTGTAGCACCCTGCACTAATCCAGACAACCCTTTTGGTGATTTTAGAAAACCTTAGAAAGCTCTCTAAGTGGTAGCTGTGGAGAGCAGCCTTCAGGCTTAGTCCAGAAGAAGTATAAAGCAGCTTGTTTTACCAGTACTAATCATGTAGTGTAGGTTAAGTGAAAAAGAACCACACAGTGTAGTTATAAAAATATGTATTTATTATAAACACTCACTAACACATTGCAATATCTCCTACCCGGAGATATAATCACAATACACACAATACTTTAATAATAGAACACGTAAGTAGCACAATACACAATGATCTCCAGGGGGAGACCAAACCATATACTAATAAAGTGGAATGCCAACCACGACCTAAGTCGAGACTGGACCCAGAAGACGTAGAAGAGCTGGGGACCCAAGTGAACCACCCAAGGTAAGTACCCAGGAACTCCACGGAGGCCATGTGCAGAGTGGGAACAAGACCACCTGCTCAATACAAGTCAATGGGTAAGTAACGGTTGCAGTTTTTAAGAAGAAGGACCCTTACCAGAGGACCCTGAAGATACCCCGTGGAAGATGGAAGGTTGGAGAGTCACCCCACCCGTGGATACCCAGGGAACCAGGATGCCTACACCAGGAAAGCTGGGTGCATAGGTGTGACGTGACATTGGAAACCGCCGTAGACCACAATGGAGGACTTCAGTGAAGATGCCGCTGGCGAAGAAGGTGAAAGAGGGAACCCCAAAGGTGGATTCAGGAAGGGAAGTACCTGCAAGCAGAGGGCACAAAGTCTATGCCACCCGGGAGTGACCAGGAGGCACAGAAGACGAAAATCCACTGATGTCGAAGATGCAGGAGAGTTGACGGTGACCCTGGCACTGCAGCTGTGCGGACCAGGCAATGCTGGGGAAGACCAGGAGCTGTTCATGAGCTGTCCCACGTCGGATGTCAAGAGCCAGGGGGTCGTTGTCTGACGGGAGCACCAACAAGCCTTCGCAGCGGCAACAAACGTAGTAGATGAAAAAGGTGCAATGTTGTGACCAGCAAGGTCCAAGGGACTCACCACAAGCAGGTAAGTCAGAACAGGCCAGAGCAAGCAGGGGAGCCCACTTGAGCCAAAGAAGACCCTCAAGAGGACCCACAGGCCCGGAGGCACGGGAGTTGCAAGAGGACCTTGAGCAGCTCACCAAAGATGAAGGCCCACGGTGCAGAGGATGCAGTGAGGATAAAGAGCTTGGTAGCAAGAGATGCATGAGGCTGGAGCTTCTTGGAGCCCAAAGATCTCTGGAGAAGAATGCCAACAAGCCTTGGCAACGGCAAGCCAATGCGGTGCACAGGGGTACTGCTCAAGCGGTTCAAACGAGGGATACTGGCTACAAACTTTCTGTGAAGACAGTGCAGGCCTCGAGGGAGTTGCAGAACCACCATCTGTGTTGCTGAACCTTTCGGAGTCCTTGGGAGCTCAGGAACAGCAGACCGGTCAGCTTCGTTCTGGTGCCTGCAGGTGCAGGGGAGTGACTTCTTCACTCCAAGTGAAATTCCTTTGGATGTCGTGGATGTCCACAGGCCTGTAGAAGAACCTGTATGGAACACAGGCACAGATGATGCAGATGACTGGCAGGACTATGAGACCAGGAGCAGCAGGAGTCTTCCCAGTTGCAGTCACGGTTCCCAAAGCGAAGTCCAACGAAGTCCAAAGTGCCCAGACGGTTGAAGATGAAGTGGTTTCAGATCTGAATCTTGTCCCATGATGAATCTAAGGAACCACCCACAGGTAAGGCCTTAAGTACCCTAAGGAAAGGGTAGGGACGATTCAGGGGTCCTTCCCACAGGAAGGGCTGGACAGTGGGGAGGATACTCGCAGTTTCACGCCAGAGCGGGAGCCGATGGCTCCCTGAACTGGTTCCCACTAGAGTATGCAAGGAGGGTGCCAAATGTGTCCTTCAAACCAGTCTAGTGGCGCTGGCAAGCACCCCCCACCCTGGCCCAATACACTAAGTCCTGTCCGGGAGGAGGTCACACCTCCTTGTGACAGTAAACCTATTGTCCTGCCTTCCCCTGCTCAAGCTTGGCTCAGCAGCAGGAGGGCAGAATCGTGTCTCTGGTCGGCAGCAGCCATAGCTTGCTGCCCGGGTCTGGAAGACTGGTACCAGGAGCACTGAGGGCTTCCCAGAGGAGCTCTACAGTGCATGGAATCATACCTACAACACCGTTTACGGTGTTAAGGTATGATTCCAATATGTTTGATACCAAACATGCAAGGGGTCGTTACAGCCAGTTTAGAGTTAGCTGTTGCATAATGACGCATGGCCACTCTATGTATCATGATGGCTGATGTACTTACAACACGGGAGAATGGACTCCGAGGATTGTAGGGGTGTCCTGCTCATGCA
This sequence comes from Calotriton arnoldi, assembly GCA_963921515.1. NCBI lineage: Eukaryota > Metazoa > Chordata > Amphibia > Caudata > Salamandridae > Calotriton > Calotriton arnoldi. The sequence goes on along the minus strand of CAWUFW010007520.1, from coordinate 677,077 downwards.
GGGCACCCTCACACGTATAATCAAGCACCCTGCCTTCAGGATTGAAAGGCCTGCCTTAGGGAAGACTTATAGGTTTTAAGTGCTGTGACCTCAAATATAAGAAAACCTATATCTGTTGTAAGTGGTGCTAGCACCAGCTTACACAGGCTGCAGTGGCAGACCTGTAGTCACAATTTGAGTGGTCTCCCATGGGTGGCATAATGCATGCTTCAGCCCATGGGGGACCCCAGGTGTACCTATGCCCTGGGTGCCTTAGTATTATATACTAGGGACTAACAAGGGTACGCCAGTAGCCAATCTGGGGGCTGCCTAACTGCTCGCCATGGTCCAATTTAGGGAAGAAGCACAGAGACTGGGGCCCTGATTAGCAGGACCCCAGTCAGACTAGTCAGAAAAACGTAATGGCACCAGCAAAAAGTAGGGGTAACCGTGAAAGCCGATCCTACTTTCCTACAATCTTGCTTTGTCTTTTGTCCCAGCAATGGCAGTTTCTGTTCCACCTTTGCAATTTGCCTATCAAGTGCCCTGTGAACCTCTACAATTTCTTGAATACAGATGCCACAGGTGACCACCTTAAAGGTGTCCCACTCAAGTGTCCTGGTGAAAGCGGTGCCTTTATTCTCTGTGAAGTAGTTACGTACGTGCAACTACTGGGTATCCCTGGAAACTGGGTCTTTCAGGCAGTCTTGGAGGAGAAGCCACATGTGGGTTGGGGGACGTTCCATTGTATATCTATTATATGGGCGTCATGGTCAGATACCACACACCCAAGTAGTCTATATTGCAGACCGATGGTAATAGAGGTAGTGAGCATAGTATATGATCGAGGCCCACATATAAGTCATGGGGCACTGAGTGGAATGAAAAGACACGTGAGTCAGGGTATGGGGCTCTCCAAATGTCATGTAGCGTTCAGTGTTTTGCCCAGCTCGCGAAGCGTTCTGCCTGTGTGTAGTGATCTAAGTTTAAATCAAGTACACATTTGTAGTCGCCCCCAAGTATCCATGGTATGTGAGTTTTGTAGGCTACGATATCTTGGAGCGCTGTCCAGATGTTTCCTGGTCGGAGTTCAGGGCGTATATACTCCCAAGGAGTATGTGGATACCATCCAGGCGTCCCACAAACAGTACATAATGCCCCTCTTTGTAAATCGTCACGTCAGTTAACAAAAAGGGAACTCCCTGGCGGATCCACACCATTGCCACCCTGTCATAGGCCGAGGAAGTGGTAGCACAGATAGACCCATGCCATTGTGCCTGTGGGTGTAGCAGTTCTACTACCATGGTGTGAGTCTCCTGAAGAAAAATGATTTGCGCCTATTGCCTTTTTTAAGGTCTGAGTAAATGGGGTAATGGTTTCATACTGTATGCATTCCCCTGACATTGAGTGTAAGGAACCTGGTGATGGTAAGTGGTGCCATTACATGGTAGGTGTGGGTAATATGCCCCTGGGGAACTGGCAGGTGTCAGCGAGCACCTCCATGTAGTCATGCCACTTCCCTGCATTTCAAATGTGCTCTCATGTATGTCCGCCTCCGTGTGTGGGAGTATGTGTGTAAACAAAAAGTGGTAGGGCCTACAGCTACTGGCAGTACGCCTAAACTGGATACTAGGGGTAACCATTTGAATATGTGGGTTGGTGGCCTCACGGTGTAAATGAAGGGTGCTAGACCAGTCCCCCTATGTGTCAGCATTGTGATTGGTCTGGGCCAGGCGGAATGAGTACAACGGCGGTGGAGTGCTGCATCATCAAGGCTTCCATTCAGAGCCGGCAGGACCGGGAGCATAAGAAGTGGTGAATGAACAGAGGACCTGGCAGGGAAGAAGATTTGGGACTAGGGGAGAGCTATCCAGTAGTACTGTGCCTACCTGTATCCAGGCTGGAGCAGGCAGTTGTGCCATTCACAGGAGCAAAAAGGTGAGGGGAGAGGGAGGGAGCAGGGGGTCAAGTGGGTCGGAAGGACAACTGTTCCCTGCAAGTGTCCCTACTGGGGATGGTTGAGCCATTTCTGGTTTGGTCTGTGATGTCTAGGCAGTCTGCCCACTTCCCCAGGCAGAGAAGTGTCAGAGTGTGTGTCTATCCAGTCCCAGGCTTCTTTGGGGTCGGTGAAGAAATGAGATTTGCCTTAGTCAAGAATTTTGAGACGGGCTAGAAGCAACAAAAAGTACTGGACCCCCATTTGCCAGAGAGGTCATTTGACTTCCAAAAAGGTTTTATGTTGACGCTGCACTGTTAGTGTGTAATCCGGGAAGAGCATGATGTGTTTGTCTTCCAATTTCAGGTGCCCGGCTACTAGCCACTCGTAGGATGGCATACCGGTATCGGAAATGTTGTAGCTTGGCTAGCATGTGCCGAGGTGGAGCTCCTGATGGGGGGTGTGCCAGGACACGAGGTGCTCTTTCTAAGGAAAAGAAGATGGTTAGGTCCGAAGCAGGGACGAAAGCGAGACCACGTCTTCAGAAATGATAAGGGATTTTTGCCTTCAAGTCCCTCTAGTAGACCCAGAATCCCGACATTGCTTCTGCAACAGCATCCTTTGGCATCATCTGCCCTCTCCTTTAGCATGTGAACACATGCCTGTAGGTCTTGAATACCACTTTGATTGTCCGTCATCTGTGGTTGCAGCGTGGCCAGCGTTTTCTCCCTCTCAGCCACCCGGTCCATGAGCTTTCGATGATTGTCTCATCTGAAGCTTAGTTCTGAGACCAGGGACCCAAGGGAGGTGTCCATAGATTTCTGGGAGCTTTCAGTTGCCATCAACACTCGATCTAGCTTGTGTTGGGGAGGCACCCATATTCTCCAGTTGAAGAGTGTCCAGTACGGTTGGTCGGGGGTTGAGTGCTACTGATTTTGGTGCAGATGCAGCAGTTTTCAGGTGGCCCATAGTTTTTCATGTCGAGGCAATCACCCCCTCACCCTCAGGATGTGCCGCTGGGCAGGTGGATGCGGTACCCCGGTCCGCTTCTGTCAGTAGGGTAACAAGTAGGTGGAGAGAGGAGAACCTCCAAGCCTATAGCAGAGTCTGGGGTCCTAGTGGTGTTAGTTACCAGATTTCTGTGGCAACTTGGGACAGCCTGCTGCTCCAGCTGTATCGCAGACAGTAAGGGGGGGCAAAGGAGGGAGCCCCTCCCAGGCAGTTGTCATGAAGAAGCCACTTTCAGGCTGCGAGAGGGCCAGGTTTGCACATAGAGTCTACTTTTAAGCCTCCTGAGTCCTTAGTCCTTCGCCGTATGCATGTACCAGTGTGTGGAGGGGTGCCTCTGTGTGTCCCAACTCGGACACCAAAAACTATGCAGAGCCATCTGTATGCAGCGGGGACTGTAGCCACCTGGGCCCTCTCAGGGAAGTGTGAGGGAAGATTCTCACTGCAGAGCAGAGGCAAGATGCTAACAGGGATAATCGTGGTCTGGTGCAGCAGCTATGGGCCTGGTGTGGTCCCCAGACTCCCGTGATGGTGAAGGCTTAGCTCCTGGAGGGCGGTGCGGTGCCCTTGCAGTCACTGTCTCCTGATATGGGCACCTAGGGTCTTCACACACTCACCACACTCCGCCATCCAACACAAAGTCTTGTCTGGATGGGGCCAGTGGCAGCTGGGCAAGCCCTGTAGTGGTTGTGGCTGTGTTGGAGACGTCTGCACGAATTGCGGTCTGTTGGTATGCCGTGCCCCGATGCAGGCGTCGAGGGCCATTCCAGATGTGGTTTGCCCCACTGTGAGTGTTGGGGCAGCGCAGAACAATTTTGGTGTGGTGGGGCCTGCTGGCCAGCGCGGCCACCCTTCAGGTCCCAGTGTGGACTGCCAACTTCCTGACGGCGTGCTCTGCAATCTGCCCGTTAGCTGCGGTTGAGTTACAGGAAGGCAGCCCGGCTCACTTGTAACAAATTGCCGGTATGGAGAGCTCTTGCCCTTTTGTACCCCGACTCAGGTGCTGGTAAGGTGGGCGGAGTTGGTGGAGTGCCACTACATGGAGTTCCACAGAGTTAAAAAAACTCTGCTCCGCTCCACCCTAATTTTAAAAAATGGGAAATAATCACTTGCCTGCTCTGGCATCTCTGGGGTGCCCTCCTCGTCACCGTGGTCTCCTCCTTGCTGTCCTCGCCAGTTGCAAACCCCTACTTTGTATGCCTTGGGAGGACTGCGCATGCGTGCGCGAATGCACAATCCTCCCAAGATGTACAACGTAGGGGTTTGCGACCAGCGAGGATGCAAGGACGGCAAGGAGGAGACCACGGCAACGAGGAGGGCAGCCCGGAGACGCCACAGCAGGTTAGAGATTATTTCCTGTTCTATTGGGTGTGTTGGGCGTGGGCGCAGGGGCTAACTCCGCTATGCTGCGAAGTCAGAGTTTTTGCCTGAACTTCGCGTTCCCAATGGAGCGTGGGATTGGCAAAACTCTGCAAACTCCGCTGGCGGAGTGGAGTTCGCCACCTGGGCTTAATAATGATGGGGTACAGTGCGGTGATGGAAGATGGTCCCTGGTACCTCCTCTCAAATGGTCTGGGGGAACATATTAGGTGTTGGGATCAGCTGGTGGCATCATCACAGGTGCCCCAGGGGAGTTGTCGATGAATAGGGGTGGGGCTGCTCCGGAATATGACGGTCACAAAGGTGTGTTCATTGCTTCAGAGGGTCTCCTCTCTCCCCATCGGCCACCACGTGTATGGCCCGCTTCGCTCACCTCACTGCAAGCGCCAGCCCAGCACGTCCTCCACGCCTTGTTATAATGACTTCCTTTGTCACAGCCCCCCACCCAGCAGGACTCGCCCAATCAGCGGGCCAGGTGGTAGAGGGCTTGTTATATGTTTCAGAGAGGTAGGTTTAAGTAAGTGCGCCTCCAAGTCCCAAACGGGCCTGCACATGTGACTCCAAGTGTACAGCAAGACTGGTTCTAGTTATAACTAGTAATTACATGCATTGGGCAGAGCTTCTGGTAACTGAGTGATGCCCCTGTCCAGGCTCCAGTAGTGACCAGTGTATGCCCAGCCAGGAAAAACTTAGGTCCCAGTGTAGGTCACAGCCAGTCAGTGTGCGCGCCCCCCGCTACAGCCAGCAGTGGCGCCCCAGTGCCGGCCTCGATAGTTGCAGCCCTATAGTGAGGCAGGCCAGGTGTTGGTCTCCGAATGCTGCTCTGATCTGGGTGCTGGTTCCAGCCAGATCAGTCTGAGGCTGGCCGGATCCACAGGGCCACTGCAATGGTCTCAAGACCCCAGCGGGGGCCGGGGCCTATTGGCCCATGCGATCCCTTCCAGAATTACCAGGTGCAGTTAAAAAAATCCTCTCAGGATGCTCTGGCCCTACAAAACTGCTGCATAATGATGTATGCTGCCTCGTTCAGCAGGAGGAATAAGTTAATGCCGGCCCCAAAGACTGGGTAAATGACGATGGCAGGGTGGATGGCGCGGAGTGATAGCAATGGAGGTCTGTCCTCTTGGCCTGCTTGGCCACACCCCCATCTCATCTCTCTTAATGGCAGATTAATATCAATTAAGGAGAGGCTAACTATGATCACTTCTATTACATAATATCAACTACAGAAATACCAAGATTCCAAACATATTGCTTAAAAAATATTGCGAAACTTAACATCAATTTTTTTATATACTGAATGAAAAATACAATCGCGACTACAAAAATATAGTTGTAACTAATATGAGAAAACATAGGGGCATATTAGCAAGAACATGCGAAAAATATCGCACACCTTGCTTAGAGCCCCTTTTTTTATCGCCGGCTATCGCTGGATATTACCGCGGAAATAACATGCTATTAGCAAGGTTTATCTCCATTGCGATAAAATATCCAGCGATAGCGGCGAAACCCAGCTTTAATGCGAGAAATCCAGCGATAAAATCCTATCGCTAAATCTGGGGACTTAACCTTACATCCACCTCCCATTGACTTTCATTGCTAAGTCATGTTTTTATCAGTTCTAAAAAACAAGCGCTAATCGGGGTTAGCGCGTGTTTTATTATCGCTTCGCGGGTATTGCTAATAGGCGATAGGTATGTAAGCGACTGTTTTCTGTCGCTTTTAGTTGGGAACGCCTACCTTGCATGTCATTAGCGATAATTATCGCTGACATGCAAGGCGATGTAAACCCGGCCGCTATCGCCTGAAAGCTGTCGCTAACGCCTGTTAGCGACAGCTTGCTAATAGGGCGTTAAAAATATCGCCGCTTTAGCGGCAAAAGTCCCGCTAAAGCGGCGATAGAGCCCTTGATAATATGCCCCATAATACCATAAACAAAAATATGGAAACCTAAAATATTGACAAAGCATTAAAACCAATAAAACTAAAATATTGCCTATGGAAATATTGATCAAATTAATTAAAATTATATATATGTAAAAACCTTATATACCAGTTGAATAAATATTGTTGATACATACATTAAGAAACACAATATTCTTGAACTTCACGATATTTCTGCAATCATATCAAGGAAAAAAATATATTTTGGCAAAAATAATGAGGTCAAACATTTTAGGATATATATACAGATTAACATAATGCTCAGTTTTTTTAAATCGGTATCCTTTCGTTATATTTGCTATTGACAGTGTATTCACAATTTTCCTAACCATTTTCCTTCATGTGTGTTGTAATGGGTTGGTGTATAATGATGAGCATACTTAGTATACCATTTCATATGATTCCTGTGTGTGCCCATCTGGAGGTAGGCTGAGAGGAATTCACCAGCAACCTGCCCATTTACTGACAGGATTAATTGTCCGTCCCAGAATGTATTCTTCTACATACATACGGGGTACAGGTAAGATATGAGGAACGGGTCATGGGGCGCATATCCATTTTCCCCACTATGCACAGCAAGTAGTTATAATTGCACTTCCTGAGCACAAGAGAAATGTGCTGGGTGTGACCATTACTGAATGTTACCAAAATCCTTGGCATGCATCAGAACCAGCAGCCAAAACAATTAGATTCTTTCCAAGCCTGGGAGCATAACAAGTTATGTAAGGTCTATCTGGTCATTCAGTTGAACATAGCACTTCCACATTAAGGAAACCAAATGGCTCCTAGTGTCATCATTAATCAACTTTTCTAAACTTGAGGTAAGTCTATGTCACTGCCTAAGTCCTTGCCTTAATAATCCGGGCCCCCTGATATACCTCCATAAAAAAATTGTTGTCCACAGATTTTCATTTTTTGATTTGCGTTTTTGGATCATTAGAGAAATAATTTAGCTTGGGTAGACATTGCTGATCCTGGCAGAACTTTTCTGGACGACATTTTTCAAAATGGCGGATGTGTTGCAGTGATGATGTAATATTTCAGGAACCATGAGACCTATATACTTTATTTTGGAGTCAAAACATAGGTTTTGGGGGTCAAGTAGTCTGATAGAGACAGAAAATAACTCATCAGAGCAACCCTTCCACCACTTTCCAAAATGGTGGTTATAATAGAGGAAGGAGAGACAATATAGAAATGAAACAAATAATAATGGTTCCAAACCTTTTATGTATACACAAAACAATGTTTATGATCTGAATATGAAAACAAAATAATGTTTATCACTGCTGTTTTAGACACATTTTCATAGTGTACTTTATTTATTTGTTTCGGCAATCGGTCGTGGTACATTTGCCGAATGTTGAACATTTGAGAAGAGCATGTCAACAGGGACATCTTTTTGCTGCATAGGTTTTGCAACTACATGTATGTGTAAGTTCTGTGGGTAGAGGCTCTAGAAATTTCATAGGTTTTAGCACCCCATGAATATCTTCCCAACCAAATTCACATGAATCTTTCCCTGCATATGCATGATCCAAAACATTTACACATCTTCTGATCAAGCATAACACTCTTTTAATGTGTCCATGCACAGAATATGAGGTTGGTGGAAGGTCACTTAGCGGGACTGATCTCTTGAACTCACTGGGCTCGATTCACAAAATTAATCTGAGACAAAATCCAAATTTACGACTTTCAATATTCACAGAAGGCATTTAGGAGTACTAAAGTTAGGATTTTGTCTCAGTTAAACTTAAGTTTTGGTCTTAAGCTAAACTTAAGACAAACTTAAGATTGACTGAGACAAAATCCTAACTTTAGTACTCCTAAATGCCTTCTGAAAATACCAAAAGTCATAAAGTTAGGATTTTGGCTCAGATTACTTTTGTGAATCGGGCCCACTGTATCTAAGATCGTCAAATGTGTGACAGTCAAAACTCGTTTTCCTCACATGCAGGGTATTTTTCTACGTCTTTAAAATCACATTCTCTTCTGTCTCAGCAAATCCTTTTAGATCTAAGTGTCACAGTAATAACATCTGTGTCATTTGACAGTACATTGACTCGATTGAACCATTTCAAACAGCCCAGTCATCATGTGTCAGAACACGAAGGTTAGCTTCCTCCAATTTGCTGTTAAGTTCTTGAACAACATGGCCCATACCTTTTGAATCTATCTCTGCATGCACCAAATCCTCATTGACAATCATTGTACCGCAATAATTGGAAATTCAGTGTTCACTGAAGCATCAACAATGTTTTGGCGAGTTAACATCTCCAAGTTCATCTTGTTCGATGTTGATGACCAAATTTTAGCAGGTTCAGAGGTATAGGTGTCAGATTTCTGATACAGGCAAGGTCAATTTTTCCACTTGTAGACATTCATCAGATTTCTCACATTTTTTGACAGATAGTTCAAGATAACTGTCAAGGACAATGTGCAGTTCTTGCAAGGTGCACACTGACTTTGATATCTGTAGAACAGTCTGAGACACCTCTCCAAAGTTTTGCATGGATGAAATCTTGACCATATAGTCCACAACAACAGCAGTTTTCAATTAAGACACCTATTCGAATTGAAATTCTTCAGGTGAAAGGTTTTTTTGAGCCCTTGTACGAGTTTGTGCTTTACTGGTTTGGTTGCAGCATCTCCATCAAATAATGCATTTATTGGAAGAAGATCATGCGACAGAATGTCCTTGATAAATTCAACCCTTTCTTTTACTACATCCATCTCTCTATGTGCTTATGAAAGTTATTTTTTGTAACCTGTTTTGTAGTGGCTGGCTGGACAAAACTCTTACTATGGCAATTAAAGCTTGGAAGTTTAGCTTTAGTGATTATATCGAACAGCTTTTTCTCTTTCAAAACAAATCTCTCCTGCTTCGGTTCTGCGTATAGTTTTGATCCATGTTCCAGGACCTTTAGTAGACGTGTCTCTATATCATTATCCACATATTGTTTGGTCATGAAGTTGTGTAGTTGCACAGGCTTAGTCATTTCAAAGGCATTTCATTGTTGCTGCATGAAATGAAGAAGGATGTCAACATGTTTTTAAAATGTTCTCCTCTCTTTACCACAAGTTCGTGGTGAGGAACAGTTTCATGATGGTCCATTAAATTTGAGTTTGTCATCTCTCTGGAAACATTGCAAATAGAAAGGACTTCATGGTAAACTAGCTGCCATTGAGTAGCATATTTACTTTTATGTGTCTGACCAACTATCCCCTTGTAGTTTTACTGTGATCTCTGGATTGTCTGTTCCAGTTTCATATCTGGAGCCACAACATTGAACCTTCCCTCTCTGTCTTTCACCACAAAATGTCTTTGAATGAAATTTCTGTAGAGGTATGGTTTTTCCACCGCTAGCGTTTTCACTCTTTCCAAATTCCAGGACCCATATCTCAGGTAGTTTATGCAATCAAATTTGCAAAACAGAGTAATCAATGACTCCAGAGTCTTCATGTGCAGCTCCCAATCAGCTTCCCAATCAGCATGTACCAAGTTTTTCTCTAGAGCTATCTTGTGTAAAACATTTCCCCAGTACTTGCAAAGTTCTGATTTTTCTTCACATTCTTTCACAAACTCTACGATTTTGGTTTTCAGGTTTTCTGATTTTGAACTGAGTATATTGAACATTGTCTGGCTTTGCATTATGTCTTTTGAATGAAGTGCACCCTGTACCTTGTTCACTTCTGAGATAAGAAATGCAAAATCTAATTTGTCATTCTTTGTTCCAGATAGCAATCCAATGCAATGTTTCTATAGCCTCAAATATGATGAGCATATCTTGCAATGAACAAATATAATGAGTTCCGCTCAATACTGACTGCACAGTTTTGCTTCCAAAGGTTTCAGCCTCAATAAGTGCATTGTCTATGCCACATCCACTGAGATAAAGTTCTGCACACCACAAGGCAATGTTTGTCATGTGGAAAATGACCATCATTGGATAAAGTTCATCAAATTCTACTGGATTGCTTATAAAAATGTCAGCTACAACATGGAAAACACCTTCATCGCAGAAAATTGGAAGGATAGGCTGGTCTTCAAGTTGAGCACGTACATTTTGGAAACTTTTTAGAGCTGTCTATACTGGTGCGTAGTTTGTGACTGAGATGGTATTACTGGTAAAAACCCAACCTTCTTCAATGGGACAGTATTCTGGGAGATCAGAGCATGAATTCCAGCCCACGGAAGAACTGGCTTTTCATTATCCTTCAGTCCGCACCGAATAAGCAATATGATAAATTCAGTTAAATCAGCTTTGCGGACAGCAGCATCAGGTAGAAGAAGATCCTTGTCCTCAGCCACTTTGAAACTTTCTGGCAGACTGGGACTTGTTGATGGCTTGAAGTGATTTTGCACACGTTGGCAAAGCAGTTGGGTTATAAGTTTGCAGCTTGGTTTATTTATGCCTACAGCTAACACAGCTTGTTTTCCAGCAGCTACTTCATTGGTACAGTCTTGAAAAAGCACCATGGCAGTATCATGTGTGCTGAATGTTCCAGACAAAGAAGAGCTGTCTTCAAAATCAAAATGATCAAGAGCAGCGATTGTAAATCCTTTCGTGGTAAAGTGACTCGGAAGTGGTGTGCTGTCGGATGCACAAGATTTTACAGCATTAGCTGCTAACAAGTTCCTGTTCCGTACTATGTCATTATAACTTGTTCATACACCAATCCTATTCATTGAAGTGACTAGCTTTCTACTTTTGCACTTGTAGTAGATTGCATGGGCATTCATCATGTGTATTGGAGCTTTCTTTTTGCCGTGATGTGATTCATAAAACATGGTTTGAAAAAGACAGTACATTTGCACTGGATAAGACTGTCGGCTCATTGGATTGTCTTCCACTTCTTCGCTTATATCTTCAAATCCATCATCAATGTTGTTGGCTTTTGTTCCGAACTCAAGAACTTTAATTTGTAACAGTTTTCTTTTCTGATATTAAACAATGATGTAAGAAATGCTAAGACAACATCAGGCATTCTTGTTGACTCCCATGATTTGCAGAGCTCTGGGGGCATCACAAAATTTGTCATTGAGTTTAAAATCTAAATCTTTCAGGATGTTTCTTAAAATGGTTCCTGCTGATTTTACTGCATTCTGTGATCTTGTTTTAGCAGCAAGAACTTCAGGAGTCAAATCAACTGAGAACACCATAAGTGGCTCATTCTTTTTGTTGGAGTGACAAAAACGAATTCTGTCATTGTACATTCTCACCAGAAAAATCTTAATTTCATTATTATGCATCAACACAGTTTCATCAATGTTGAACATTAATTCTCTGATCTCACTGAGTGTGAACCCATAACCAGCACTCAATAGTGGCTTTAAAACTTCATGTGCTTTTTCAGAGAGTGCAAACGTAACTGAAGGCTGGTGGTTACATTGCTGCTGGGAGCTCATTGTACATTCATATTTTAGAATGTATGCATGCATGCAGTTTGGTGGGCATACAAATCTGCTGCAAATACATTCACCTCGCTGTTTAGGTCAGCTACTCGGCTGAAAACTTCACCTTGGAAGAAACTAGCTGCAGATAAAAACATGCTTGCCCTATGAGACTCACATACTCTGTACTTTGTTCTTTTGTCATTCCCTTTGGCCCTTGTTCTGGCTAAACCACAGATAACACATTGAAGATCCTCTGCTTTCTGATCAGTTGTTGGAGGTGGACAAAGGTAGCCACCGATCTTCTAAGAGGATGGGCATTGGGTTTGGTTGTCATTGCTTTCTCAGAAGACTCGGATTCTTGTTGTGATTCACTGGTTTCTGCTATTTTTTGACTAATTGTTCCCAGGCTTTTATCCTTTGTATATAACTTGTAGCACTTGTTGTTGCAATGAGAAAATGTTTGATCCTCTTCACCCATCAATTTCAATCTTTTGTGGACTTTGTCTTGCCGTATTTTTGCAGCATCTTGAACTCTCTTCTGTCCAGCCGCAGTTGATGGATTAGTTTGGCATATGACACATTTTTCATTTTTGAACGAGTCCCCAGATTTTGTAGTTAGCAACACTCTGTCAGGAGGTAGAGATCCTCTGCTACCACCTGCTTTGCTCATGTTTATGAATTTGAATCAACTGAAAACCTGAAACAAAAACAAAATTGGAATAAATTTCCAATATGATGACTAAAACACATCATTATAGAGCCGCCATTTTGGAAAATGGAAGAAGGGTTCTCCTGAGGAGTTATTTTCTGTCTCTATAGGACTAACATACCCCCAAAACCTATGTTTTGACACCAAAATGAAGTATATAGGGCTCATGGAATATGAAATATTAGATCATCACTGCAACACATCCGCCATTTTTAAAAATGTCGTCCAGAAAAATTTGGCCCAGATTAGTAATGTCTATTCACGCTAAATTACTTCTCTAAAGTACAGAAACATAAAATCAAAAATGAAAAAAATAATTTTTTTACAGAGGTATATCAAAGGGCCAGGACTAAAACAACAAAATAAAAGGTTCATATTTCATTCATTTAGGCACTTACCTTCAACGTAGCCAGCCCCAATTATAGATGTTGATCAAGACATAACAACGCTACTTCGAGTTCTTATTACACTTCTCAGAAGGTTGATTACCAGTTTGAATTGCGATTTGACAGATAACTTTGGCTTGCATGATTTTAATTAACTGTTGGCATCGGCATGCCCATCCCTTATCTTTTAAGCTACCTCTCACATTGTGGTTGATCACAGTACAATATAGAGTTAAAATCATTAATCACAATTCTAATGGGTCCAGACATATATAGGGCTTTTTGTTGTCAGTAAGTCTCTTCTAGAAGACGCCCATGACTGTGGGAATCATCAAATTCCTTGTTTTATTTGGGGGCTATAATTATAATTTCAATGTAGAATGTGGCTGCTCCTATCAGCAGTTTTGGCACTCAAAATGTTAACTTAGTTTGCAGGGCATCTGATACTTTTAAGCATAATTTCTAATTTCTATGTACACGATCTCTAAATTTCCTTTCATGAATCTGTTTTAGGGCCAATGTTTGAAAAATTGCGTACCCTAGATTTGAAATTTGCAAGGGCTTCCACTTTTCTTGTAGAGTACAAATATCAGAATTGTTCATACACATTACCCAATCTTCATCTACCTGTTTCAGATTTAAAAGGCCTCTTTTGAAAGAAATGGACTGTAGATCATGTGTACTGTACTTCATGAGCAGGACAACATTTGCCACCATGCACTTGAACATCTGCATTTGTGCCCATGTCATTTATATATTTCAATAAACCTACATTGTAGCTACTGTTGATATCCCTAGGGTTTTAACTGTCTCAAAGCAAAAGCTTTTTTTCCATTGTACTATTTACTGTCCCATAGAAGTATTGTCCATTCATCACTTCCATTTGACATACGCTCACTGTTGTTCACCTCTCCTACCTTAGAACTTCCCAAGCAAGTAGTGTGTAATAGCATCTCTACATTTCGGCAAAGCAAATCCTTATTTGCTCCCATTGGCATAGCAGAGCCCTCTACGTCTACTTTCTGTTACTTAAATTGCATCATCCAAATTGTACTACTCCTCGTATGCCTTCATATCCACCTGTTTTATATCAATGATCCTGCCTTGCATAGGTTTTCCAAATTTCACTTTGTATTCTGTTTCTAATGCCTTTCTAAAGGTATCCAGAGTGTGGGCAAGAGTACAAAAATCTGTCACCTATTTAAGTCTAGTTGTGATATTTTACCATCAAAACACATTAGCTCCTGCTACTTTGAAGGTGGCTATCACACATTCTTCATGCCACTGTTTGGTGTTTTTTCAGCACAAAGACATGTATCCATGCAATGAGTGCCTCCTGTATTGGATTTTCTTACACAGGAAGTGAAATACGTCAACAAAATATGCTAGTTTTCTTTAGTTACTTTCTTCATAAACTCCTTACAGCAGAGCCTGGGAGGAAAGATTGACAAATTACCCTGAAACTAGTGGCATATCCAGAATTATTTACACTCACAGACTTAAATTTCTCAAGGAACTTGAGTTTTCTTCCTTTTTAGATTGAGCCTAGAGGCAGCGCGCATGTACTGCTCGCTCTGCGAGGCATGCTGTAGTAGAGTATGCTGTGGAAGCCTCGCCCACTCTCCGCCCTTATTTGTCATTGGCTGGTGTCATTGTCCTTGGTAAATGCAGGCTTCCAATTCATTTTGAGGCTTGTTAGACCCCCCTTGTTACCACCTTGTCGCCATTTGTTACCGCCCATGACGACTGGACCTTTTACTTGGCTTGTTACACGGTCTCCGTTTTAAGTCTGCGAGCACTATTTTGTTTAGTAACTAACTAATGGGGACAATAGCGGCTGCTTCCTGCATTTGCAGCGCGCCCACGCAGGACAATGGCTGCCGCTTTTTTTGTACTTTATTAATTTTGGAATGAATTGCATGCTGGGCGCGGCACCCGCTTCAAGGACACCGTGCTCAGTTAAATTTTTTTTTTTTTAACTACAATGTTTAGCGCGGCGCCCGTTTGAGGGACACCGTGCTTTGTTTAGTTTTTTTTTAAAAACGTTATTGGTGAGCACGGCGCCCGTTTCACTGACACCGCGTTCTGCATTTAAATCCCGCCGGGTTTGGCCCTGAGGCAGGAAGAGTCCGTCTTGTGGCTGGAGTCTGCACCGTCAGATCCAGAATAGAGGTGTGCTTTGTTTTGATTTTTGTTTTTACTTTATTGGTGAGCACGGCGCCCACTTCACGGACACTGCGCTCTGTTTGTTTATTTATTTTTTAAACTTTAACCCCTTCGCTGCTAGGCCTTTCCCCCCCTTTGTGCTAAGCCTTTTTTTGGCTATTTGGGATAGTTCGCGCTTAGGCCCCTGTAACCTTTTGACCACATAAGGTATCCACGCCAAATTTGCGTCCTTTTCTTCCAACATCAAGGGAATTTTAAAGGTACCCAAGGTTTGTGGATTCCCCTGGAGGGGATGCAGAAATTAGAAAAATGGGAAAAAAGGGCTACAGATGAAAGCGTCTGTTTTTTCCCCTGCAAATGGTATCAACAAAGGGTTTGTGAGGCTGAAATCACCATTTTCCCAGCTTTCAGGGACTGACAGACTTTTGTCAGAAAACTAACATTTTTACACAGTTTTGGCATTTTACTGGGTCATAGCCTATTTTTGCTATTTTTGTGCTTTCAACCTTCTTCCAGTTAATGGTAGAAATGGGTATGAAAGCAATAATGCTTCCTGGAAAGCTATACATTTTAGAAAAGTAGACAGAATTCTGAATTCAGTAAGGGGTCATTTGTGTAGATCCTTCAAGGTTTC
The DNA here is from genome assembly GCA_963921515.1 of Calotriton arnoldi. Classification (NCBI taxonomy): domain Eukaryota; kingdom Metazoa; phylum Chordata; class Amphibia; order Caudata; family Salamandridae; genus Calotriton; species Calotriton arnoldi. The sequence continues at coordinate 661,531 of CAWUFW010007520.1, read as the reverse complement.
TTTATAGAAACTAACAGTTGAAAATAGGAAAAATTGAAAATGAGTTGAAAAAAACAGCCATTTGTGCCAACGTTTTCACCTGTAACTTCTTCTAATTATGACAGATGTTTGAAAGCAATATACCGTTACATTTGCTGGACCTTTCTGGTTGTGGGAATATATATACCTTGTAGGTTCACAAAGAAGCCGATGAACCCAGAGCCAATAACGGAGCAGCGTCTTGCAATGGTTTTTTATTATGTACCGGGTATATAGCAATTTATTTGGGAAAATATATACAGTGAAAAATCGGGATGAAAGACACCTATGTATTTCTGAAATTGGAACAAAATATAGAGTTTAGAAACAGTAGCTATTTGCACATTTCCAAAATTGTGAGTACTCATACTAGCATGAGAATTATAGGACATTTTTCAAAGTGACTTCTTTTTTACACATTGTCTTTTATTTGGAAGGCAGAAATGCATCGAAAGTCAATAGGTAATAACAGTTGCTCTACAATTCTGTGTAACCCTAAGTCTCCCGATAAAAATAGTACCTCACTTGTGTGGGTAGGCCTAGTGCCCGCGATAGGAAACGGCTCAAAACACAATGTGGACACACTTTATTTTTACAGTGAAAACAGACCCTTTTAGGTTGAGCTTTAGCGGCAGCGCGCATGCGCTGCTCGCTCTGCGAGGCATGCAGTAGTAGAGTATGGGGACAAGCTGCCCTCACTCTCCGCCCGTATTTTTCATTGGCTTCTGTGTTTGTCCTTCGTAAATTCTGTCTTCTGATTGATGATGAGGCTTGTTAGTCCCGCCTTATTATGCCATGTCGTCATTTGTACCCTCCCATGGCTATTGGCCCCTTCACTTCGAGTGTTACACTGTACAGACGTGTTATTTAGAGCTCTATTTTTTCCGTGCCTTCGTCCCTCTCCCCCGCACTCCCGTTGTCCGTGCCTTCTCGCACCCCCGGCACCCCAGCCCGCACTCCTGCTGTCCGTGCCTTTTTACCCCCTGCCCCCACCCGCCCGCACTCCCATTTGCAATGCAATAGGTCTCACGTAAATGCGAGTCCTATTGCATTACAAATGCTTGTTTTGCAAAGTGCCTAGCTGTAGATTTTGAACCCTAGCTCTGCCGGCACCTAGGGAAACTTAGCACACCTATACATTTTTGAAACGTAGACAGCCAGGGGAAACCAGGATGGGGTGACTTGTCTGGCTCTCACCAGGTTCTGTTACCCAGAATCCCTTGCAAACCTCAAACTTTGTCAAAAAACACATTTTCCTCACATTTCTGTGGTGGAAAGTTCTGGAATATGCGTGGATCCACAAAATTCCACCCACCCCGCATTCCCCAAAGTCTTCTGAGAAAAATGGTACCTCACTTGTGTGGGTAGGCCTAGTGCCCGCGACAGGAAACAGCCCAAAATGCAACGTGGACACACCACATTTTCACAGTGAAAACTGACCCTTTTTTTGCAAAGTGACTAGCTGTAGATTTTGAAGCCTACCTCTTCCGTCACCTAGGGAAACCTTGTAAATCTATACATTTTTAAAAAACTAGACACCCAGGGGAATACAGGATGGGGTGACTTGTCTGGCTCGCACCAGGTTCTGTTACCCAGAATCCCTTGCAAACCTCAAACTTTGTCAAACAAAAACATATTTTCCTCACATTTCTGTGGTGGAAAGTTCTGGAATCTGCGTGGATCCACATAATTCCACCCACCCCACATTCCCCAAAGACTGCCGAGAAAAATGGTACCACACTTGTGTGGGTAGGCCTAGTGCCCGCAACAGAAAACGGCCCAAAACGAAACGTGGACACACCACATTTTCACAGTGAAAACGGACCCTTTTTTTTGCAAAGTGCCTATCTGTAGATTTTGAACCCTAGCTCTCCCAGCACCTAGGTAAACCTGGCAATCCTATACATTTTTTAAAAGTAGAGACCCAGGGGAATACAGGATGGGGTGACTTGTCTGGCTCTCACCATGTTCTGTTACCCAGAATCCCTTGCAAAACTTAAACTTTGTCAAAAAAACACATCTTCCTCACATTTCTGTGCTGGAAAGTTCTGGAATCTGCGTGGATCCACAAAATACCACCTACCCCGAATTCCCCAAAGTCTTCAGAGAAAAATGGTACCTCACTTGTGTGGGTAGGCCTAGTGCCCGCGACAGGAAACGGCCCAAAACACAACGTGGACACACCACATTTTCACAGTGAAAACTGACCCTTTTTTTGCAAAGTGACTAGCTGTAGATTTTGAAGCATACCTCTTCCGGCACCTAGGGAAACCTAGCAAACCTATACATTTTTAAAAACTAGACACTGAGGGGAATACAGGAAGGGGTGACTTGTCTGGCTCTCACCAGGTTCTGTTACCCAGAATCCCTTGCAAACCTCAAACTTTGTAAAAAAAACCACACATTTTCCTCACATTTCTGTGGTAGAAAGTTCTGGAATCTGTGTGGGTCCACAAAATTCCACTTACCCCGCATTCCCCAAAGTCTTCCGAGAAGAATAGAACCTCACTTGTGTGGGTAGGCCTAGTGCATGCGACAGGAAACGGCCCAAAACGCAACGTGGACACACCACATTTTCACAGTGAAAATTGACCCTTTGTTTGCAAAGTGCCTAGCTGTAGATTTTGAACCCTTGCTCTGCCGGCACCTAGGGAAACCTAGCAAACCTATACATTTTAGAAAACTAGACACCCAGGGGAATACAGGATGGGGTGACTTGTCTGGCTCTCACCAGGTTCTGTTACCCAGAATCCCTTGCAAACCTCAAACTTTGTCTAAAAAAACACATTTTCCTCACATTTCTGTGGTGGAAAGTTCTGGAATCTGCGTGAATCCACAAAATTCCACCCACCCCGCATTCGCCAAAGTCTCCCGAGAAAAATGGTACCTCACTCGCATGGGTGGGTCAAGTACCCGCGACAGGCAAGGGCCCAAAACATATTGAGAAGACATCAAAGTTACCTATCACAAAACAACCTGGTTTTGCAAAGGGGGTCACCTGGGTTTTTGGACCCGGGCTCAGCGGCCATCTAGGGAAACCTACCAAACCCACACATTTCTGAAAACTAGACACCCGGAGGAGTCCAGCGAGGTATGGCTTGCTTGGACCTCCCAACGTTTTCCTACCCAGAATCCCCTGCAAACCTCAAATTTAGCTGAAAAAAATCAAATGTTTCTCAAATTTCTGTGTGGGAAAGTTCTGAAATCTGCATGGATCCACAAATTTCCTACCACCCAGCGTTCCCCCAGGTCTCCCGATAAAAACTGGTACCTCACTCGCGTGGATGGGTCAAGTACCCGTGACAGGCAAGGGCCCAAAACGTATTGAGGAGACATCAAAATGATCAATCGCAAAACGACCAGGTTTGGCAAGGGGGGTCACCTGGGTTTTTGGCCCCGGGCTCGGTGGCCATCTTGGGACACCTACCAAACCCACACATTTCTGAAAACTAGACAACCGGGGGGAGTCCAGCGAGGTATGGCTTGCATGGACCCCCAACGTTTCCCTACCCAGAATCCTGTGCAAACCTCAAATTCAGCTGAAAAAATCACATTTTTCTCAAATTTCTGTGTGGGAAAGTTCTGAAATCTGCATGGATCCACAAATTTCCTACCACCCAGCGTTCCCCCAGGTTTCCCGATAAATATGGTACCTCACTCGCGTGGGTGGGTCAAATACCCATGACAGGCAAGGGCCCAAAACGTATTGAGGAGACATCAAAATTACCTATCACAAAAACAATCTGGTTTTGCAAGAGGGGTCACCTGGGTTTTTGGCCCCGGGCTCGGCGGCCACCTTGGGAAACTACCAAACCCACACATTTCTGAAAACTAGATACCCGGGGGAGTCCAGCGAGGTATGACTTGCTTGGATCCCCCAACATTTTCCTACCCAGAATCCCCTGCAAACCTCAAATTTAGCTAAAAAAACACATTTTCCACATATTTTTGCTTGGAATCACCGTGCCGGCACAAATGTTCTACCCCACAGCGTTCCCCTCAGTCTCCCGAGTAAAATGATACCTCACTTGTGTGTGTGGGGCAAGGGCCTGTGACTGAGAAGAAACAAAAACATAGGGATTACGGGTATAGCACTGAGAATTCTAAGCGCTACATTTTAAAAATAAAATGTTTTTAGCCTATTCTGCATTGGACACCTACACAAGTGAGGTATCATTCCTCAAACAAACACACATACATACTGGTTGGATTTGACACGAGGGCGAGTGATGGTTCAGTATATAAAATTTTATCAACAAGAGATTTCACAAAAATTAAATGCACTGTCGATAATTGAAATGACAAAAAACTGAACCAGTGACTCCCAGCTTGTGAGCTGTAAAGCTATGTAAAGGCCCCAACCACTTTACAGGCCATTCACACACTTTTCGTCCATGATATAACAAGAAAATTCTCACCACCAGGCACAGAACCAACAAATTACAACATTCACAAAAAGGGACAAGGGACACCCTGCTTGAGAAAGACAGAAAAGACAAATATTACTGCACAACCATCTATTCCTCAAGCACACATACATACCGTTTGGATTTGGCATGAGGGTGAGTGATGGTTCAGTATATACAATTGTATTAACAAGAGATTTCACAAAAATGAAATGCACTGTTAATAATTGAAAGGACGAGAAACTGAACCATTGACTCACAGCTCGTGAGCTGTAAAGCCACGACAAGGCACCAACCTCTTTACAGGCCATTCATACACCTTTCATACGTGTGAGACATACAAAACCATTCACAACACCAGCCGCGGGCCCATCACATTACAACACTCACATCAGCAGACAGTGCCATTCAAGGGCCCATCACTTCCACACCTCCACATGCCTGACACAGCAACCACATCAGCTGATGGATTGCGTGGACTGGTGTTTGGCTACCAGTGTGTGTAGTGACCAGCAGCAAGTCACTACTCACACACTGCCAGCCAAGTGCCAGTCCACGCACACTGCCAGCCAAGCACCAGTCCATTCACACCACCAGCCAAGCGCCGGTCCACGCACACCGCCAGCCAAGCGCCAGTCCACGCACACCACCAGCCAAGCGCCAATTCATGCACAATGCCAGCCAAGCGCCAGTCCATTCACACCACAAGCCAAGCGCCAGTCCACGCACACTGCCAGCCAAGCACTAGTCCACGCACACCGCCAGCCAAGTGCCAGTCCACACACACCACCAGCCAAACGCCAGCCTACACACACCGCCATCAGATTTAAGGTTTTTTAATACAGAAAAGAAAACACAAACAAATTGTAAATAGATACAAATCAACTAGCACAAAATCTGAAACTAAATACATTGCACAAATGCCAACCTTGAAACTGAACAAAAAATATAAAACAATACAGCCCAGGCAGTTCACTTTACCACTCATGCTTGCTCCCAAAAATTATTTTGCGTGTGGTACATTCTAAAACAAGCAGGCACACACAGCACAGGGTTAGAAAGACACTCGGGGCAGTACATACGAGTCTCCTTCCACGTACCTCTTTGCCAACAGACTGCATCTCCATCTGGGAAAGACTTTTGAGGGCGTGGGAGGAATGTGATCAGGAAAGTGGCAATCTTTCAACCTAGCCACATCCTCCACCACTCCAACTCTAGGAACACTTGCCTGTTCCACTACAACAAGGCTGCCTATTACAGACTCCTGAAACTTAGCAAAAGTCATCTTTGACTCAGGACAACAATCCTTTAATACAACAAAAGCATTAAAGGTTGCCAAGTGGAAAAGATGGATAGCCAACTTCTTATACCAAATGTAAGCCTTAGGAAGAGCAGTGTATGGTTCCAACCTCTGATCTCCTCTATCAACACCACCCATGTGCCTATTATAGTCTAAAATGCACACAGGTTTGCGCGCTTCAGCAACCTGACCCCAAACAGTCACAGGTGAAGTGCTTTCATCATGGATGGTAGTCCGCATGTAGACATCTCTCCTGTCTGAAAACTTCACAGCTAGAAGTTTCTCGCTATGCAACGCACTGCACTGTCCCCGCACAAGCTTTTGACAAACAAGTTATTTTGGGAAACCTTTACGGTTAGAGCGGATTGTGCCACAAGCAACAGTGTCCACTTTGGTCAATTCCCTGAACAACTGCACACCAGTGTAGAAGTTATCCACATATAAATGGTGACCTTTGTTAAAAAGTCCTCTACCAAGTTCCCACACAATTTTCTCAGTTACTCCAAAAGTGGACGGACAACCAGGGGGATCAATCCTGGGATCCCTACTGGTGTACACCCTGAAATTAGAGACATACCCAGTCCTACTGTCACACAGCATATACATCTTAATTCCATAGCGTGCCCTCTTGCTAGGAATGTATTGCCTAAAAACCAAGCGGCCCTTGAACAAGACCAAAGACTCATCCACTGCTATTTCTTTCCCTGGAGCATAGATCTCAGAAAATCGATGTACAAAGTGATCAATGGCAGGCCGAATCTTAAAAAGACGGTCACAATCAGGGTGATCTCTTGGCAACGCTAAACAATTATCGACAAAATGCAGCATCCGAAGCAGAAGCAAATACCTATCATGACTCATGACTGCCGGAAATATAGCCGTTGCCAGCAAGGGACTAGTAGACCAATATGAAGACATTGATGGCTTCCTTAGCAAGCCCATCAAAAAAGTTAACCCCAAGAACTTCTTCAACTCATCCAGAGTTGTGAGAGTCAACCGGGTAGCTCTAGAGTGGGGCCTAAGGCTGGCACTGTTGTCTCTCAACTACTGTTCAGCATACAAATTAGTCTGCTCAACAATCTCTGCCAAAAATACATCGTCCATAAACAACTAAAAAAGATTAATCGGCAAAAAGTTTTCAGTATCCACTCTACACCCTGGAACACCAGTAAAGTCTGGCAATGCCGGCTGCACCATGCCTGGGGCAACCCAGAGGTTAGCACTTCCAACGGGAAGCCTTGCAGCCCAGGCTGCAGCCCAGATGCCTCTTGCTGCACTATCGGCACATCAATGTCCTCCTCTAAAACAGGTACTTCATCCACACTAAGAGTAGCTTCATCCGCACTGAGAGTAGCTTCATCATCCGATGATTCCTTGTGGACAGAAAACTCACTGCCTGAATCTTCTACTCCCTCCTCTGCCTCAGATGCAGAGTCAGTCTCTGAACCATGGTCAGAGGAAGACTCAAAAAGCATACCAAGACCCTGCAGAGCAGTAATCCTTCGGCTAGCCATAATCCTTACTAATAAAGGAGACTTCACAAACATATCAACTACAACCAAAACTGTGCACAATAAGTAATAAACAAAGTGTGGCTTTAGCACAATGATCTATATACTCAAAAACAATATGACTCGCTTGCCAAAGATAGCTACACTCACCAGCACCTACTCTGCAGAGACACAGCAAAAACCAGCGATATCCCACTAAAAAGAAGAAACAAAACCAATTACTCACAAGACAACAAAATACACATCGAGCACGAATGCAAAAAGATTTTGACACTCAAAAAACAGAAGCCAAACATACTGCTATTATTACACCATTTGCAAAAAACACATTCATGCAGGGAAATGAAACTCATTTCGAGTAAATAGTACAAAACAAAAGTCTCTTACCAAACACATGCAACTACACAAACTTCAGAACCACCAGTAATGAAACCGCAACCTGGAACATCAGTCTAAAGAGCAAAAGCCTTGAACTAGAATAAAAAGGAAAAATAAAACATTACAATTGCAATTCAGAACAAATAAAACAATTAACATTATAACACGCTATGTCACTACTTAAATGGTCAATCTGCCAGATGGGCCTTCAAACAGGGCCGAGAAAAATGGGGGGTGATCTTACCCAAGGGATCTGGGGGGTTTTCTGCCAGGCCAATCTGTCCCCAGGTGGGGCAGAAAACAGCAGGCAAAAATGTGCCCCCTTGCAAAAGAAATAGATCCCTGGTGCCTAGTAGGGTTTTCTGACCCCCTCCGGCCTGAGGGCAGAAAGGCCAAAAAAAGGGCAGATCTGTCCCCATGGTGGGGCAGAAAATACATAAACATAACTTAAGCCCCTTGGAAGCAACTCTTGGCCAAGGGGTCGCTTCCATCTGCAATAAAAAAAGGCCCTGGGGCCTAATGGGGTTTTCTGCCTCCCCTGGGGGCAGAAAGGCCAAATAACGGGTCGATCTGCCCCCAGAGGGGGGCATAAAAATCCTCCAGTTAATTTGACGCCCTTGGAAGCGACCAGGGATATTGTTTTTTGTTGTATGAAAGCCTTGGGTCGGTTTCATGCCAGAAAAACAGGCCAATCTGCCCACAGGGGGGGGCAGAAAAAACATCAAGCCAATTTGTCCCCCTTAGAGGTGACCCTTGCCCAAGGGGTCACTGCCTTACAATAAAAACACAATCCCTGGTGCCTAGTTGGGTTTTCTGCCCCCCCAGGGGGCAGAAAGGCCAAAAAAATGGGCCGATCTGCCCCGATGGGGGACAGAAAAAATATCAATTTTTTTACCCCCTTTGGAAGCGACCCTTGCCCAAGGGGCCGCTTCCATACAACTTCAAATAAAATCCCTGGTGCCTAGTGGGGTTTTCTGCCCTCCCTGGGGGCAGAAAGGCTAAAAAAAATGGCCCGATCTGCCCCCGGGGGGAGGGGGGGCAGAAAAAACATTGAGCAAATTTGTTCCCCCTTGGAAGCGACCCTTGCCCAAGGGGTAGCTTCCATACAATAAATACATTATCCCTGGTGCCTAGTGGAGTTTTCTGCTCCCCCGGGGGCAGAAAGGCCAAAAAACGGGCTGAAAAACATTAAGCTAAATAGTGCCCCCTTGGAAGCGACCCTTGCCCAAGGGTTCGCTTCCATGCAATGCACACATAATCCCTGGTGCCTAGTGGGGATCCCAAAAAAGTGCTGATCGTTTTATTTATAAAAGGCATTGTCATTTACAATGCCAATAGCTTAACTCGCGTAAATGCGAGACCTATTGCATTGCAAATGCTTGTTCTATTCTTATTGACTTATGGTTCCTTACTAATAACCATTTGTTATAAGGTTCCTTGGACATCTTTCACTGAAGTTCACTACTCACCACTTGTGATGACTGTAGATTTACTGCTACTTTCAATCCAATGCCTGTCAACTGCAATTTTCAGTCTTTTACCTTCAAACTATTTTGTACCAGCTGATTAATGATACTAGTGTTTATTTCATACATCATTTCACTTGAGCATTGCATCTCTCTCTGTAACAAAATTATAATCTCTTCATATTTATCCAATTTACCAGTATCCACAATTATGAACTGACTGCTAACATGGGAACTTGGCATTCTGTGTCCTACTGTGCACCATGTAAGGATCAATTTGGGATGGTCAATTCTTTTAAATTATGCACTTCCTCATTAATCTCCATATACAAGTGGTAACACAAATTACAATTAAAACATGATATATAAGGGATAAAATATCCCCTGCTGTACATAATAAGGATATTGCAAGTCACCCAGAAGTTCCATAACCATATAGAGGAACAAGGCTGAAGGCTGAATTTCTTTGAAAGGTTATGGAACTCTGAGGTGACTTGCAATTTCCTATCGTGTACACCAGGGGTACTTTATTATACATAATACATGGTCATACCATCACCTTTCTTACAAACCAATTAAAACCTTGGTGCGTAGCTCTTTCATATGAAAGAGGGAGCATGTTTACAACATGAAGAAAAAAATAAAACCTCTGGTGCAAAATTAAACACATCAAAAACCTGTTAGATATTTGTTGCAAACAGATTTTAGAAACAGTACAAGTCAGTTTAAAAAAACAAAAAGCTGCAGTAGTTCGCAGTGTGTGGAAAGATGCAGAAAGATTCTATCTTTTCTCTATCTAAGGAGTGCAAAAAATAACAAATTCTCTCTGCTTGGCATTGTAAGCTACACAAATTATGCTGTTAGGCCCACTACAACGGGCTTTAGGGCAAAAGTTTGTCCAACTTTTGACTTATGGGTGGTTTGGTATTGAACAGTAGAACCGTCATGAAAACCCTGACAGAGAAGAAACTAGTAATATGCTTGGCGGGACCACAGCGGTCCTGCCAAGCATATTGTGTCCTCTAACTGCCGCACCACTGTCCAAGTTGTAACGGGGCGGTTGGACCATCGGTACAGCGGGGGCTGGATTCATGATTAGGCCCAGAGCGACTTATAGAATAATACTTTCAGGCCAGCCGGATTAATTTAGAGGCATCTATAAAACAAACATTTAGAAGATTCTGTCTGTGAATATTCAGTTGAAAGAATTCGAAGGCCCCTGGAGGTCCACATCCAGTTCCCCTAACTGCAGATTCTGTAACTAGCAAAATTAAACCTTGAAACATATTATTTGCATCTGCACAGGGCTGAGCGATATTTGAAAAAAAAATGTACCTTCCTGTTTCAGGTAACAATCATTGCGTACTATAAAGGAGACAATTACAGCTTGCTTTCAGCCACAAACGAAAACCTTTATGGGGAGATTAATCCGATATCTTGACATGACCTGTGAAAGACTCAAATTAAATGATAATGTAACTAATGGGCATTCTAAAGCAATAGACTAAATTTGACACACTAAAGAGGGATAAGGTGTTTTTTTATTAATCTTATGACTTTTTCGTCCGATTTTTAATATTGTCTGTTTATGTATTCAGAAATTCCAAATGTAACTATGTTTTATACGTTGTTTAAGTTATTAGATTTTATGATGATTTAAAAAAAGAAAATTATATAATAGACATTACTAACTAACTACTCCACCTATGCTCAGTGACCTGACTTGCCTTATACCTCGTCTGCTGTCAGCAGGCATTGTGACGTAAGAGCTTGACTATAATAACTTATAATAGTCGAGTTCTGACGTCTTTTGTTTTTAATTGGCGACCTGGTGCATCATTAGTCACCAGTTATAGAGAAATTAGAGCCGTGCATTTATACAGAGTTTATAGAATCTCATGTATTATATTAGGGATAAAGTACCCCCTGCCATACATTATAAGGATATTGCAAGTCAGTGAGGAGTTCCATAACCATATAGAGGAACAAGGCCAAAGTCCGAGTTCCTTTATAAGGGTATGGAACTCCAAGGTGACTTTCAATATCCTTATAATGTACTCCAAGGGATACCTTATCTCATATAATGCATGGTCACACCGTCACCTTTCCCACAAACCACTTAAAACCTTGCTTTGCATCTCTTTCATATGGAGACATGAAGAACAAAAATAAAACACATCAAAAACCTGTTAGGTATTTGCTGCAAACATATATTAGAAACAGTTCAATACAAGATAGTTTAATAAAAAGTTGCAGTAGCTCGGAACACGTAGGAACATGAAACATGTAGAAATATTCTAGGTTTTCCCTATCTAAGTAGTGAAAAAAATAAACATATTCTCTCTGCTTGTCATTGCAAGCTATCAATAATAGAGCAGAAGAAAGACAAGCAACATTTCTTTTGTTGCTTTAAACAACTGTTAAAATTATGCTCTGTGACCTGACCTGTCTTTCACCTCGGTTGCTGGCTCTGGCAACAGGCATTGTGATGTCAGAACTCGACTGTAATAATCTTATAATAATCGAGTTCTGACGTCTTTTCTTTACAATCGGCGACTTGGTGCATCACAAGTCACCAATTATAAAGGAAAATAGTGACTGCCGTTTATACAGCGATTACAAAATCCCATGCATTATTATATAGTTATTAGTAGATGTCTTAATAGTGAAAAGCAAATGTGAGAAGTAATACACATAATAACACATATTCACCTTTCCACATGAACAAAGTAGCTATAAATTTCAGATAAATAGATTCCCCATTCTAGGGACTATAACACAAAATGGTTGAATTTAGGCATGGGGTGTATCAGCCCGAATCAGAAATGCTAGGCTCTGGGTGTCCCTGACCTAAATCCAGCTAACTCTTAATGGGAGCCTAAATTCCTCACCCTCTGCCTGCTCTTCTGTAAAATTCTTGCTCCCTTGCTAATCTAATATGGATGCTTTATATTGTATTGTATTGTATTGTAATTGCATTTATATAGCGCTTACTACCCCTGACGAGGCGTCGAAGCGCTTTTTCGGCGAGTAGCACGCTACTCCGGGACCCATAGAGGATTAGTGTTGAATTAGTATAGTGAAACATGAAAGTAATTTTAAGTGGTGGATAGGTTAGTCAGTTATTTGGATTCGGAAGGATAGCAGAAGGATAGAAAAGGAAAAAAAGGTTTGTATTTATATAGCGCTTGTTACCCCTGATGGGTTGTTGAAGCGCTTTTTCAGCGAGTAGCACGCTACTCCCGAACCCATAAAGGATTAGTGGTGAATTAGTATAGTGAAATATGAAAGTAATTTGAGTGGTGAATATTAGTCAGTTATTTGGATTGAGAAGGGTAGCAGAGGGAAAAAAAAGGCTTGCATTCATATATCACCTGTTACCCCTGATGGGTGTTGAAGCGCTTTTCTGGTGAGTAGCACTCTACTCCGGAACCCATAAAGGATTAGTGTTGAAAATTAGTATAGTGAAATATGAAGTAATTTGAGTGGTGGATATGTTATTCATTTATTTGGATAGAGAAAGGTAGGTGGCGGGATAGAAGAGGGAAAGAGGTTTGTATTTACATAGCGCTCGCTACCATTGATGGGGTTTTGAAGCGCTTTTTGGCAAGTAGCACGCTAATCTGGAACCCATAAGGATTAGTGTTGAATTAGTATGATGAAACATGAAAGTAATTTGAGTGGTGGATATGTTAGTCAGTTATTTGGATTGAGAAGGGTTGGGGAGGGGTAAAAAAGGGAAAAAGGTTTGCATTTATATAGCGCTTGTGGCCTTGATGGGGTGTTGAAACGCTTTATTGGCGAGTAGCACGCTAATATGGAAACCCATAAAGGATTAGTGGTGAATTAGTATAGTGGAATATGGAATTTGAGAAGTGAACATGTTAGTCTGTTATTTTGATTGAAAAGGATAGTGGAGGGATAGAAGAGTGAAGGATTTGGATTTTTTTTTTTTGAGAGGTCATAGCAGTAGGAGGAGGCTTTTGGATGAGTAAAAAGGGGTTTTGGAGGGGAAGAGTCAGAGGGAAGAGTTTAGATGGCCTTGTGTCTATGACATCTAAGTCATAATAAGGACTCAAATCCTGGTCCTTCATCTTATAATCATGTATTTAAGGCAGCGTGCTATTCATTGAATCAGTTCAGCTTTAAGGAAAATGTTCTTTTGGCTGCTTACTCTCCTTAATATGACTACATATCTGCATTAGTGTATTTATCCGCTAAAACACTTACACTTTTTTTCACTGATTAACATTTTGGACCAGCCACTCTCCATACATGTCAACCTAAGTCTGTAAACACCTTTATACTGCTGCATTTAGCTTTTCAATGTGTTGCCACCCAAACAGTTAGGCATAGGGCCTGCCCATAGGCAGTAGAGGTTTGTCACCCTGGTGGTTGGACTCAGTATCTGGCTATAGGCGAGCCCTGGGATCAGCCCCTGCTCTGTGGCCAAGCTCTGCTGTGCACAGCTCAGCCAAATAATTTTAAGAAATTACTTTTAGTACAAAAATCTCCAAATGGGCCTCACTATCTGTCTTGTATGTTGGCTGTAGAGCATTTGCAAAGTTGCCTAACACAGACCATTGACAGATCCTGGATCCCGACAGGGCGGCGGTGGGGAAGGCAGCCGTCTGCTGTGGGGGTGCTGATCACAGCACTGCCGTGCTGCTTACGACCTGCCATTCCTCCAAGCATTTCATGGTGGTAACCCGGCCATGAACTGCTTGGTGGAATGGCATGTAAAGGGTCCCCCAACAGGGCCCCTGGCCATAAATTGACATGGAGGTACGGGGCACAACATGTGCCCCCCCCCACGAAGACGAAGACCGCCAAACTTGTAATAAGGCCCTAACTCTCTCCAGGCTAGGCACTAACCAATATTACACAAGTACACAAAAATCTGGCAGCATTACAATAGCAGGGACATTGATTGGCCTAAAAAATGCTTTGTCCTATATAAGCCTGAATGTCTATTATCTGCCTCAAAGTAAGCCCACAAAGACTGGATTTACACTTGTTACCAGCAACACCAAAGAGGCCCATATCCAGAACTGGTGAGTTACCTCCTAAATCATAAGATGCTTCCCATTTAAAAAAAAGTGAGTGCCAAGGTGCCTGCTGATGACCTTTCTAAATCTATGAGCTCCAGTTGACCGACTATCTAAATGGTGTTTTGCCTGACATAACAACACCTTCTTGTGCTAGCTCAGCTACGAAATTAATTTGATTTAAAGATATATCAACCATTTTGTGGGACCCTTGCAACACCTGATGACAGCAACAAAACGTTAACTTCCATCAATCATACTTTGCAGTTTCTAGGGAGTTAAAATGGGATACTGTTGAACTTGCTGATTTGATTTGAGCAGCAGAATGTAGGCTCCACCCTTTATTTGTAACAATTTCCAAGTATATACTCATAGCTGACGTATTCACTGTTTTTAGCATTTAAATATTTTATTAAAATGTAACCATCGTAGGGATTACAGGTTTATATACACGTGTAATAATGTTCAGTTGAAACATGTAATCATGTCCTCTTTAATTAATGTTTTGCACTTATTCTTAAAGTTATACCTTTGCATGTATAATCATATATTCAAAGTTCATATTAACTGCTGAGTTAATTCAGCCTGACTACAGGCCTCAATTGCATTTAGCCTTGCCAGTATATTTCTCCTTCTTTTGCAGGGGCATTATAATGTTTCTTGTTAGTTAGAGAAAGGTGCATTGTTTATATTAGACTGTCAATAGGGAGGCTTGAAGGGAGGAACTTGGCAGTGAATGTGGAGAACTAATGGACAAAAGAGGTCTTCTGTTCATCATGTACCAGGATGGTGGGATGTTTAAGGCTGTGGTTTACAATCCCAGGTTCGGTGCAGTGGGAAACTGCAGATGCCCCCTCATGTAATGATTTGGTTGATTCCTGGTGGTGAGAGAAGAGATAAGGATGTTTCTAAAGCTTCAGTTATTTTAATTGGTGTCCCCACAACTAGTGAGGCAGATTCCTTTTAGACTAGGAGAGAGACAGACCTCTCTGTTTCCCTTTTCCTGTAAGTGGGAATCTTTAGGCTAGACACTTATTTTCCTTTTCCAAGACTTGTACAGATGTCTATATCATACTGACACCTTTCTAAGCTCCCTAAATAGAAATACTGGACAGATGGTGTTGTGGTTGATCTAGGTTTAGAAGAGAGGAGAGAAGTTTCTTAATGGAACACCTATTTACTTTAATTTATTTAATTATTGTTGTAGCTGTCTCATTTTATCATGGCTCAATCTACAGAGATATTTCACCTTGCCTACTGCCTTGTTGTATCTCTTGAACTTATTTTCATTCTGCTTACATACTGGATTGATTACTATCCTAAAATAAAATCCATTTAACCATATTTGGTGATTTCTGGTCCTTATTGTGGAGTCACTCTGGCTTCACAAGCCAGAAATGTATTGCTGATGTCTTCTCCTTTACAGCGCCTCCAGTCAACCAACAAAGGTCCATACGACCAATGGGAAAAAATCTTTAATAACTTCGCTAAAAGATTATGGTGTAAGTATCAGCACGCTGTCATGATAAACAGCCATATGCCTACAACAAACAGTGCCAATGATTCAAGAACTGTAATTTAATTTGACAATATGTTTACTAACTTCTCTTTTGTTCCTATCCAGGGCCGGACTGGCTACCGGGCGTTTTGCTGTGCTGCCGAGCTGGGGGCTGATTTCGTTGATGGGGACCTGCCTGCGCTTAACAACATTCGTTTTGAAATGTTTATTTAAAAGCACACGCAGGTCCCCAGCAACGAAATCAGCCCCCACCGCAGCGAAGTCAGCCCCCAGCTGTGCAGCACAGCAAAACGCCCGGTAGCCAGTCCGGCCCTGTTCCTATCACTCCTAAATGTGGCTTAGACCTATTGCATTTGTAAGCCAACGATGTGACTGCAGATACTACTTCCCATTGTAGTTACACAAGAAGGGAATTATTGACAGCAGCCACCTTGGATGCCTTACATTTTGTTTTTATTTCTCAAATCAAGCTTTTAGGGCATATTTATTAAGAATTCATGCAGTGCAGTTCAGCAAGGCAGGTTGCTGTGCTGCGTTGCGTGAATGGGAGTGAGCTAAAAAGCATTATATCTACTAAGATATCATGCTTTTCAACTCTCTCCCTGTGCTGGTGCACTTGAAACTGCAGAGCGCCAATGCAGACAACGTTGCACCATGGCGCAAGGTTGCTTGCATTATTGGCAGAATTGTTTATGTGCAAGATAGAGTACCGTCCTGCACAAAAACGGTCCAAAGAGACATTGTCATCTTTCCATGTGGATGCAGAATGCATCACGCTTAGAAAGAGGAAATAGGAGAAAAAATTCTCCTTGTTACGCCTCTCTGTGGTAGGCGTACCATTTTCACGTAATTTCAGCTTTACGAACCTTAGTAAATCAGGAATTGTGTGAAATGCATGGGAGAATGACCTGGAATACCCATGTTCCACCCACAGAATGCTTACAACTAAGAAATGTAAAGGAATGCAGTGCAAGCTGCTGCGTTGTGTTACATTTCGTTACAAAGCAACAAAAGGCCATGCAATTTAGGTCGTCTGTGGCTTTGTAAGTTCCAAATAAGCCTTTGCATTGCCGTGCATCTTCTTGCATGATCTAGGCCTTAATGTGCAACACTTGTAATTTGAAAGTGAGGCGGCTATTCATTTCACAGTGGAAACTATGTCTGGTACTGACTAAACAAATTTAGGGGCATATTATCAAGGACGGCGATAAAATTATCGCCGCTTTAGTGGCAGAAAACTGCCGCTAAAACGGCGATAATGGGCTTGATAATATGCCCTGGAGAACTCCAATAGAAGCCCATGTTGACACCAGAACATGGGCTTCTATTGGAATTCTCAAGGGCATATTATCAAGCCCATTATCGCCGCTTTAGCGGCAGTTTTCTGCCGCTAAAGCGGCGTTAATTTTTATCACCGTTCTTGATAATATGCCCCTTAGTATGTTAGTCAGAATAAAATGCCATCCTTTGAAAGAAGATCAAATTGCCGTTTTACAAATGAGGGGCATATTAGCAAGACCGGCGATAAAATTATCGCCGTTTTAGCGGCAGGAAACTGCCGCTAAAACGGCGATAATGGGCTTGCTAATATGCGTTATAGAATTCAATAGAAGCCCAGGTTAGATGTGCAGGACATCTAACCTGGGCTTCTATTGGAATTCCATAACGCATATTAGCAAGCCCATTATCGCCGTTTTAGCGGCAGTTTCCTGCCGCTAAAGCGGCGATAATTTTATCGCCGGTCTTGCTAATATGCCCCAATGTTTCTTGATGTTGCTGCCTGTAATTAGATCAAACAAATCTCTTAATAATGATAAAAAAGAAATATTTGAAAACTCCTAGAAAATAATATTTTGAGAGTAATTGAAAAATCTGCCTCCAGATAATGCTAGTGAAGACACAAGTGCCTGTATTTCGATTGAATCAACGACTACTTCATAGAAGAAAATCATGCCCCTTTCGAGAAGTTAACCCCCATATGGGATAGAGCACACCATTTTTCAGAACTTAAGTAAAATAAAGATTGTGTCCCTATAGCCCCTATGGGGAGCACATATGCACCAAATATAAATGCCACACATTTGCCTTATACAAGAACGAATTTGGAAGTTGAATTTTGAGTAGGGAAAAACAATATGGATCTGCACTTACCCCTAGAAATTAATGTCACAATGAAATGTAATCAAGTAAGGGGAGAAACACCATGAGAAAGTGAAAGAGAAAATTGCTAACCAACATCAAAAAGAAGAAAAATGTACTTCTAAAAAATATGGAAAGCAAAACTATGCTTTGATGCTACAGTACATACAATTGGAGAAGGCTAAGCCCTCCGAAAAATCATCTGTAGAAAGTTGCAACAGGAATAATACATTTACATTTATGAAGTCAATCATTATTGAAGGAAAGTGTATTAATACCATCAAATTAATTCCATTACTATGTCTCAAACGCTGAGATCAAGGCAGAGCAAATTGATTTGAATGTTATTGATCATGAGAATCAAGGAAAAATTATTGAATACATTAAAGCTGCTATTTAAGAAGAGGAAGAGCAAATACGATATTATGATTGACTGCAAATCGAGTAAGCAGATGAAAACAGGATTATTTAGCAATGAGTATATCAGACAGTACACCAAGGCATGCCAGTGGGGTCATGGGTAGGTAAAAATTGAATCCTAAATGAACACGTTTGAAGGAAAGAGTTGCAAATGGAGGACTTTGACTATGAGTATGATGTGTGAGACTTAGAAATATCGATGCAGTGTTTGCGGAAGGGAATGTGTGTGTGGAGGAACTTTGAATACATTTTGGGATGTCTGTGATATTGCATCCGAAGGGATAGCCAATTATAACAACCGATGTCTGTCTCTTTGTGGTTATGAAAAGAATAGTTGATGATGTCCACAAGATTTCAGTTCAATTATATGATAGCTTTTGGGGGCAGACCTCATTATTTTTCTATTCAAATATACTACATCTATAGAGATAAACAATGTACAACAGATAAAAACAAGCTTTGGCAATGCAAAAAAATCTGGCTTATGAATGAAAGTGCCTTTTATGTTGCGGATACATTTGGACACTCAGTAATTTATCTACATGCACTCTATCACTCATATTTGCACTCATGCACCCATTCATCAATCCACTGACATCTTTCCATCTACCCTTTGACACAACCACAATAAAACACACACTACGTATACAAGGCAAATTAATAGAATACAAGTAGAAAAAGAAAACATGCCGTGAGCATATGCTTGCAATAACTAAACTAAACATAGCAGCTGGTATCCATCTTGCAGAGTTATTGTAAATAGTCTATTGTTGTTCTAAGATTCCAGCATGTCCGCCACATTTAGAACGATTGTGTGGGTCACCTTTAAATGGTAGAACAATGTTAGCCTATATACAACAGCATTCCATAATGGTCTGCTAGTTTAGTGGCCACATGGCATGTGGCAAACTGCAGATGAAATGTGCGGGAAGCAAGCAACCCATTAGTACAGGCAGTAGCTGTAGTATCCTCTTTACAAACAATAAAATAAAAAGAGGAGAAGCAAAGAAATGAAAGGGGAGCTATAAAAGGAGAAAATTCTAAACTAAAGGACTGCCCAACCAGCCCAGCTACAGAAGCACACTCATTTTCAGGTGGATGCGAGTGGTTAGAAAACGGCATTCACAGGGCAAAAGAGCCTATTACTGATGCAGACTGAACCATTACCCCATGCTGATCTGCGTCATGGATGTAAATGACACTTGGAGAGAAAATGGCAGAACAGAGTGGACCCAAAGGCCCTCTATGTATCTATATGGATACATATTTATATATATAGATTTATGTATTATTTAATTATTTGTTTTATCGCAAGATCCTAGCAGACATCTAAGAAGAGATTCTATCAAAAATTATTACAGTGAAAATCATCCCCCTCGGGGTTTGTCAGAGACAGTAACCAAAACCTAAATCATTCCCTGCAAAGGTATTCTGACATTTTGAGTAACAAAGTTCCTATCTCTAGACTTTAATGCAGAGAAATAACAATCCACCCTTAAAAGCCTGTTGATTTTAGCATACGCTTTTCACAATCAATATTTCAAGCCTAATGTGCTTGAATTGAATTCAGGTGAAATAGTTTCAGATGATATTGAGATCGAAAATGTTAATGTACATACAAACGATGTTAATTGCACTAAAGCCCGTCAACTTATCGGCACCCTTGAAGGCCTCAATCTGACTCAGCTGGTTAAAGGGCCCATGCATTCTGCTGGTCATACACTAGACCTGATCTTTACAAACAACCCCAATCTGAAAATATCCCCCCCCCCCCTTCCGCTTACCTGGTCCGATCATTTTTTTATTCCTTTCTGCCTGGCACTGCTTTCTCGGATTCCCAGACCCCCCCATAACTCTGAAATAAGAAGGAAATGGTGCAACATCACGAGCAATAGCATGACTCCTGCACTTTCCTCTACTCACCTTCAATTGTTAGGGGACTTGGATGTAGACTCAGTAAACTTTAATAGTTGGCTAACTTCTGCCCTAGATACTGTTACCCCCCTCAAACCCACCAACTCGTCAAGACAAAAACCATCAGCCCCTTGGTTCTCCCGGAACTCCGTGTCGAGAAAAGTCACTGCAAAAAATTGGAGCGTATCTGGAGATTATCCTACGATCTCACAGCTAAGTCAGTATATAAAGCTGCCCTAAACAATTTCCATAAACTTAAACGCTCTACTATGAGAGATCATTTTATTAACAAAATCCACTCTGCAGGTAACTCGGCTAAAACCCTCTTTAAAATTGTACAAGATTTTACCAAGCCCGCCGTCACCACTAGTGTAGTCCCCCTGTTGGACTTGGCCCTTTTTGGCCGGTTCACCCCTAAACTTTTTGCCTTGTGTGTCAGTAGTTTTAAGTCTCTGGGCACTTTAGCACTGTGGGCCAGTATAAAGTGCGTGCGCGCGGAGTGCGTGTGGTGAGATTGTCCTGCCCTCCCATAGGAATGCATGGGGGATATGTGTGTCCATGGTAATTCCTGGTGTGAGAGGAGTGCAGGGGCGAGTTTAGAATGTGCGAACTCGTGAGAATAAATGCTGCGCAATGGTGTGCGCAGATTTATTGTGACTGGTGTAGAAATGCCACTTTTAGAAGTTGGCATTTATGTGTGCTCTGTGTCTGCCTGCCTGATGTGAATTGCATGTCTGGCTTTGTGAGTGACAGGGGCTGGGAGGTGTGTGTGGTTCCAGGAGGGGCAGGGTGAGTCAGCGCAGTGGTGAATAGAGAGATCTGCATCTAGATGGGAGGGAGGAGTTGCACCTGGGACCTGAATAGGGCTGTGCCTTCCCTCCACAATGCTGGCTCCACCCCTGTGGTGCGTCTGATGTCCCTAGCCTGTCCTGTGAAAGGAGAGAGGAGCTGAGCAAAACAAAGTGCTCCAAAGCTCCCCCAAACCAGTTGCGTCTGGTTTTTCCCCAGCCCTGCACCTTTACCCAAAGGGAGAAGGGTGTATAAAAGAAGGGGCTGTGACCCCATGTAAATGTTCAGAGTTCCTGTTCTGGTGTGCTGTTCCTGATGGAGGGGGCTTGCTGCTGCTGGGGCCTAGGGGGGGCTGCCAGGAGGGCTGCCTCCCTGGGCCCTGCATTGCCCCTTGATCCCTAAGGACCTCCAGTACTCTTGTTGCACCTAGCGCCTGGTGAGCGCTACATTTCCTCAAGAAGAGGAGCACGAGGGCTCCGCAGCGCTGGGCTGCCACATATGCACCGAGGGAATCCCGACGTGGGGATTCCCCCTCGCATTGAGGGAAGAGCGGGAGCCCACCCCGCCTTTGTGCGCTCTTACGAGCGGGAGCCTACCCCGCTTTATGGATGTTGTTGGCAGGTGCCCACCCCGCTTTATATTTTAAATTAAGAGGGAGCCTGCCCCTCATTTGCCGCCACGAAGAGAAGGAGAAACGAAATCACCGCCGCGGCCCCGATCGCCACACAGGAAGTCAGGCAACCTTGCCTGGGACGTGGGCGGGGCCTCGTGGTAGCAGGAAGGAGCCGGAGATCTGTTCGGAGCCTCGCAGGCTCCAGGGAGAAGTCCCGGGTCCCAGGAGGGGCCCGGGTGAAGTCCGAGGTGGTGCCAGAGTTCAGGGTCTGAGCGGGGCTCCGTGAGCGGCTGGGAGCCCCGGCGCCAGAAGCAGAGAAGGAAGGCAGGCGGGAGCCCACCCCGCCTACGTGGTAGCGGCAGAAGTGCAGCCGGAGTCCAGGCGAGGCTCTCAAGAGAGGGAGAGCCCCGCGTTTTGCTGCGCCGCCTTCAGCGGTGGAGAGAAGAGCAGAGTGCCGGTCCCAGCCAGGAGCGAAGACCGGAGGAGTCCTGCCCCCAGAGCCGGTGAGTGGGGCTCCGTAGGGGTTCTCTGTGTGTGCCTGTTCGAGGCACAGTGCTATCTCCGCACCCTGAGCGGCCCCGTCTGGCAGTGGGCCGCTCCAACGAGGGGGCACATGGTTAGTGAGGGCCCAGAGGGGCCCGTGTCCCCCCTACATGTCGAGGCACATTGTCGGTGCCTGAGCGGTCCCGCCGTTGCGGGCCGCTCCATCATGGGGGCAAGTTTATTCCAAAGCCCGTGGGGCACCGTGGTGCCGGGACTGCGCAGAGAGGATCACAGTTGCCCCGCTTGGCAGTGGGCAGCTGCAACGTTTGGGCATCTTGGTTTTTAGAGCCCCTGAGGGCCACAGAGGCCCGGGGTCATATCGAGGCACATTGTCGGTGCCTGGGCGGTCCCGCAAGAGAGTGGGCCGTCCCAACGATGGGGGCATGTGATTTAATGCCACTAGGAGGGTCCAGAGGGCACAGAGGTGACGGGCCCCCCTCCTTTATGCAAAGTTCCACGAACTGGGCACAATTGAGAGAGAGTCCCTGAGAGGGACCAGAGGCACAGTGAGTGCCAGTGAGTTTCCCAGCTGCCCAGCAATTAGTGGGCAGCTGCCACGTTTAGTTTTGCGCAGTGGCGCACTGTGGATTCAGCTGCTAGGCAGCAGCCCTGACATTCTGGACACAGGACATTTGAGCCCCTTGGAGAAGGCCAGTTGGCCAGGGGGGTCAGTGAGTTATGAGATATTAGGAAATGTGATGCTCTACTATGATTCATGCCGCTAAATGTGTTTAGGGATGAGATTATGTGCCTAATGTGGTTATGCTGGTGAGGTTATTTCCTACTGTGCGCTTTACGCCCCTAATGTGAGTTATACTTAGGAGGTTAGGGTCTAATGTGTTTAGACTTATGAGAGGATTGCATAATGTATTTATGCTGGTGAGGTTGGCGCAGAATGTAATTCGCGCCTGATGTGATACTGTGCATAATGTAGTTTATGTTACAGGCTGATGCTAAGTACAGTGGTTACCAGTGATTACTGGTTGTACGTTCATGATGTGTTCTACATTTGTTATAAGTACTACCTATACTAAGTTCGCTTTGTGCTGGTTCTGACAGTGGTCCAGTTGGCCCTGTCAGGTGTAAATAATTCCCTTGTAAATATGACCCCGTGCCAGGTGGCACAATGTATATTATGTGAGTACTATTCTAATGTGTTTTATGATAATACAAAGGCTATTTTTATATATAACCTTGTGTGGAGTTCCTTTTGTGGTGTGCCTAGTATGTTGTTGCTGTGGGTGTGTTGCGCAAACGCTTTACACATTGCCTCCGGGATAAGACTGACTGCTCGTGCTAAGCTACCAAGGGGGTGAGCAGGGGTTATCTTTGGCGTGTAACTCCCTTGCCCTGACTAGAGTGGTGGTCTCTGCCTGGCTTTGGCGCAAGCCTTAGCCAACCAGAGATCCCATTTCATACACCCCCCTACCTTGACCTTGTGCAAAGGGATATCCGATTTCTTTCAGGATAAAATTCATGATATCTATTCTACCTTTGCCCCCCCCCACAACATAATCCAGAGCCTACTGCTGGGTTGGTCAGTACTGACACTTTGAGCACTTTCGGTCCTATCTCTCCCGATGCCTCACTTCAAAAAGTTTAACGTGCAAATCCGGTTCCCCCAACGACCCTTGCCCGGCTCAATTTTTCAACTCCTGGCACCCCTCATCAACACCCCACTGAACCAGATCTGGAACGCCTCACTGTGCTCTGGCACCTTCCCTGCTGTGTGGAAGCAGGCTCTTCTGGTGCCGATCCTCAAAAAACCTGATGCCGACCCTACCGTTTTTAAAAATTATAGACCTATTTCCCTTTTACCGGCACGGGCAAAAATTCTTGAAAAAGTAGTTCAGGAACAACTTTCCGCCCACTTGGAATCCCGAAACCATTTTCATGACTCACAGTCCAGCTTCAGATCCGGCTACAGTACTGAGACCACTCTTCTCGAAGTCTCCGAGAGCATCCGTGAGAGCGTCGACTCGGGCAAAGCAGCCATGCTAGTGCTTCTCGATCTGTCCGCGGCATTTGACATGGTCTCCCATTCTATCCTCCTGGACAGATTAAGCAATTTGGGTATCCAAGGCACGCCCCTGTCCTGGATCCGGTCTTATTTGGGAAACCGGACTCAACAAGTTTTTCTCCGTCCTTTCGTCTCCAACGAAAAACCCCTGCTCTGCGGGGTCCCCCAAGGCTCTGCCTTGAGTCCTCTCCTTTTTAACGTCTACCTATCACCCCTTGCGGCGCTGGTCGAATCCTGCGGGGTGAGGGTGATCTCTTACACTGACAACACCCAACTGGTGTTTTCTTTTGAAGAACATTCTGAAGTGGCATTCTCTAACTTTAGACACTGCCTGAGTAACATCTCTGCTTGGATGTCACTCAACACTCTTAAGCTTAATTCGGGCAAAACCGAGGTACTCTTCTTCAATCAAAAAATTCCGCCTCCACCGAGGCTGTGGTGGCCACCTGAGATGAATCCTCCTCCCAAGTCTGTTGACTCGGTGAGGAACCTCGGTTTCCGGTTTGACAATGAACTGTCCTACAAAAATCAAATTAGACAGGTGTCCTCCTCTTGCTTTGGGAAGCTCCGCATGTTGCGTAAATTCCTCCACTTTCTTCCCCTGGAGTCCCGTCGGATGGTAATTCATGCTCTAATCACATCCCATCTGGATTATGCCAACAGTCTTTACCTGGGGGCACCTGCCTACTTGATTAGGCGACTACAGATTGTACAAAACGCTGTGGCTAGATTGATATGTAAAATCCCTTTCCGCCACTCGATCACCCCCCGTCTGAGGAAGCTCCACTAGATACCGGTGATTAAACGCATTGAATTCAAGGCTCTCACTATGGCATTCAGAGCTTTTCAGGGACATGGCCCCGCATACCTGAGAGCTAGACTCAAGCATTTTCATCACAACAGGACCCTCAGATCCAACCATCTTCGTTTCCTTGCTACCCCCTGTTTTCGCAGGTCTAGAACGGGAGGCAGAGCCTTTGCGGTTATTACCTCCAAAATCTGGAACGCCCTGCCACTCTCCCTCCGCGCCTCAGAGTCAGAACCTATCTTTCGACGTGCCTTGAAAACCTGGTTGTTCACCAACCTCTAGTTCTCTCCCTACACTTATCTTCTGCCGTCTGCATCAGCGTCGGGACACCCCCATTGGGGGTAGCTGTGCGCTTTATAAACTCCTTGATAAGATAAAATGCCTTTGTACAATTCTTTCAAGATCTCTATACAGAAGATTTGTTAGTGGGCGAGGACCAATTTGATCACTTTTTCAAGGATGTAGAGCTTGCGTGTTTTCAGGGTGCTGTAAGAGATGGTTTGAATATTCCCATCACTCAGGAAGAAATTCTTAAGGCTGTTAGTGGTTTAAAAAGGGGGAAAGCTGCTGGGCTCGATTCCCTGCCAAACGAGATCTATATGATCTTAAAGGATGAGCTAATACCTATTATGTTGCAGCTTTTCAACTTGGACTTTATACATAATCAGGACCTCCCTTCTTCTTGGGATGTCGCTACAATAGCTATACTCCTTAAAACTAACAAGAATCCGAGGGTTTGTGAGTCTTACAGACCCATTTCCCTCCTTAATAGCGACTATAAAATTTATTCCCAGATATTAACTAAACGGGTGGATAAGGTGGCGGGGTCTTTGATACATAGTGACCAAAAGGGTTTATAAAAGGAAGACAACTCCATGAGTTGACTCATGAGTTAATAGGGGCAATCAACTGGCTAGGGAATATGGGAGTCCTCTGCCAATAATGACCTTCGATGCCGCAAAGGCGTTCGACAGGGTCAGTTGGCCTTTTTTGTATAAAGTGATCTGCCGCTTTAATTTGGGAGATGTTTTCTTAGCGGCAGTTAAGGCCCTGTATAAAAATCCTTCAGCCAGGGTTTTAGTCAACGGAAACCTCTCTAAAGTAATTACCATTGGTAGAGGGACTAGACAGGGATGCCCTCTTTCCCTGCTTCTTTTTAATCTCTATATAGAACCATTAGCAAGCAAACCTAGGGCAAATCGAAATATCTGTCCTTTTGTATGTAACGGCTGGGAAAAGAAAATTGGGTTATATGCTGATGACCTGATGATTTTCACAGGAGATTTGCCAAAGTCACTCCTGGTAATACAAGAAAGTCTTGAAGATTTCAGTAAGGTATAAGGCTACGCTATTAACACACAAAAAACGGAGTTGATGCAGTGGAATACACATCATGTGAGAGATCTAATTAGACAAGAGATAAGGTACTTGGGTATCCAAATAGTGCATGATTTGGAAAAATTAGCGCAAGTAAACTTTGATAATCTAGCTACTAGCACCAGAAAACAACTAATGACCTGGGGAGCCCTCCCACTATCCTTTTTGGGTAGATCTAACATTTTGAAAATGTCTATCCTTCCTAAATTTACTTTCTTATTTAATACCATTCCCCTAGAATTTAAAAGGGAGTGGTTTAAAAACGTACATGGGGATTTCATCAGTTTTATCCGGGGAAATAAAAAGTCCAGAATCTCCTGGAAAAAGCTCTGAGAAAAAAAGGGAGCCGATGGCATCGCTAGTCCGGACCTCTATCAATATTACCGGGCTTTCCACTTGAAAATCTTTCGTCAGCTTTTGAGGGGCAGGGACTTTCTGACTCTAAATTTGGCCACCCTAAGTTTTAAAAAAAAGTCAGACTAAAGGTTTTGGTGGGTGCCTGTAAAATCTGGTATCAAGAGAGAACATCTTTACAAATACCTTATTTCAGTGAATTAGCTCCAATTTGGGACTCGCCGGGCACCCCAGCTTGCCTTCATGACTCTCTGGCAATTCCTCTGCGTGAGTATGGTATAGATAAATTGGGTCGACTTTTAGTGGATGCTAAATTAATTTCATGGCAACGTTTATTGGAGATCTCTGGGGGGTTGGTATCTATATTTAAATATTACCAATTAACGAGCTGGGCAAGCACACTGGGGAAATACGGAAAGGGGAACCAATATTGGGAGACCAGGATATGCTCACGGCCTCTTTGGCGAAAAGAAGTTGCAGAATGGTACTGGATGTTGATTCAGACCACGTAGGAAGTGCAGGTTCCGCGGACAGAGATCTGGAGGAGGGTCCTGCCAGACCCAGACCTTGACTTGTTATGGCAAGTATCTATGTCTCATCTATGGTTATACGTGAAATCTGCACTTCTCAAGAAGAACCATCTTTTTACTGTTCACAAAGCTTACTGGAGGCCCCTGAAACTCTCCAAGATGGGAAGCCAAGGGGAGAAGATGTGTCCTAAATGCGGAGAGGCCAACGCGAACGATGTTCACATGTTCTGGCGGTGCCCTTCAATCCAGACTTTCTGGCAGAAAGTGGGTAAGGCTCTTTCGGAGATCCTGAGTCAAGAAATTAAGGTGAGCCTGGCTTTGGTAATTTTTGGGGTAGTATCAGGAGGGGAGGGAAATAGGCCTCACCCTAAAACCCATAAGGCCCTTATTTTTATATTGATTCTTCTGGCTCGAAGGGAGCTGTGTATTAAAGGGATACTTCCTTGTCCCCCCACAGAGACAGAATGGCTAAGATCAATTCAAAGAATATCGACCCTTGACCGGGCTACCGCCCATGTTAAGAGAACAAAGTTTTGGGATCTTTGGGATAACTGGGTTCAAACTGTGGGACCCTGATTAAATTCCCTGAATTTTCTGAAACTTTCTCTTTCTTTCTTCTTCTTTCCTCTCTTGTTCTGCTTTTCCTTCATTTGCTCCTGTTGGAAACTAACAGTCCAATGATTACTGGATTCACAATACGGGTTGCACAGATGGGGAAGTCCTGTTTCCCTCTTTCTGGGATTGGTCATCCTTTTTGCACCTGTAGTTAGGAGTCAACTTCCTTCTCGACTGCGACATTTTCAGCCCGGGATGTTATCTTTTAACACCCCTCCTGTGTGGAGAGTCCGGGCACCATATTGGCATGGTTGGCTAGATTTGCTGACATCCAGAAAAGCAAGAACTGACAAATGAGGACAAAAAAAAAGAAGAAAAAAAGCCTAACGTGCTTATCATAACGTTTCAAAATAAACAAATCAGATCTATGGTAACAGAAAAATCTTTCCTAGTGAACCAATCAGGTCTGTAACTATTATCAATGGCTTATCACCAAATGAGGACTCCTGTACTGAGCATAAGCTTTCTCACAAAGCAACCAGTCATAAAATTACATAATATACAAAATTACAGTGGTAAAGCAAAATACTATCGCTCCTAAAAGGGCCTAACAAGGATTCTAACAGTACAAATCTTCCATATCCATGTTTTGTCCGAAGGGGTTACCAGCACAAAAATGCTTGCGTACTATGGAAATCTGTGAGATTCCATGTAACAAAATTCATATTTATAAGTTCTCATACAGAGTAAGGACAATCTACCCTTAAATGCCTACTGACTTTAACATATGCTTTTCACAATCAATATGTCAGGCTTACTGCCTTTATCATAACTTTTTATTATAAACAATCAAGCTTATAACCTTTATCATTGGCTGGTCACCATAACCAACCTAGACCTACAATGTTGGTTCATAAGTCTTCCCACAAGGCAACCATCAGGAGTATTAAAACTGAAAATATTTACAAAAAAAACAGTTGTCAAAATAATGCAAAATCTCTACTAAAAGAACCTGATAAGAATTGCCATAGTGCAGTTGGTCTAACTCATTGGTTTGTTCAGGTGGGACACCAGCACCAACACCCTTGCCTAGTACAGTATTCTCTGAGATTCCATATGCCAAAATGCCTGCCAACTGGCTTTAGCACAGTGTAATAACACTCCACCTTTAAAACTGTTTGCCTTTAACACATGCTTTTCACAATAAGCCAAGACTACTTACTTTGCCATAACTTTTCATTATGAACAGATTACACCTAAGGAATCAGACATAACTTTCCCCAGTGAGCTGATAAAGCCTCTAGCGCCTTACCAATGGCTTGATATTATATATGACCCAGGCCTACAGAGGTGGGCAGAAGCTGGCAACCATCAGGTATACATTTATAAAATTAAAAATATGTACAAAATTACAATTGACAAAACAATATACAGCCCCTCTCCATAGGGCCTAAAAAGAATCATTCCCATGAAATTCCAATCCAAAGGTTTGTCAGTGTGGGTGACCAACACCATACCTCTTGCCTATTATGGTAATCTCAGATTAAGTAACCAAATACCTGTCTACACGTGTAACAAATAATAGCAATCCACTAGAAGAGGCTTAGTTGCTTTAACTTATGCTTTTCACAATAAATAAGCAAGGCCTACTGCCTTTGTAATAACTTTTCATAATTAACAGGCCAGGCCCACGGCATCTGCCGTAACATTTCTCTGCAAACCAATCAAGACTATAGCTGTTATCATTGGCATGTTACCATAACCAGCTCTGGCGTACTTTACTGATCATAAGAATTTCCACAAGGCAACCGTCAGCCTTACAGTCATAAAATTACAAATGTATACACAATTACAGTTAGCAAAGCAAACCTTTTTCTCCTAACAGGGCTTAAGAAGGATTCTCAGTGCAAATCTTCTGTACTCATGGTTTGTTAGAGGGGGTAACCAAACCCTTGGCTACTAAGGTAATCATTGAGATTCTACAATCTCATTATCAATTTGTCAGGCCTACTACTTTTATAATAACTTTTCATAATAAACAGTCAGGCATATAGCCTTCATCATTAGCTTGTCACACTAACCAACTTAAGCCCACTGTACTGAGCAAAGGTTTTCCACATGGCAACCACACTGCATACAGAAATAAAAGTACAAATGTATACAAAATGACAGCTGGCAAAGGGAAATACTATCTCTCCTAAGAGAGCCTAATAAAGATTACTGTAATGAATATCTTCTGTCCTCACAGATTGCTCGGGTAGATCATCAACACTAAAACCCTTGCCTTCTACAGTAATCTATAAAATGCCATGTATCAAAGTACCTGCCTACAAGCTTAAGTCTACTGTCTCTACCAAATGCTTTTCACGATAAGCAGGTCAGGCTTTCTGGCTTTGTCATAATGTTTCCTAATAAAGAGATCAAAATATGAAATCTGACATGTGTTTCCCAATGAACTGATTAAGCATTTACCCCTTAACAATGGCTTTAAACTTTATGCAACACCTATTTAAGTGCACATAAACTGCCAACCATTGTGCCTACAATTATAAAATAAGGGATATATAGAAAAATACAGGTTGCAAAACAATATATAACCGCTCTCAATATGCCCTAACAAGAATCATCACAGTGAAACCCTCCAGGGTTTGTGAGAGTGAGTGGCAAATGTCAAAACCCTTGCCTACTATGGTAATCTGTGAGATTCCATGCAAAAAAATACCTATCTGTGGGATACAAAAATTAACACCTAAACGCCTATCAATTTTAACATATACTTTTCACAATAAGTACCTCAGGCCTAGTGCCTTTATCGTCACATTTCATAACTAACAGATCAGACATATAGCCATTAATATTGGCTTACCACCATAACCAACCCATCCCTGCTGTAGAGAGTATAAACCTTGCCACAAGCCAAAAAGTGTAATACGTGCAGTCTTTTTAGAGGAAGCACACAATATTCTGCCCAGTCAAATCCTGTACTCAGAAGGACCAATATGTGAGTGGAGCCTAAGCCCTTCTCGCAGAAGAATTCTGAAAGCTCTTTGTTGGTGAACACATAAGGTCCAGTGACAATTGCACTGTCAAGCCAGGCCTAAATATCCATGTAGGTTAATGAATGCCCTCCTCCCAACTGTGCTGTGACCAGAGAAAAACACCACAAATTATCTAGTTATCTAAGACACTTTAGTAGCATTAAAATCTCATGTGTGTGTTTCCCTGAAAGTTCAAGATCAGGCAGCTGGATAAATTAACACAATGATCACAGCTGTGTTGAGGCAAGCACTTTTTTTGTAAGCACACAACCCCTGCTCAATCAAAACATGAATCCTAACATGTGGGCGAAGCCAAAGCCCTCTCATGGTGATTCTCAAATAACCGTCTGGCTAAACCTGCACTGTCCAGTCAGACCGTAAAGATACATATTTGTAATCATTCTTCTTGTAATGAGATGTCTGATGATGATAACATACAACTAACAAATAGAAGTAAAATAGTCTTCTCTTCACCTATAATGACAACATTTACCCACAAAGTTGAATTATTTAGCTTTAGCGCAACCGAGATCATGTATCATTTAATTTCTGATTGATGTTAGAAAACAGACAATGTGTACGTGATCCATGGCATGTAAATACATTCTAAAACATAATTCAAGAGAGTTAATCCTTGATGCCTCATCACCAGTAACTTGTTCTTGAACTGAAATTTTGGCAAGTACTTACCGTTGGATTTGATCAAAGGTATATAAGCAATTTTAACATGTGTTGTAATTGTTCTTAGATACACATTGCCAGTGGTGTGTCTGCCAACAATGCTCCTGTCAAACATCATTAGAAACACTTAAGATTTACTGCAATTAACAGATTTAGCAGTCACAAATAGGAAAGTTTTTTAGCAAGAATGATTGATATTTATTTATTGTTTGCCCAATAAGGTATTTTATAAACCCTGTTGCCTCCTTTAACAGTTGCCCAGAGTGGTACCTGTGGGAGGGATACTGGTCTGACAACTCTGAGTGGAAAACTTTTTCCAGACTCAAAATTGTCACGTCAGCAGTGGTTCCTTGTACTGGTTGCAGATAGTTGTGCTAGAACAATTTTCATGGTGGGGATGCTGCCATGAATGTTGCATCAGTGAAGTCAGGGATAGTGAAAAATCTAAGGGTCACACAAAAAACATGTGTACAATTGTGGTATGTACTTTCAGTATGAGACTGGTAAAGGTGCGGTATCTAGTTGGTGGTGCATTTTAGAGCACACTGTCACAAATATATTACTAGAGCATGATGTGGTAGTGCACTGTTGTTTAGAGACTGCTCGTTTTCCATTCGATGGCCAATAAATTCATACAGATGTGCAGTTTTACTGATAAAACTAAACAGCGCAGAAAGATTAATGAGTAGAAATCAGGGGGCATATTAGCAAGACCCACGTTAAATCATCGCCGTTTAGCGGCAGGAAACTGCCGCTAAAACGGCGATAATGGGCTTGCTAATATGCGTTATAGAATTCCAATAGAAGCCCAGGTTAGATGTGCAGGACATCTAACCTGTGCTTCTATTGGAATTCATAACGCATATTAGCAAGCTCATTATCGCCGTTTTAGCGGCAGTTTCCTGCCGCTAAAACGGCGATAATTTTAACGTGGGTCTTGCTAATATGCCCCTGGTTTCTACAAATATTTATAATTTTAGTATCACCAAGTAAAGTATTATGCTTTCTTTTGATCTTATTAAAATTTTTGTTTCCACCGAACTTCAGAATTACAATAGAAAGTGCTTCCTTTGTGCTTTCTTAACTTTGAATTATCAATACAGTTCATTTACAGGTATTTAGGTTTTCTTGTGTTAGAAATAAATTATATCCTACAGCCTTTCATTTCACACCACTAAGAATGTCACTTAGTTCACTTTCCAAAATCCTCTCACTCTGCAGTCAGAGAATGAAAAGTAAATTTCAATCTTTATGTTAAAAGAATAAGCAGCAGTTTGTCAGAAGATATCACCTAACATGTGACTTCTCTGACAAGATAAAAGAAAAACAAACTTTAAAGGCATCTTTTTTGCTCTTTCACCTTATAGACTCCACCATGAGTATTTTGGGGTGCTGTAGCACCTCAGCACCCCTACTTGTAGCACCTATGGTTGAAACTCCACACCTGGAAAATCAGGTAAGGGGTCGCATGACAAAGGCACAACCCTGCTCCCACTCACTCCCTCAGACATCATGGGGGAGCAGAGAGTGGTTCATTCAGAGAGCATAAGTCTCCCCGCTCCCCAGATGCCCTCATCGCCACCCATCCTTTGACCACAAACAGCCAAACTACGGATATTAACCTCCTGCTCTAAGCAGTTGGTAAATATCTGCATTAAAGTCCCCTGACGTGTGAAAAACCTGCGAAGGACGGCCCTGCAATTTTGGACCCAGCGGGTTATTCCTCACTCCTGGGACTTTAACTTGTAATGCCACTTATCTTGTGAGGAGACTGGTATCATGAGAATTCTAGTGTTTAAGGTCCCAAAGTTTTGTACCCTCAGCCACAAAAAGTGAGAAATGTACTTCTGCAGGTTTCCTCTTATATTTGGAGTAAATGTGAGACTTGTTTGTAGATCACAGAGATTTCCAAGAGTACACCTGTACATTTTCAAGAGTGCCAGGTTCCTCAAAGTTCATACTGTGCTTTTATGCTTTAGTAAATAAAAGTACAACTGTACTGCATTTGTGCAATTGTCATTTGAAAGTTTTGTTTCCCTTTGGAGAAACCCCTTCTTTCACACCACACCAGTATTGTGAATGGTCACTTCTCTTATCCACAAGGGAAATAAATATACTGTTGCCCTTGACAGGAGCAAATATACAATTTCGCCTGTGAGAACTGCCCTGGGAAAAATTGTGGATTCTCACAAACATGTGTTTGTGGAAGTACTTCTTTTAGGAGTGTAAATTATGATGACCTTGCAATACAAATCGGAGAGGTAATGTAATAGTCTTTTTTTTTTTATCAAACAATTTTTATTAAACAACGAAAATAAAAACCAATACAAGGCAATGGCAAAGCAATAGTCAGGTCGACAGTAAAATGACACCGCGTACAATACAATAAAATAACAATAATCACAATGGCTGTCCCAGCGATAAGCCAGGGTTCTATCTTTCCTTCTAGGTAGTGAACAGTAAGGGCTAGGAGATCTGTATACATCGATACAATTCAAAACAGGTGGGGTCGCACGAATAAACAAACATTAAGGAATTGGGGGTGGGGGCTCTTCATCGTTTGCTAGTTGCTCTAGTAATAAGTTTCTTTCACGCTGCAGTTCTATGGAAGGGGATATGCAGATATCCCCTCTGTATTTGTTCCATTTCCCCCATTTGTGGTTCCATTTCTTGGAGCACCCTCTACATTTGAACACATCCTTCTCGGCAATCATTGCCCTGTCCATGTCCATAGCCCAATCACGAGGCATGGGATCGTTCCCACCCCCCATTTTTGTGCAATATTGCGTTTTGCGATGGCCCATCCCATCGAAGCCCATGTTCATTCTGCCTGTGAGAGATCAGTGGCATCCCATATGTTGAGGAGGCAGAGCTGGGGGGAGGCATTCAAGGTTTTGCCACAAGTCCTTTCCATTTGTTTCGTGACTTTATCCCAGTAGTGCTTCATTAGTGGGCAGTCCCACAAGATGTGGAAAAAGGTGCCGGTCTGGTTGCAGTGTCGCAAGCATCAGGGGTCAGGTCTTCTACCCAATTTAAATAGGAGTTTTGCATCGAAGTACACCCAGTGGAGGATTTTCAATTGGACAAGGCGCAGTCTCATGGGGATGGCCACTTCCTTAGGGGAAGCTAGCGCATCGCGCCAGTCCTCGTCGTCTATGCTCCCCAAGCTGACTCCCAGCCCTCCCGCAGACGTGGCACAGGGTCAGGGCGATTGTTTACCAGCTTTTTATAGGTGAGGGATATTGCTTTCTTGGGCATCGGGTCAAGTATCAACCTATCCTCTAGAGGGGAAGACGCAGGCAGGGGAAGCACCTTCAGCATGGCCGCAGAGATGGCGTGACTGATCTGAAGGTATCGGAAGGTTTCAGTGCGCGCCAGCTGGTACTTCGTCTGTAAGTCAGCAAACGTGGCCAATTTCCCCTTTACCCACATGTCCCCCACCGTGGAGATGCCTATTGTATCCCATCTGTCAAAGCCAGGGCATTTGCTAAACTGACCCAATATATCTGGTTCCCAGAGCGGCGTGGCTTTTGTCAATCGGTTGTGCCAGCCCCATTTCTTTGTGATTCCGTGCCAGACCTCCACTGTGCATGCGGTGGGACCCGTTAAGTTAAGCTTACGGGGATTAGTGTAGAGTGCCCTATTATATCCACCCCGCCCCAAGAGCCAGCGGTCCGTGCGAAAGTTGGGATCGTCATGCTCCCCAAACACCCACCTATTAATTGCGACCAGTTGTGATGCCTGGTAATAGAGTTGCATGTCCGGCAATGCAATACCTCCGTCGTACCACCCCATGGTGAGCTTATTCATGGCTATTCGTGGTGCACGGTCACCCTATAGCAGACCCCGCACTATGCTAACAATACTAGAGAAATAGGCGCCGGGGATAGTATTAGGGGTATTCTGTAGCGCATACAGGAAACGCGGTAGCGCAAGCATCTTAAAGAGCGCCGCACGTCCCAGGAGGGTAAGTAGAAGAGACTGCCAATGTTTGACATCTGATTTCAAACGTGTCAGGGGCCCCAGCAGATTACTTTCATAGAATAAATTAGTATCCGGGGTAATGAAGATTCCAAGGTACCTAAAACCTCGAGATGCCACCGGTATGCTGTAGCCCCGAGGGCTAGTAGGTGGGTCACCCCATAACACATACATCTGGGATTTAGACCAATTTATCGTGTAGCCAGAGTGGGTGCCGAATATGTGGAATATGTGGAGCACTCGCCGTAGGGACCGCGAAGGCAAGGCCAAATAAACGAGGATGTCATCCGCATAAAGCGAAATGCGATCTTCGTGATCCTCTGTCAATTTTAGTCCCCTTATTTCCGGGTCACCCCTAATCTAGACTGCCAGTGGTTCCAATACGAGGGCGAAGAGCAGTGGTGACAAAGGGCATCCCTGCCTCGTGCCCCACTGCAAGGGAAAGGTAGTGGAGATGTGGTTATTGACAGTGACATGCGCCGTTGGTTGCGTATAGAGTTGCTTAATCCATTTGATGAATTTGGGTCCGAAGCCCATATGAGCCAGAACCGCGAAGAGAAACTCCCATTCAATGGTGTCAAACGCCATGGTGGCGTCTAACGACAGTAGAATCGCGTCTTCCCCGATAGTCCCAAGTCTACCGAGGGCCCCATTCAGCCGTCGCAGGTTCAGAGCTGTATTCCTCCCTGGCATAAACCCATATTGATCCGGATGGATCAACTCAGTGATGTGAGGGAGAAGTCTGTTGGCCAGTATTTTAGCCAAAATCTTCGCCTCCACGGAGAGGAGGGAAATGGGGCGATAGGATTTGCTGTCATCCGCTGGCTTACTTGGTTTGTGTATGACCACAATTGAGGCCGTCCTAACGTCGGCTGGAAGGAGACCCAATTCAAAGCTTTCAGTGTACATGCTCAGTAAATGAGGAGATAGCTTAGAGGCCATGGGCTTGAAGAGTTCAATGGGGAGCCCATTGGGACCCATAGCTTTGCCTGAACGGACGTCTTGTATTGCCTTCTGGACTTCGGTCTCTGTGATGTCTATTTCCAGGGAGTCACTGTCCTGTGTGGAGAGGCTCGCGACTTTAATAGTAGATAGGAGTGCAGCCGCCATCGGGGCCTGAGAGGTATCGGTCGTCCTGTATAGTGACTCAAAGTAGGCGGCGAATGCATCAGCTATTTGCTGGGGGTCAGTGAGAAGTATACCGTCAGGGCTGGATATTGCGTGAAGACATCTCGAGGCTCGCTCCCTCTTTTCCAGACAGGCCAGGAGTTTACCCGTGCATTCACCGTGTTCGTAGATCCTGTGACGGGTAGCTAGGGAGCGCGTCACGGCGGCTTCTGAAAGAAGCTGCCGATAGTCCTGATGTACCATATTCAAAGTGTGTTGTGCATCAGGATCGGGGGCACGCGCTGATCCAGCGCGATATTAGCAAACAGCATTTATACATCAAATACTCACTTGGGCCCATACATTCATACTACGCTAATACTTACGCTGGGGTGTCAGTTGTACTCTATCAAAATATCCCTGCTTCCAATTACCTTCTGATTGAAGAGTAATGACTTACCAATGAATCCTTTGCAAATTGGGAAGTTTAAAATGAGTGACATTCATTACAGTACATAATCCTGAAATAACCACTGAGTCAGGAACTTTTTAAATGTTTATCTAAAGATTTTAGCAGAGTAAATACAGAACTACATGGTACTTAATCGCATATCAAGGATGAAGCATAAAATAAAATTATTGATTAATGACGGTCCCTCAGAAAGGAGAAGAAAGAGACAGCAGCGCAACTAAAGGTTGCAGGTATATTTATTTATTTATTTATTTAAAGAGTTTTATATAGCGCTGGCTAGACCCGAAGGTATCTGAGTGCTTTACATAAGGTTCCACATAGTTGCAAACATACATCAGTTACAAGTTACCAAAGATACCAGTAAAAACTTTTAAGGAGCATGGAAAAGGAAAATGGAGTGAGGAAGGGAAAGGGGGTAGGGGAAAAAGGGGTAGGGTATAGATACGACGGAGAGACGAAGGGAAGGTCTGCCCAAGGTCCGGCTGGGTAGGTGACGGCCGGGAGGGAAATCCGCAGCCCATCTCCTCTTCAGCTATCAGGTAGCTCCACCGGGCATCGGTGAAATAGCTAGGTCTCAACAGAAAAACAGAAAAGGGATAGAAGACGAGAGGAAAGGAGCGTAGAGGGGGAAGGGGGTAGGGTGAATGGGAAGGAGGGGGATACGACAGAGAGACGAAGAAAAGTCTGCCCAAAGTCCGGCTGGGTAGGTGACGGCCGAGGGGGAATCCACCGCCCATCTCCTCTTCAGCTAACAGGTAGCTCCACCGGGCCTCGGTCAAATAGCAGGGTCTCCACGGTCGAGGGAAAGTTCAAAGAGAACATATCCTGGAGGGAGAGCAGGATCAAGGTCAGGTGAGGGATGTGATTAAGTACAGGTCGGGGACCAGTTCGATTGTCCAGGAGTGGTCAAGCATCGTGGAGAGACCAACTGAGGCGGCCATCTTGAGGTCAGGCATACCTCGTGGGGGCTATGAAGGTAGAGTAAACGGACCAAACGTTTAGAAAGGGTCTCATAGTCATTAAGTTCAGAGTCAAGTTGGGGCAACGTGCCAGGTCATCTCAGCAATGTGGTCAGGCAAAGTCAGGGGATCGACAGTCCCATCGATGACAAAAGGTCTTGAAGGTAGGAAATAAAAACAAAAGGGTACCTTGAGCGAAGATTGGCCTGAGGGACATTGTGAGGCCCTCTACAAGTGGAGCAGCCACTCGGGAGGGAAACCGGAGCTCAGACAGGCTGCAAGCACCGCAGTTAGACACCCCGGGAAATCGCCATCAATGGGGAAGCGTCGGTGGAACCGAAAGTGGAGATCAACACTGCTACTGGCATGTTCCAAAGGCGGATCGAGAGGACGTCGCGGCATGATCCGGGTCCGCAGTAGACAAAGCATAGAGGCTGAGTCCTGAAGGTGGGTGTCAGGCTACAAATCTGGGAGGCGTCGCGGGGCATTCCGGGCAGGGTTCGCAGAGAGCAGAGCAAGAGGTCGAGTCCTGGAGGGGAGGAGGCGGTTGGAGGGGGGAGAGCCGCCAACTCAGACTCCACAGCAGCGAGGCATCTCTGCCGAGCCAGCGGCCATGTTGGCAAAGGCTCCGTGGGTGCTCCCTCAAAAAACTCGGAGGGTGCGAAGCAGGCCACCCGGATCGTTCCTGGGGTCCGCAGTGAGTGGACCAATAGGTTAAATCCTGGAGGAGTGTGGTGGTCGGTGGGGGGAGAGCCGCCAGCTCAAGCTCCACAGCAGCGAGGCATCTCTGCCGAGCCAGCGGCCATGTTGGTAAAGGCTCCGTGGGCGCTCCCTCAAGAAACTCAGAGGGTGCGAAGCAGACCACCCGGATTGTTCCTGGGGTCGGCAATGCGTGGAACAATATGTCAATTCCTGGAGGAGGGTGGCGGTCGGAGGGGGGAGAGCCGCCAGCTCAAGCTCCACAGCTGCGAGGCATCTCCTCCGAGCCAGTGGCCATGATGGTAGAGGCTCCTTGGGCGCTCCCTCGAGAAACTCGGAGGGAGTGCAGCGGCTACCCAGATAACTCCAAAAGGAAAGGAAGGCACCGGAGTGCAGGTACAAGATCCACCGTAGGTTAGGAGGCAGCAGGGAGAGAGAGACCCGGGGCAAGTGCCAGAGTCAGTTCCCAGTCGGAGTAGCTCCCGGCCGGGGCTCTTCACCCGGCGGCCATCTTGCCAGAGGTTTACCTAAGTGTGAGAACCAAACCCCTTGGCCAAGGAGTTGGAAAAGATAGGACCCAGGAAGGATGAAGAGCAAAGACCTCCTCCAGGTTCAGGACAGGACCGGTGGCCTCTCTATCAACGACGCCTGCGTCGTTCCCCTCTCTGATACTCGACTTCGCCTCGATTCTCCCGTGCCTTCCTTCTAATGGACTCCGCTGCCCCCTCCTCAGGACCTCTCTGGATATCAGTTCAGTCTGCAATCGATCAGCTTGTCAGTCTGGAGCCTCTGCCTGTCAGCGTGAACGCCTGTTCTGTTCCGTTCTGTTCTCTCTGGTCTGACTCTTCTCTCTCGTCTCTCTGGATGTCTGACTAATTAGCTAATTCTATATCTGTTATACCCTTCTACGCCCATGTACCTCCCCTTAATGTTGCCAAAATATGGGACCACTATTTCTGATTGGACAGGGACAGGGGGTTGATCCTCACACCATATTGATTTAGTTCGATTTCTGAAGACCATTGTTTTAAAAATACCGCCCATCAATTTTATTACATTTGCTTTATTTCCCACCCGTCTCACGACAAATTTTGTATATTATTCATATAAAATGTTGCATTTCGGCTGGTACATCATGAGTACAACGATGTCGGCCATCAGGTCATGGCCTTGGACGACATCCAGGTTGACTTCATCCTTTTCTTTCTGGGCAGCCACTCAGGACGCATGTGCAGAACCAGTGTCTCTTGAGTTTCAGTTCATCAACCCCAGCCCCAAGTTTACGAACTGATAAAATTCAAAGAAGAAAATATTAAAATCACAAATAAAATGTTTCACTGTATACCCACTCTTTCTACTCTATTTCCATTTACTTATAAATCTACCCGCATTAGTAGCGTTAGAGAAACAACAAATTAATTATAACACGAGAGCAAGCTGTAGCACGTGAAAACATCAAGCAGCCATTTTAATGCACACTGCGCAGAAGCAGGAGTTTCCCACCAAGCAAAGAGAGACGTCACACCACGTGATATGGTTGAGACATGCGCAGTATGGTTCCCGCGCTTTAGCGGCCATTTTAGAATACAGACAAGCGTTATCTGTTAGTTAAACACATAGGCAAGCTTCCTAGCTATTCGTGTAGTGTATGCAAGGATTAGTACAAACAATACAATTTTTTATAAATTAATACTGTGAGGAGATTGCGTCCGAGCAAGTCTCATTTGTGAGTCCTTGCTCCATCAATCCCCTCTCTGATGGCGTTTCTGAGCCATCAAATACTACCCACAATCAGATGCCAACTTTT
The DNA here is from genome assembly GCA_963921515.1 of Calotriton arnoldi. NCBI lineage: Eukaryota > Metazoa > Chordata > Amphibia > Caudata > Salamandridae > Calotriton > Calotriton arnoldi. The sequence continues at coordinate 621,079 of CAWUFW010007520.1, read as the reverse complement.
AGCATAATACACTTTCATTTTCACCTTTACACTTTCTATTTTTCACATCCCCTTTCAGTTTCTTGTATAATTCACTTCTCAAGTCTTCCAGTTCGATTTCATCAAATTTTCTCTTCTTTCCCTTTCCTGTCACAGTATACGATTTATTCTTTCTACAGCATTTGCACCATATTGTTATTGACAGTACTATTACTGCTATCCCTGCTAAGGGTACTAATATTTGACCTATAAGTCCTTTCCCTATATTAGTAAACCAGGTACCAATTGACGCAATACTACTTGTCAATCTTTCCCATACACCATCAACTTCCAGTGGTTTTAATTCCTTCTCAAGTTTAGTTATATTCTGTATATACGTTCCAATTTCTGCACTTTTATCAGGAATGTAAGTGCAACAGTGTTTCGTCTTCAATAATTTACAGACTCCGCCCTCTTTTGCCAATATAATATCAAGAGCAAGTCGATTTTGCATAACCATAGACCTAATCGCAACCATCTCCGCATTAATCATTAGAAATCCTCCAGCAGTATCAGTTGACAAACGATCAACCACTGTAGACAATTTACATATCTTCCTCGAGTTCAGAATTATTCCCACTGAAGGTATCAATGCACCAAATATATCACCTACAATTTCTGAAAAACTTGGGGGCATATTATCAAGAACGGCGTTAAAATTATTGTCGCTTTAGCGGCAGAAAACTGCCGCTAAAGCGGCGATAATGGGCTTGATAATATGCCCTTGAGAATTCCCATAGAAGCCCATGATGACACCAGAACATGAGCTTCTATTGGAATTCTCAAGGGCATATTATCAAGCCCATTATCGCCGCTTTAGCGGCAGTTTTATGCCGCTAAAGCGGCGATAATCTTAACGCCGTTTCTTGATAATATGCCCCTAGCTCTTTTACTACGTGTTAATTTGCTATTATTTTCATTGCTCCCAGTGTTTCTTTTTACGTGGTATATTTTTGGAAATACTATTCCAAAGTAACAACTTCCATACCACCGTGCAGGAAGCCTAAAGTAAGCCTTATTCCCACACACATAATATATTCCAGGAAAAACTGAATCTGTTCCTCCTTTGATTCCCCAACCTCCAAGAATTTAGAAATTGTGTTCACATTCACTGGTACCGATGAAAACATTGTTATAATCAGTTTTTAATCTATGTAGACAAATTTTCCCTGTCTTTACGAAATCCAGAGCCATAGCAGCTTGAGCCTTGCCAGGTGTGTAACTCCCTTCTTTCCCAGCCCAAGGTGGCAAATGAGCCTTATGCTCAGAAGCTTTCTTTTGAAAATCTTGTCTTCTATTTTCTACTAAATTCATAAATATCTTTTCTTCTTCATGTAACGAACATGTTAGATTGTGTCTATGTGCATGTGTTATATCTATCGATTTCATTGTTAAGAAAAATTCTCCCATAAACTGTGCATCGTGACTACTAAGCACTGGGTTCATACTCTTTCGAATCGGAACCTCAGAAAATATCACATCTATGTTTGAATAATAATACTGAAGTTTTCCTGTTCTATAAAATAAACTAGCTAATACACTACATGATATGCCATATGTCAATGGTAAGTGATGATATGTTAACCCTTCTGCTACTGATTCGGGTAACTTCATACAGACATAACAATTACTAACTTCCATGGTATCTACATATTGAAACAATAACTTTGTGAAAACATTTAAACTAGTGTCGTTATCAGCTATCTCCTGATGAAATTCTGGTTCATTTTCTGCCATTAGTTCTACTCTATTACCCTTCAGGTTAGCTGTCCTTTCCTTAATTTCGTTTTTAATCTTTTTATCCATTATCATAAGGTAAGGAATTGCTACGATCAGAACTAACCAAACTATAAGCACCATTACTAGACTACATATACATACTGCACAGCATCTTTTACAACATTTCTATTTTGATCTCCCAGCAACTCTATCATCAGGCATTTCGACAAGGAAGATTGCTCTTCTTATCTATTTTCGCTTTTCTTTATATGACTCCTTAGCGTAGTCAAGGTGGTCTTGTTTCTTTCTCGTACGTCAGTTCATCACTTGTTCCTTCGTCACCACTTTCACTTGACTCTGAGCTCTCGTAATCTTCAAGAATGATGTAAGTCCAATCAGGACCCTTGAATTTGTTGTTCACAAGTTTCAGTCTCTTGCTTCTTCTTTTCTCAGTTCTGTTTTCTTGTTCTGTTTGACTTGTTACTTCATTTACTTGATCTGGATCTTCACTTCTGGTTTTTATGTGGTATTTTACTCTTTTAATGACACTAGGCCAATGATCACCTTTTCTTGCCTTCTTGGTTTGTACTGTCTCTTTGTTTTCGTCTTCAGAAATCCTTTTATCTTCAGGGTTTAACACAGTTTCGTTTTCTGTGATTACTGTTTCTCTTATTTGTTCCTTTTCAGGTCTGATTGGTTTCTCTTCAGCAGTTCCACTGTGAGTTTCCAATAAGTGACCTTGTTCTTGATTTATTTCTTCATGTTCATTTTTCTCGAGATCTTCTTTTTCTGTGTACTTTTCTGGATCTAACTGGTTCTGATCAGGGCTTTTTGCACTTTGTACTTCTGCAGCCTGACCGGATTCTTCTAGATCTGTCTGTCCCTGCTCAAAATTTGTTAGTTCTTCGTTATTTTGAGCCCAGTTTCCTCTCCCTATTTGGTCCTGCTCAGGTTCTTTTATTGTATCTTCTTCTTTTTCCTGAGCTGCTTCTTCTTCACCTATCTGATCTTCTTCGATTTCTTCCAAGTTTGCTTGACTTCTTGTTCTGTGGTAAACTTCAGGAATTTCTACCACTGGTATCCAATCCTGACTTGTGCTCGGTTGTTCTTCTTCAGCTTCTCTTGAATCTCGAGCCTGAGATTCTTCAGCTGGGCAACCTTCAGCTTCTTCAGTGATTGGTGCTGACTGAGGATTTTCTTCTTCAGGGTCTGGTACTCTTTTGGTGTGACTTACATGAGTCCAATTAGGAAATCCTGCACACTTCACTTCTGTATTTGTGATCAGTATGACCTGACAAGGTTTCCCCCACCTAGGTGATGACAGGTCTCTCTGGTGTGATTCTTCACTACCACCCAGTCACCAGGATTCAGATCATGTTCTTGTTCAGGCTGCCTGTAAACGGCGTCTTCTCCAACCTGGTGAGAGACAGAACGCACTAGGTCAGCCGTCCTTTGCAATAGTCCAGAACCATATCATCAGATATATTCAGCAGTTTATTTGTGGGAACATGTGCTTGTCTCATTGCTCTTCCCATCATTATCTTGTGTGGGCTCAATCCGGTATTTCTATCAGGAATGCTTCTGAGTCCCATTAAAACAAGTGGCAATGCATCCGGCCATGCTAATGATGTTGATGCACACATTTTTCCCAGTCTGGATTTTATAGTGCCATTCAATTGTTCAACCACTCCAGAAGCCTATGGACGATATACACAGTGCAGTTTCTGTTCAATTTGGAATGCTTCACAGATTATTTGGATCACTTCACTGTTAAAATGCTTTCCTCTGATTCCAAAGTTTCTGGGAAACCAAACCTTGGAATGAGTTCTCGTAGCAACAGCTTTGCGACTGTAATACTGTCATTTCTCCTGGTAGGGTAAGCCTCCACCCACTTTGAAAACAGACACACTATGACCAGTACATATTTCAACCCTCTGCATGGTGGTAACTGAATAAAATCAAACTGGAGTCTTATAAATGGACCCTCTGCCTTTCCAATCTTCCCAAACCTGATTATAGTCTTCCTACCTGGATTATGCATCTGGCAGGTTAAACATCTCTGGCAAAGACTCTCTGCAACAGCCCTGAACTTGGGATTGTACCAGTTTTGTCTAAAAAGCCTAATCATTGCATCTCTCCCCATGTGGGTGTCTCCATGATACATTCTGGCCATTTGTGAAAGCAGACAGTCAGGCATGACTGGTCTGCCATCTGCGCAGATCCACACCTCGTCATCTCCCCTTTGAGAACAACCCACCTTGATCCATAGATTCTTTTCACTCTCATCAACATCATCTTGCAATCTTTTAACATCGTTCCATGTTTCAGGTGGCACATACAGCATAAGTTGGCAGCTGATTCCCATTCTTTCCACCCTCTTATTGACTGACAATCTATTTTTGGCACAATGTTGAGCCACAAGATCTGCTTATCTGTTGCCGACTACCACCCAGTCATCTCCTGACTGGTGTGCGGCTCATTTCACCACAGCCAATTCTTTTGGTGATTGTATTGCTTCCAGCAATTCCCTTACAAACTGTCCATTTTTAATGGGGGATCCTGAAGAAGTCATGAAATCCCTCTGCATCCATAGTTGGCCAAAATCAAAATCATCCACAACCCCATAACCATATTGGCTATCTGTAAATATAGTTACTTTTTGATTCCTCCCAATTTTACAAGCCTTTATCAATGCAATCAATTCAGCTATTTGTGCAGATTTGACTCCTGGTAAATTGGATGCTTCAACTATTCCAGTTAATTCACACACCGCATAGGCAGCAGTTAGTTTACCATCTTCATGCCTTTGGCATGAACCATCAACAAATAGCTCCCTATCTGGCTTCCTAAGGGACTGTTCTTCGATATCTGGACGTGGTTTCGTGCATAACTCTGTGACTTGCAAACAATCATGTTCTTCTTCTTCGTCATCTTTAATTTCCTCATGATATGGGTCTGGTAGTAAGGTAGCAGGATTTACTATCGTGCACCTTACCATGGTCACATTTTCAGCACCCATTATTATTCTCTCATATTTAGTCAGCCGACTAGGAGTAAGATGCTGAGTTTGGGTTCTTGTCAACAGAATCACAACCGCATGTGGAACAAACACTTTTACAGGGTGTCCCATTACTATTGACTCACTTTGTTCAATGCTCAAACAGGTAGCTGCCACTGCTTTTAAGCATCCTGGCAACACGGCTGCCACTGGGTCCAATGTAGCAGAAAAATATGCTATAGGGCATCTATCTAGACCATGTCTCTGAGTTAGAACTTAAAGTGCGCAATTTTCTTTTTCATGACAGAATAATGCAAATTCTCTTTTATAATCAGGCATGCCTAGGGCAGGTGCTGAACACAGAGCATTTCTCAATTTTACAAAAGCTCCTACGCTTTCATCATCCCACTCAACTGGATCTTTTGCTTTCTTTTTCGTCATGTTAATTAATGGTTTAGCTAACAGAGAAAATCCTAGTATCCATTGTCGACAGTAACCTACTATTCCTAGGAACATTCTCACTTCTCTTTGTGTTACAGGCATTTGCATTTTCTTTATTAATTTTACTCTTTCAGACGTTATTCTTCTTTTTCCCCTCTCAATTTGGTGTCCCAGATATTTAACTGCTGTTGTACAAAACTGCAATTTTTCAGGTGAAACTTTATGCCCTTCTTCAGCTAAATGATTTAATAGTGCAATAGAATCAACAACACAGTCCTCTCTGGTGTTTGATGCCACCAATAAGTCGTCAATATATTGTACTAAAACTGAACTTCCTGGCATCACTAGTTTCTCTAGACACTTTTTCAATATCTGATTGAAAATGGAAGGACTTTCCGTGTACTACTGAGGAACACGATTCCATACATAGACTTTGTTCTCAAATTTAAATGAAAAAAGATACTGGCTATCTGGATGCAATGGTATTGAAAAGAACGCTTGGCATAAATCAATTACAGTGAACCATCCTGCACTCCAAGGAATCTGGTATAGAATTACTGCAGGATTTGGCACTATAGGACAACATGGTTCCACAATCTTATTTATTTTTCGCAGGTCTTGAACAATCCTATATTTTCCACTAGGTTTCTTTAAACCCATTATTGGTGAATTACATGGGCTACTCTTTACTTCTTTTAGTATGTTTTGTTCTACCAGTCGGTTGATTTCTTCAATGACTCCTGCTTTTACTTCTGCACTCATTTTGTATTGTCTGGTATTTGGGAAAATCACACCTTCCTTTACAGTAATTTTAACTGGGTCTATTTTAGCCATAAGTCCTACTTCTTTTCCTGTGAAATCCCATACTATTGGATTTACTGTAGTTTTTAATTCTTCTGGCAACTCGTCTTTTGTTATTAATGAAAACATCTCATCTACCTCTGTACCTTGCTTTGCAATCATAAACTTATATACATGGTCTTCATCTGGGGTCTGAACTGCCACACCATCCGGTGTGCAGAAAATTGTGCAATTCATTTTGCATAACAAATCTCGGCCCAATAAATTTACTGGACTGGAATCACACACTACAAATTGATGCATTTCTCTGAAATTTCCAATTTTAACTTCCATTGGTTCGGTAAGAGGTGTTCTAATCTTTTGATTAGCTACCCCCACTACTTGGATATCTTCACCCGAGAGAGGAAGGTCTGGAATGTCTGCTGTTCTTACAGTAGACCGGGTAGCACCAGTGTCCAAAAGAAAAGTAATATCATTACCTTTCACGTTCCCTTCAACATATGGACCTGACTGATCTACCGGTAAGGATGCGCCAAGTACGCACTCCTTCTCCCCTCTCCTAGGCACCGTCATGAACTTTATTGACAAAAATCGTCCTGTAAAAGAAACTGTGATGTTACATAATCATTCTTACCACTTCCTCCTTGATATCCGACGTCTGTACCGTGCTTTGCTCTGCTTACATTACCCTGAATAGGTGCAGGTGGGAACTGACTCTGAGGATTTACACCCTGCTGTGAGTCATTCTGCGTCTGTGGATTTAAATTTTGATTTGGGCCATTATTATTCCGAATCTTTTTACATGCATCCTTCCAATGCCCCAATTTTCCGCATCCATGACAAGGAAACTTCTTTTTAGCCTCTTCTCTACTCATTCGTCCTCTCAATTTTCCACCATTCCCAGTCTCACCACTCGTTCCAGAATCCTTTCCTTGATTTTCACTCGGATTATCCAAATTAATTCCGTTTCTCAGCCATTTTCACCTGAGCCCACATTACTTTCTCCTGCAATTTCTTGTGCCTATCCTCGATGTCATCTCCACAATATTTTGCATATTTCAAAATTTCGTCTATGGGCTTTCCCTGCCAACATAACATGTGCTGCTTAATCATCTGACAAATCTCTGGCTTCAGACCATAAACAAATCGATAAACAAACTGACTCATGTTCTTATCTCCAATGTCCTCAAAGCCACTGTATTGTTTGAATACCTGCAATAAACGCTCATAATAGGCGTGTACTGATTCACTAGCTTCTTGGGTAGTTTGGTCTATTTTCACCCAATCGGTTTCTTTCGGTGGTATTTTACCCTTTAAATAAGTTATTACTTGTTGATACTTTTTCATTACATCATTTGACGGGGCACCTGTTTTTGGATCTCTAGGATATTCTTCATTTGGCCAATCAACTGTAATTTTACAATCTGTCCACAAATCGGCAGGTACCACTATGTCAAATAACCCATCCAAATCCTTTAACAATACCTTTGACACCTTCACAAACCTCTCAACCTGCTTGTACCATTCAATTGGCCTATCTCTCAACTTTGGAAAATCATTCGTAAATGACAAAATATCCTGTCTGCTCCATGGGACATGTACATATCCCCCTCCCGGAACTTCTCGCATCGGGTACATTTGGTCTGCTTTCCCTGTCTCTTTCATCACATATTCAGATGCCGTTCTTCTTGATCGTGCCTCTTCCTTTTTCTTGGCCCATCTAGTTCTCCATTTATCTAGATCTCCCCATTTCTGTAAGACTATCATTAATTCCTTTACTTGTAATTTCCTTCCAGAAGCATTCATGTTTTCTAAATCTTTGTCTGAAAAATCTGCTCTATAGGGTTTCTGCAGCACTTTTGATCTCCCTATTTCAATTCCCATCTGTAGAGCTAAATCTGATAATTTCTCATGGAATAATTTTACATTCCTGGTGATACTTCTGCATACGAACAATAATTCTTCTTCATCATATGTATTTAGGCGATCTAATCCTACATTTCCTGCTTTTATTTCTTCTAATTCAACTTTTAATTTATAAATATCCATTATTTTTGGAGGTGTACACTGTTGACCTGATCCTTGTGCCCACTTTTCTAAATCTTCGGGTGTTACAACTGTGGCACTTTTTGCTCCCGATGAAGTTATTATGTTTACTTCTTTTGAACAACCAGGTGTAGCTCTTCTGGGGGTGCTATTTACAGAATCTCGAATGGGTAAATCCATTAATGAAATCATAGATTCACAGTCACTTAAATGATCCTCAATCATTACTACTGCTTCAGGTTTAGAAGCATTTACAGGAGTAGGTGTAACTAGCGGTGGAGGATAGTTTCTCTGGTTACTATATATTGGGACTACTGGACCAATTGTTACAGGTATGGTCAAAGAATCAGGATGTACTTTTATCTGTGTTATTTTCTGTATTAATTCTGCTCTTGTCTTCTCTAGGGCTTCTTTTTCTTTATCATGAAGTACCCTACTAGGTGTGAAATCATGTAATACCTGTGGTACCAGTGGGGTCTTCAACGGTGGTGCACTTGGGGTGCATCCACTTGTCCCTTCCTGATATGGTGGGGGGTTCTTTAATATTTCTTCCATAAATTCATCTTCCGAATCTCCATTTCTCATTAAATGTTTTGTCTTTTCTGTGCATTTGCTCCCTAACATTTCTTCTGCTGTTAACATTGGATACAGTCCCTCTGTAAGCATTGCCCTCCTCCATTGTTTCATCTGACCGTCCCTAGACTCATGTTGATTTCTGGGAAAAAATCCTCGATAACCCCTATTACTCCTGGGTCGGTCACGCTCAAATGCCTCTGTTTCCCATTCCTCTAAGGCTGCGTATTGAGTTAATCTAGGTCTGCGTTCTAAGTCATTCATCCTCAATCTTAAATTTTGAAGAATTCTGCCATTGAAAGTGCCATTCTCGGGAAATGCTAATATTCCATCATTTTTGGTATATTCTATCCAATTTTCTATCCATACACAAGTATGATAACCTCTCTCCATCATCATAAATGAAGCGGGCGTTTTAGCCGGTGGAATGATAATTCCTTCCCTAGTTTTGATTGGTTTGTCCTTTTTAAAATAATTCTTAATCTTTTGTAAAAATGAAATTTTCTCTTTTCTCCGTACATTTTGGGTAAATCTCGATGTATAAAATTATATTCTGCAAAGCCTAAATATCTCCTATCCAGACGAGTTCCTGTTAAAGTTGGGTCGCGTTTTAACATACAATCTCCTATCCACTAAGATTTTAGCTTCTATGGTAATGACCAATCAAATTTCGTCTAACTTCTGTCTTTGCGCCAATCCTAGTGCGGCCTTTCTATGACGTTTTGTCCGTCAACCCCTCCTTTACAATCTGCGCTTCTCTGTCCCTCGCTGATTTCAACCAATCCCAGCGCGACACCTGTGACGTCAGTACTGCTCCTGACTACTGACCCCTCCTTTACAAGAGTCTTCCACACCCGCTGTTTCAACCAATCCCAGCGCGGCGTTTGTGACGTCAGCTCCCTCTCTGGCAGCTGACCCTCCCTTTACAAAATCGTACGCAAAAACTTTATTTTCTCTACGACTTTAATTAAACTTCAGTAACAACATAAAACATTCGCTATCGTGCCAGTTTCTCTAAATTGAAAAAGATAGTTTCTCTCACGTTTAGTAAAAACCTTTCAGTTTTACTAAACTCACACTAAGTAAAACCCTTCCGTTTTACTCCTCTCACAAGCTTCAGAAATTCCCATTACTTCTTCAATGTTACCCTTTCTAGGTGATATAACATCAAATTTTCACCCGCCTATTCCTTTGCTATTACTCACACGCATAGAGTCCCTAACCAGTACTGATAGCCCTGCTTAACCTTTCAGTACTATTTCTGCCTGACAGATAACCTCACTGCAGTATGGCTTCCACTTACCATCCGCTATTCAACTTTTCCCCGGGGATTCTAGACAACATAAAACAACTTTGAACACACGGATGTTAGTTCATAAAAAATTAAATTCTCATTACCCAATTAACAAAGTAAAACCATCCTCTGATAACCAGAAAACTGATCCAGCGCTATATTAGCAAACAGCATTTATACATCAAATACTCACTTGGGCCCATACATTCATACTACGCTAATACTTACGCTGGGGTGTCAGTTGTACTCTATATCAAAATATCCCTGCTACCAATTACCTTCTGATTGAAGAGTAATGACTTACCAATGAATCCTTTGCAAATTAGGAAGTTTAAAATGAGTGACATTCATTACAGTACATATTCCTGAAATAACCACTGAGTCAGGAAGTTTTTAAATGTTTATCTAAATATTTTAGCAGAGTAAATACAGAACTACATGGTACTTAATCGCATATCAAGGATGAAGCATAAAATAAAATTATTGATTAATGACGGTCCCCCAGAAAGGAGAAGAAAGAGACAGCAGCGCAACTAAAGGTTGCAGGTATATTTACCTAAGTGCGAGAACCAAACCCCTTGGCCAAGGAGTTGGAAAAGATAGGACCCAGGAAGGATGAAGAGCAAAGACCTCCTCCAGGTTCAGGACAGGACCGGTGGCCTCTCTATCAATGACGCCTGCGTCGTTCCCCTCTCTGATACTCGACTTCTCCTCGATTCTCCCGTGCCTTCCTTCTAATGGACTCCGCCGCCCCCTTCTCAGGACCTCTCTGGATATCAGTTCAGTCTGCAATCGATCAGCTTGTCAGTCTGGAGCCTCTGCCTGTCAGCGTGAACGCCTGTTCTGTTCCGTTCTGTTCTCTCTGGTCTGACTCTTCTCTCTCGTCTCTCTGGATGTCTGACTAATTAGCTAATTCTATATCTGTTATACCCTTCTACGCCCATGTACCACCCCTTAATGTTGCCAAAATATGGGACCACTATTTCTGATTGGACATGGACAGGGGGTTGATCCTCACACCATATTGATTTAATTCGATTTCTGAAGACCATTGTTTTAAAATACCGCCCATCAATTTTATTACATTTGCTTTATTTCCCACCCGTCTCACGACAAATTTTGTATATTATTCATATAAAATGTTGCATTTCGGCTGGTACATCATGAGTACAACGAAGTCGGCCATCAGGTCATGGCCTTGGACGACGTCCAGGTTGACTTCATCCTTTTCTTTCTGGGCAGCCACTCAGGACGCATGTGCAGAACCAGTGTCTCTCGAGTTTCAGTTCATCAACCCCAGGCCCAAGTTTACGAACTGATAAAATTCAAAGAAGAAAATATTAAAATCACAAATAAAATGTTTCACTGTATACCCACTCTTTCTACTCTATTCCCATTTACTTATAAATCTACCCGCATTAGTAGCGTTAGAGAAACAACAAATTAATTATAACACAAGAGCAAGCTATAGCATGTGAAAACATCAAGCAGCCATTTTAATGCACACTGCGCAGAAGCAGGAGTTTCCCACCAAGCAAAGAGAGATGTCACACCACGTGATATGGTTGAGACATGCGCAGTAAGGTTCCCGCGCTTTAGCGGCCATTTTAGAATACAGACAAGCGTTATTCGTTAGTTAAACACATAGGCAAGCTTCCTAGCTATTCGTGTAGTGTATGCAAGGATTAGTACAAACAATACAATTTTTAATAAATTAATACTGTGAGGAGATTGCATCCGAGCAAGTCTCATTTGTGAGTCCTTGCTCCATCAGCGCGATGGTCTCCTCCCGAGCTAGGATGTCGCCTTCCAATTCCACCACCCACCATTAGTGAGAGGGCGCAGCCCTTGATGACAGCACCAAACGCCCCCCCAAAGTATCCCTGCGGAGGTGACTGACCCTACATTTTCTGCAAACTAACAGTCGGTGTCCTTGAGCAGTGCCTCCCTAATGTGGGGTATCTTTAACGCCCAAGGGTCAATAGAGAAGGTATTGCGGCGCCTGGCCTGTCCCAAGCTTAAAGTCGTGAGAATAGGGGAATGGTCAGAGATACCGCGTGCCAGGCATCGGGACGTAGTAAAAATGTGAATGTCTTGTGCGTGCGTGAACATGTGGTCTATGCGAGATTGACTATTGTGAGCCCCAGACTGAAACGTGAATTGGATGGTGGTCGGGTTAAGCCATCTCCAGACATCCACCATGCCCAGGGCGGTGGCAAACTCATTCAGCTGGGAGCCCCGACGGGGATCACTGCGAATGTAATAGTCTTTTGTAAACCCAGAAAGCCTTATAACGCAATATCCACCAAAATGGCAAATGTTCCATCCATCTGACTTTTCATTGCTCTGCCCCATTTTAAGGATGGCATAAATACTCATATTCATGGCAGCAGTTTCACCAAATGGCCATGTCAAGAGGGACCTGTCAATGGATGTTAACTAATCTGCAGAGGCTGAAAGATTTTATGGTTGTATTTTCTGAACTATGGAGCAGGTGTGGAAGGAGCATTGATTTAAGGAGTGAATGTGATATGTACTTTCGTTTTTCAGTATTTCGTAGCTCTTTATGTTCTGTGAGGTTGCATGTGGAGGCCCCAGACTGTGGAGATTATGGGCTGAAGTGTGGAAGTTTGTATTTCTGAGATATTCAATGGGGCAATTTTGAAACTTTGGCAATAGGTCTAGAACTCTGTAGAGGTCCAGGAGGCAGAGGTTATCACTTAAACAAACAGAATCGATAATTATGTAATTAAAAACATTTCCAGTACTAATGTACTGCTATAAACACTAGAAGAAGAAGATTAAAAAGAGATCTGCATTATGATTCTTGCCTCTGGCTCTCAATTAAGATCGCTTCAAATCCTCAGCAGTAACTGAAAGGAACTAAATATTGATTATCTTGTTGATGAGGATTTTATAATTGATAATATTCCATTTCAGTTTTAAATGTATCAAGAATTTCCACTTATGGTTATATGTTTTAGCCAGCACGATGATTCAATGAGTTAAAGTCTTGCTGCTGACATCTGCTATTATCTGATCACACATCAGAATCCTGTAAACATCAAATCTGTCTTCCATCCAGAGATCAAAACTACCATATAAACATTTATATAAATGTGGTATTGTTATTATCATTATTGACCACTATCAGATGCATATGTGAGATCAACTGGAGACCATCATATCTTTAAATTTTCTTAGTCCTTATCCTGCTGCCTAGTAAGGCTTAATACCTAATTATCTGAAGAAGTGTGCTTCATCAGTAATGTCCACATTATACAAATAAATATTCATTTTTGTCTTTGTTTTGCGTGAGACCTGCCTACTACTCACAGTTTTTGCCATTGCTTCCTATGGAAGTCGACGTGCCTCTCTGGAATGCTATTAACTTTACCATTACTGCTGCCAGTGCTTCCCACTCTCTTATGCACATCTATCCCATTGCCTTCATTACGGTTATTAGGGGTTCACTGACAAAATATTCATGTCCTGAGTGATGAAATCAGTGAGGTTAAAAGCAGTGCATTGTGGGAGCTTAAGTTATAGTTAGCTCATGTAACTATAAGTGCTAAATTTCATTGGTTTTGTACGAGTAAAATGTGAGCCTAAATAGAATGTCTCTGTAACCTTTGTTTTTTTCAGTAAAGTTCTATATATTTTTTTTTTTTTTTTAATTCCTAACTTTAACTTTCCTGTAACTTTTGTTTTTTCCAGTGAAGTTCTAAGGTTTTTTACATTCTATTTCCTAACTATAATGCCCCTGTAATCTGTTCTTTTCAGTGAATTTTTAAGGTTTTTTAAATTCTATTTCCTACCTGTAACCTTTGAAAATGAGTGTGTAAGTGAGTGCAAGAGTGCCTCAGTGGGTATGTGACTGAGTGCGTGAGTGTCTCAATGAGTGTGTGACTGGGTGTGTGTGTTTCTGGGGCTACCTGCATATGTGTCTCAGTGGATGTGTGAGTGGGTGCATCACTGTCTGAGTTAGTCTCTGACAGTTTGAGTAGATGTCTAATGGGTGCATGAGTGTCTGAGTGGGTCAGTGACAGGGTGCATGAGTTTTTGAGTGGATTTGATACTTGAGAAAGACCTATAACATGCCAAGTGAAGCTTGCAGTGAGCGAGAACAGACATGGTCTGCACTGGTAGCCATCACCCTTGTTTGAAGGACTATTTGTGTACATGGTTGAGAAGGTTGTGTCAGTACTTGCCTACATATCTGAGAGAGTGTAGTGGTACACCTCTATCAGTGCAATGAGATGTTTAAGTAAATGTGCTGGTATGTAAAAGCCTGCCTTAATACCTCTATGGCTGTCTAAATGTATATGTAAGTGGCTGCAGAAATACTTCAGTGCCTGTGTTAGGCAATACAGAGCTATGTAGATGTGACTGCAGCTACCTTTGAGTCTGCTGCATGTATTAATAGTTTCTTTTGAGTGACTGAATCTCTACGTGCTTCTGTTGCTGTCTCAATAGCTGAAACAGAGGCTTTATATTTTCCTGAACATGTATGTCAGTTACTTTAGGGATGCCATACTCTATGTAGTACTTGGCATGGGGCATTCAAGTGCAAAAGTAACTTAGGGCCTGATTAGGCTGGCGGGCGGACCCTAACAGAGATGGGGACCGCCCGACATAGTGTCGGGGGTCCCAGAGGCCAAATTACACAGCGACCGCCACCGCGGTGGTCGCATTGTACAGGTTTCCCATTGTGGCGGGTGCTGCTGGCTGCCACCCCCGCCGCAATGGAAAAAAGGGATGTGTAACACTTGGCTGTACTACGTGACAGGCACCATGCGGTGCCTGTCACTTGGTACAGGGATCTGTTGGGGGCACCATAGGTACCCCCCCACACCCAAAGAAAAGGGCCCAGGGTAAAGGGGGGCCCGCTACGGGCCCCCAATGTCTATCCCCACCAGCCTTTCACTGATGGGTGAACAGCTATGGAAAGGTTGGCGGGGAGGGACCTTCCCAATCCCTACGGCAGTGCCTGGTAGGCACCGCCACCATTGTAGGGATTGGGAGGCCCTCCAAAGCACCAGTGGGCTCAAGGAGCCCGTCGGATGCATGGCAATTGGGCTTTCCGCCCGCCATCAAAATCTGGCAGACGGAAAAGCTGCTTAGGATGGTCGGGAGACCGCCACCGACAGCCTGTCGGTGGCGGTTTTCCCGCCATCCTAATCAGCCCCTTAGTGAACTGAAAAGAACATCTCTCATCTTTTAAGCACAAACCAGCGTGCTTTATAGCACACCTACAGCATCTCTCACATGTGGCTTGTGTATACTGAAACTTGGATTTAAGACTTGGCAAACAGATTTTACATGGCAAATCAAGCTACAAGTGAAAGCGCACACACAGACAGGACCTGTGCTACCACGCAAAATCAGAGTTTGAAAGAATATTTCTCTCCATGAATGAGAAGGTTGTATCAATACTTGCCGACGTATCTGAGAAATTGTTGGAGTACACCTGTAGCAGTGCCATGAGATGTTTAAGTAAATGTGCTGGTATGTGACTCTCTAATTTACTATCTCTATGACTCTCTAAATATCTATGGAAGTGG
This sequence comes from Calotriton arnoldi, assembly GCA_963921515.1. Lineage (NCBI taxonomy): Eukaryota > Metazoa > Chordata > Amphibia > Caudata > Salamandridae > Calotriton > Calotriton arnoldi. Next base: position 605,625 of record CAWUFW010007520.1, on the reverse strand, counting down.
CAATAAACAAACACCTCAGTGCCTGTGTTATGGAAAAGAGAGAAATATAAATGCGACTACAACTATGGTTGAATCTGCTGCATGCACAAGTAGTTTCTGGGTAAGTGACTGAATGTATATGTTCTTCTGTAGCTGTCGGACAAAGCAATGTAACAGAACTACAACACCCAGAAATCAAAGAAAAACACTCTTTGAGAACAGCACATCATATAGACACATGTAAATATTTCCACATCTTCAAATGCCTTGCAAACTAAAAGTTTAACTCCAATCTACAGTTTTTTACTACCAATTACACCATGTAGTAAGCAGCAAATGTATAACATACTAATTCAAAGCAACAGGTTGTGAACCAACTTCTGACACACTATTGGGCTGATTATGATGACGGTTCGGACGAGTGTCTGACTGCCATCATTGCGGGAACAGGACCCCGACAGGTAGTTGGCAGTCCCACCTGCCAAATTACAATTGGACCACCGTGAAGCGGTTGGAAACATGCCTCTTTGCATTGAGGCTTGTGCTGCGGCCCTGATAAGGGCAGAAGCACAAGCCCCAATGTCAAAAGGCATGTTTGTAAACATCCCTGCACCCTGTGCCAGGCACCATGCGGTGCCTGCCACATGATGCAGGATGCCAAGGCCCATAGCAGAGGGCCAAGGGAGACGGGCTCCCCGCTAGAGGCCCCAAAAAAGCCTTTCCGCCAGCCTTTTCACATCAGAAGAACGACGTGAAATGTCTGGCGGAAAGGTGGATTGTAATCCCCACGGTGGTGCCTGAGAAGGCACCCCCTCCACTGTGGGGAATGCCATCCGACCAACCGCCCAACGGCTCCTTGAACCTGTTGGAAGCTGGCAGTTGGTCCCTGGGGCAATGCGGTCCGACCGACCGCATGGTAATGCGGCGGTCTTACCGCAATTATAGATGTCGGTGGTACAGACACCGACAAAGAATCTGCTAAGATTTTCTACAGTGGATCCAGAGTAAAAAAGAAATTCACAAAGCAAAATACTGAATCCCATAAATATTCAATCTAAGCAGGATATGATACATGGATTCATGTCCAAACTTAGTCTACTTTCAAGATGACCATCCATGATTTCTCTTCCTACGTTACAAATTTATAATTCAGTGTAGTTAAAGTAATGATTATGTTTATAATATTTTTCGGAGATATAAGGGCTGAGTCACAAATGTATTTAACAGTATGGTAGGTAGTTTTACAAGTGTATGTACTTGTACATGTGTTTGTGAATTGGGCTCAATACCTCCAACTCGCTATTAATATAAGTGCAAAAGAGCAACTCTATTCTATTTTTACTAACTGTATATGAAGTTTTCCTGAATAATTAAATTGTATTCCCATTTTACATGTGTTACACGTGTTGAGGCCAATTCACAAAGGCATCTAAGAGTATGCAAAGAGTACTACTTTGCATTTTCCAAAATGCCTTCGTGAATAGGCCCATTAGTCTTTATCTAAAAATTGAGAAAAAAACTCTGATTCAAACAAATTTTGCAAATGCTTTTTAATAATTAACAATAATAGTAATATTGTGATAATAGTAATCAAAATAAAAGTAAGAATAAGAATACGAATCAGATTATGAATTAGAATGAGAGTAAGAATAAGAATAAGATAGCTTTATTGGTGGATAACTGTAAATAATGGGGATGTTTTTCACCAAGGGACATCAAATAGACAATTAGAGCAAAAATGAAAAACATCCTTTGTATTGACATTTTACCCATCTGTAATTTTGTGTTACACACGGCTCCTGGAAATGATCTGCCCCTACTTCCAACACATACATGGGGTGATGAGTAATGGGAAAGCCATATATAACATGACATTTTTGAGGAAGAATCCTGGCCTCCTGCCACCCACCCCCATCAACCTCTTGATACCCTTTCTATCACCTAAATTAAAAAATAAACATCTGGCCTCCAGTTTCACCCTCACCACCCACTAATAAAACCTCCACTTTTAAATAACTGGCCTTCTACCACCTACTCCTACCACACTCTGCATATATACCTGTAGCCTTTCAAACTGGAAAAAAACATTTAGCCTCATTCTGCCCACCACCACCACCTTCTGTAAAACCACTCCCAGCCCAAAGTGAAAAATAATCACCTAGCCTCCTCCAGGCCTGCATAGTCCCTTGCTAGTAAAGCAAGTTGGTGCAGCTCCAGCGCTGCCTGAATTCTTCAGTCTCCCTCTGATCTATGGAAACCACAGACAGGTGGGAAAAGGTGGGTGAGATCACCAACTATTATTTCATCACCACTCTCTGGTCTCTAGGGACCCTGGTGAGGCAATGTAACAAAGGAGTAGCAAAAGCTATCCCTAGTAATGTCACAACGATGGTTAACCAGTCCGGTTAACCTCTTTTGTGACATCACTGCAGTGAATAACCCAATTCCCCTTTCACCACCACTCTGAAAATGTGCCTCCAGGGGCAGAACTGGTTGGGGGATGAAGTCTCCTTGCCTGCAGAGGGTCTTTGGGGGCAACACATTTTGATTGCTGAGAAGACTTCAGAGGCCATGCCCCCTTTCTCCACTTTCTGCAGATGCAACTCCTGGTGCACTGCTCGTTGGGGGATGAAGTCCCCTTTGCTCTAGAGGGTCCTTGTGGGCCAACAAGCCCTCCAGGTACCTCTAGTAAGTCCCACAGAGCTGGATTGCTGAGAGGTCTTCCGAGGCCATGTCCCCTTTCTCCACCATTCTGCAAATGTGCCTCCTGGTGCATTTCTGGTTGGGGGATGAAGTCCCCTTTGCTCCAAAGTGTCCTTGGGGGCCAACAAGCCCTCCTGTTACGTCCAGTAAGTCTCACACAGCGGGTTTGCTGAGAGGCCTTTGGAGGTCACGCCCCCTTTCTCCACCACTCTGCAAACACACCTCCTAATGTGCTGCTAGTTGGAAAATCAAGTCCCTTGGGCTCCAGAGTTTCCTTGGGGTCCAACTAGCCCTCCTGATACCTCCAGTAAATCCCACACAGTGGGATTGCTGAGAGGTCTTTGGAGGCCATGCCCCTTTTGTCCACCACTCTGCAAACGCACCTCCTGGTGCACTGGTGGTTGGGGATGAAGTCCCTTTGGTTCAGGAGAGTCCTTGGGGGCCAATTACCCCTCCTGTTACCTCCAGTAAGTCCCACTCAGCGGGATTGCTGAGAGGTTATTGGAGGCCACACCTCCTTTCTCCACCACTCTGCAAACACGTCTCCTGGTGCACTGCTGGTTAGCGAATGAAGTCCCCTTGGATGCTGATCGCCTCCTGTTACCTCCAGTGTGTCCCAAACAGCAAGATTGCTGAGAGGACTTCTGAGACGACGACCCCTTTCTCCACCACTCTCCAAACATGAATCCTGGCGCAATACTGGTTGGGGGATATAGTCTTTTTGGATGCTGAGGGACCTTGGGGACCAAGAAGCACTCCTGTTACCTTACCTTACAGCAGGAATCCTGAGAGCTGGTCGGAGACCCTGCCCAGTTTCCCCACCACTCTGCAAACACGACAACCAGTTAAAAAAACATAGAAATTCACTGAAAAAAACAAAGGTTACTGGGACATTATAGTTAGGCTCAGATTTCCCTCATACAGAACCAGTGAAATTCAGCAGTTATAGTTACCTGAGCTAGCTATAACATTCGCCCAAACAATGCACTGCTTATGACCTCACATATTACATCACTCATGACTTGGTCAGTGACATCACTCATGACATCTCAAATGACATCACTGATGACATCATCCAGTGAGTGTAAGTATTTTCTAAGAGTTTATAATTGTTAAACAGATATACTAACCTACTACAAAAGTTAAATTACTACACTAGGTGCACTTCTACTGAGAGATACTGCTTCTAGCATATATTATGTGAGTGGCTGTGTGACTGTATGTATCCTTGTGTTTATGGTTGTGTGAGTGTCTGTATGGGTGTATAAGTAGGTGTGTGAGTAGCTGTGTGGGTGAGTGAGATGCTGTGTGAGTGGCTATATTGGTGAGTAAGTGGCTATGTAAGTGTCTTTATGGGTGAGTGAGTAGCAGTGTGAGTGGCTCTATGGGTGGGTAAGATGATGTGAAGTGACTGTATGGGTGAGTGAGTAGGTATCTGAATGGCTGTATGAGTGAGTGACTGTGTATGTAAGTGGCTGTATGGATGAGTGAGTGTCTGTTTCAGTGGGTGTTTGGTTAAGGTAGTTGGTGGGAGAGTGGCTGTATTGGAGAGTGAGTGTCCGTGTGAATGATTATATGGGTGAGTGAGGGGATGTGTGAGTGGTTGTATGGATGTGTGAATGGGTATGTAAGTGGTTGTGTGGGTGTGTATTTTTTTGTATTTTTGTATTTAGCAGTATTTATAAAGCGCATCAATCATCCCGAGGGACATCACGGCGCTAGGACGGATTAGAATAAAGTGTGATTGATCATTGGTAGGGTCAGTCTCGGGAACAGGGTGGTTTTCAATTTTTTCCTAAACAGTAGATAGTCGTCTGTTAGGCGGAGATCAAGGGGTAGGTTGTTCCAGAGGACCGCGGCTGATTTGGAAAAGGACCGGTCGCCCATTCTGGCCTTGGAGGTGCGCTTGATAGAGGCGAGAGCCTGATGGCGTGATCTCAGGTTACGCGAAGGGATGTGGAATTGTAGTTTATCATGTAGAATTTGTGGTCCCTTTTTATGAAGGGTTTTATGCGCAAGACAGAGAAGCTTGAAACTGGCTGTCTGGTGGACTGGAAGCCAGTGTAATTCCTTCAGGCAGAGGGATGCTGAACTGTATTTATTTGATTACATATTAGTTTGGCGGCAGCACTTTGAACTACCTGTAGTCTGGCAAAAAGATAGTCAGCCATGCCTACATAAAGTGCGTTGCCATAATCAAGTCTGCTCATAAGCAGAGCCTGGGTGACCGTTTGTCTGCAATTTTGTGGAATCCAGGGAAAGAGTCGTCTGAAACATTTCAGTGTAGCATAGGCTTTACTGCACAACGTGCGTACTTGGTCCACCTTAGATAGGGTGTCATCGAAGATGATGCCCAGATTTTTTGCCGCTCGCCTGGGTTCTGGGGCGGTGCCTAGTGCCTGGGGCCACCAGCTATTGTCCCAGATATCCTGGGCACCACCGAAAAGCAGGATTTCAGATTTTTCGGCGTTTCGTTTTAAACAGTGCTGAGACATCCAATCTGTGAGTTCAGTGAGACATTTAATTAGGTTATTTTTTGTTTCAGTGTTGGTCAGCCTATCTATCAAGGGAATCACCAATTGCGTATCATCGGCATAGGAGCAGATATCAAATCCCCATTTCCTACTGATATCCGCCAGGGATGAAACATATGCATTAAAAAGGGTGGGACTTAAGTAGCTCCCTGCGGGACTCCGTACTTAATGCTCTTTGCGGTAGAGGTGCAGGATTCCATTGGAATTGTTTGGGTTCGATCTTTCAGAAAAGAGGCGAACCATGACAGGGCTTTGGAGCAGATCCTTTTTTGTGTAAGATTTGGAGTAGTTTGGTATGAGAGACAGTATCGAAGGCCGCAGTGAGATCTAGTAGCATCAATGCTACAGCTCTGCCCTGATCAACTAGTGATCTGATATTATCAGACACAGTCAGTAGAGTTGCTTCGGT